>OZ038507.1:37039196-37244196 GCA_964036315.1 Acanthosepion esculentum | reverse complement strand
ATACGTTTTTTTATGTTTCTGCTTGTTTCTCCAATATATTGGGAGGAACAGTTTTGGCATATATATATATATATATATATATATATATATATATATATATATATATATATATATATATATGAATGTGTGTGTGTGTGTGTATATATATATATATATATATATATATATATATATATATATATATATATATATATAACGTAAATCATTCATACGAAAAACAAATAATGAAACTAATTTTTTAATAATTTGTTTTTCGTATGAATGATTTACGTTATATAAATTGAATACGCACCACATAATTGATATATATATATATATAGAGAGAGAGAGAGAGACACACGCGCGCGCGCACACACACACACATATATATATATAGTTATTTATTCGAAAATTATAACATAAATATGTTATAAAATCAATACAAAAATAGCCATTTTGTTTCAACGCTTCTGGTGTCTTAGTCTAACCCTAACATTAAAGCATTAAATAATTATTATAACCAAAGTTCGTTGTCAAGTTTTTTGAATTCTCATATACTTGTATTTTTATTGGTCATTCCAGCTTATGTAACAGCGTTTCCCCTAGCAAGGGGTGTTTGATTGATTTGAACCTTTTAAAACCCTTTATTCTACATTCAACACCATCACTTGATAAGACACCAGAAGTGTCGAAACAAAATGGCTATTTTTGTAGTGATTTTATAACATATTTATGTTATAATTTTCGAATAAATAATTATATTGGCTCTACTCTGTATTGAGCACTCTTTTAAGAATAGTATTTGTTGGTTATTGGAATTTATTCCGTACACATCAATCCTATACTGGGGTATATATATATATATATATATATATATATATATATATATATATATATATATATATATATATATATGGATGTGTGTATCTGAGAAACTTGATGAACACGTGTGTATCACACACATACAAACAAAAACACTCTTGATAGCTAATTTTTTAATATCTTTTTCTTTACTTTCAATTATGTATACAGTAATGCAATTTATTTGTAATGCATGCATTTAATTGTCGTCTGTTTCAAAATCCATTGTGTGTTGTTCTTTATTTTTACCCGGATTCACATGAGTCCGCCAAATATTGTTTGTGGGAGAAATGTTCCAGGAGCCATTACATATTTACTGAAAAATGCCCACACCTCATAACTAAAGTGCGAACTCTCGCAACAAGTGTCATTGGAGTTAAGATAAAAAACGCTGTTTGATTTGGCATGCAACGCAACATGCTACGTAAACCCTATACCCCCACAAACAAAACTATGTAACCCCTCCAAGCAAAACCCAGTAGACCTAAAAAATCCTGTAATCGCGCCAAACAAAAACCCTATAATTCCCCCACTGAAAAAAAATTCTGTAATCCCTGCAAACAAAACTCAGTAGATCTCCAAAAACCATGTAATCCCCCTAAATAAAACACAGTAAACTTAAAAAAAAATCCTCCATGTAAAACCCTATAATTCCCCTACTGAAAAAACAAACTCTTTAACTTTTCCAAACAAAACCTAGTAGACCTAAAAAAACCTTTTAATCTCACCCCCAAAAATCCATAATTCCCCCACTGAAAAAACAAACTCTGTAATCCTTCCAAACAAAACCCAGTAGACCTAAAAAACCCTACAATTCCTCCAAACAAAACCTATAATTCCCCTACTTAATCCATTCAAACGAAACCCAGTAGACCTAAAAAACACACTGTAATTTCTCCAAACAAAATCTATAATTCCCCCACTGAAGAAACAAACTCTGTAATCCCCTAAACAAAAGCCAGTAGACTTAAAAAACACCGTTATCCCTTCAAACAAAACCCTGTAATCCACCATAAATCTTGTTTCCCTCCACACAAATCCCTGTAGCCTCCTAAAAAAGAAAACACAATAATCCTTCCAAATAAAACCTTGTAATCCACCATAAATCCTGTTACCCTCTTAACAAAACCCTGTAGTTCAAGCAAAACCCTGTAATTTCCCCACTCAAAATCTCTGTAACCCCTCCAAACAAAACCCTCCATCCCCAAATGACCTCGAGTCACTGACTCAGATTTTTGCTTACCGTAAAACTTGTATACATTTTATGTAACAAATCGAACAAGAACATTAGCTGTAGGGCAATGATCAGTAAGCAGATCATATGCGAGTGTAGTAGTTTTAATCTTCATTGGGCGCCTTCCTATTGGGACCAGTCGCAATCACTTCCTATGCTAGATATTGATTAAACTTAACCTAGTTTGAGAGAAGGCCACAAAAGTGAGGCACCGAGCGAGGATCGAACTCAGGAACAATAGCATATTACAGTAGCCTCTTTCTAACCACCACCCAACGGACAGGACCTTCAAAATGTAGATAAAAAATAGTAATAAATTCCATTTATTGTGATGTACGCAGTAAGGATTGAACCCAAGACATCAGTAAATTGGCGGTCGAAACTTGCTTGCATATCATTGCTTTATAGCAGACAACAAGAATGTATCTTTTTTAAAATTGTAACAAGTTCATTTTCCCCTTGATCTGGGGAAAAAATACTTAATATTTTTAATAATTGCTATTCGTTCTCCAGCTACAAGTTATTTTAAAGCGATCGATTGATTCTCAAAATCAATCTGGGTTGGCCAAGTAAAAACCGGATTGAATGACAATAAATAAAATAAAAAAAAATAAAAAAAAAGACGTTTTACGGGACATGTAAGCAGAATGTGTAATCGTAGCTCACGTGAGGATTAGAGAAAGTCATAAAATTCATCCAGCGCAGGTTTCATTAATTACAATGCCATTTACTTCTGTTGGAAGAGGATGGAATAAATCATTGCCTTGAGCAGGGGAGGGCGAGTGTTTTATAATCACGTATAAGATGCTTATCTCAAGGAAAAGAAAAGCTAATCATTTGGATTTTATATGAGTCAGGGTATGAATAGCCTCTTTTATAGTATATGGTATGGATTAGTATTATTAAAATATTTATTCATTTGTTTTATGTAAAAAGGGATCTCAACATCAGTTTATTTGATATGCTAATTTGAGATAATAAAGAAGTAATATAATTTGGGCCAAAGTTTCGACATATATATATATATATATATATATATATATATATATATGTGTGTGTGTGTGTGTGTGTGTGTGTGTGTGTCATTCGCAGACAGTACTGTTTCGCTGTATCACAGCCATATATATAAGGAAATGTATTAAATCCGATATATATTTAATTTATTTGTTTAAACGTTATTTTAAATGGATACTCATATTTGAGTAGATGTTCTGTTTTTATTTATTCATTTATTTATTAAACAATATATTTATTTATTTACATCAACCGACTTGTACAAGATTTCTCGAATATTCAGGCCGGTAGATGTAAATAAATAAAAAACAGATATGAGTATCCATTTAAAATAACGTTTAAACAAATAAATTCACACACACACACACACACACACACACACACACACACACACACACACACACACACACACACACACATATATATATATATATATATATATATATGTATATATATATATAGCAACGAAGCAGCCAGTGAGAAACGAAATCTGAGAATAGTTTCAAAGTCATTATATTACGGCTGACACCAGCACAAGTTTTTAACAAAATCTTCCGGTATTAAAAAACAAAAAAAAAAACAAAAAAAATCTTATAGTAATTGTACAACACATTCACTGGATATTAAAACAAAGTCTCAAACAACTACAAGAAAGATGAGGAAATCCATAACATTCGTCGAATATCGATATTTAATCTAAGACAACAATAAAAAAGTACAAATAATTAACTGGATATTAACAACACATCTGAACGTGACAGACAAAAACAGCAATAAAGATGATGGTAGTCAAAAACATTCACTGAATATTGACAACTCATCTCAAAGCCTCAGGTAAAAACAGCAACAGAGAAGGAAATAATTATAACACATATTGCAACATAAAATGAACCTTGAACTAAAAATAATTTGAGAGTCAAGGTTAATATGTATTGTATTACGGCTGACACCAGCACAAGTTATTAACTGCAATTCATCTCAAAGCCTTAGACAAAAACAACAATGGAGATGAGGAGAGTCGAAAACATTTATTGAATCTGACCAACTAATCTTGGTCCTGGGTATGATGATAAACTACATCCGGCAGCAAAGCCTCTGATCAGGTTTTGAGGAGCGTGGAACCACCTTCTAATTGCTATTGTTCTCAGGTTCACTCTGAGCCGGGTTGGTAACAACTGTTAAGGTTCCAGCTATGGGCAAATAGTTAACCCCCAAAACTGAGGTCAACACACTATGAAAGTGTGTAAAAATAGATTTTTATAGTAAAAATAGATTTTTATAGTAAAAATATCAGAAATATATTTTTGAAAAAATTACTACCAAGTAAAATAACATTATTACCAGCAATACATTTTAGAAAAAAAAAAAATTATTACCAGCAATCTATTTTTGAAAGCAAAAAATAATTACCAGCAATACATTTAAAAAAAAATATTACCAGCAATAAAAATGTTGTTGGCATTAAATAACCCACTGTGGTTGATATGCCGTAAAACAAAACAAAGCAAAACAAACTAACTCATCTCAAAGCCTCAGACAAAAACAACAATGAAAATGACGATAGTTGAAAGCATTTATTGAATATTAAGATAGGAAATCTGTAATATTCATTCAACACAGGCGCCTAATCTCAAATTTTCAAAGACAACAATAACAGTGGAAGGAATACCAATCATGCCTTGAATATTAACAACTCATCTGAACGTTTCAGACAAAAACAGTAATAAGGCTAATAGTGGTCGAAAACATTCACTGAATATTAACGACTCATCTCAAATCCTCAGATAAAAACAACAATAGAGCAGAGTTTCATTATAACAAGCATTGCATCATAAAAACATTGAGAGTCAAGGTTGATATGTATTATATTAGGTTGGTGCAAAAATAATGTCGTTTTTTGACGTTCAACTTCATGTCAGAAAACGACATTATTTTTGCACCAACCTAATATTACGACCGACTCCAGCACAATTATTAATAAATTCTGCTTCCAGTATTAAAAACACTCATATAAAAGGCTCACTCAAATTCAACAATGTCAGTAGTAATATTAATATTAACCGTTTCCCTATAAGGAAACATCTGGCGTTCACTGATCGACCACTCAGTTCCAATTTCGGTTGAAATTTATAAATTCTTTCTATTTAAACAATCTTTCAAAAAAAAAGAAAAAGAAAGATTCTCCAAGTCCATTGTCATCGCTTTTTCTACTATTGATGGCGGTTTCTTTCCTAACCTTTTGTTTGAAGTAGTGTGGAACGTCAGTATATAGATTATGTTGTTATTTTCTCTCCATGTTGCATGTGATATACATTTTAGATATTGCTACTGTTAGTGAAAGTCCTCAATTGATGCGGTTATTTAATGCAATTCTTTGTTTGCGATTGTGTAGCGCCAGTCCAGGTTCGAAGCAGGATGGTTCTCGTAAGGCCTACATGCTTCATTTATAGTGGCGTGGGACTTCGGGGTTAAAATGAACAGTTGCTTTACCCACACTAAGATTAATGGAGGCAGATAATGACGAGGAAAACATGGGTAATTTTAACAAAAGAATAGTAATTTATTCACGAATTTACACGCTTGAAGTTGTGTCAGTAGTTCGTGTCAGAAAAATCAATCAGAAATTGTCAAATTCTGTAGTTTCAACGAATTGCCATGAAGAGGAAATGTTCCTTAAATCATCTGACAGAAAATAATATTAAAAATGTTTAAAACAAAGGTAAGAGAGTTCGTTGTTCACAGAAGGGATATACGGCTGCATACATTCAAAACAGATGAAGTGAGATAATTTGAAATATTTAGCTTTCTTTGTTGGAATAAAGTTTTTTTGAAATGCCGTGTGCTTAGTTAAGGCCGATAATATAATTAGCGAGTAATTTGATTTGATTTATTTGTTTAACGGCATGTCAACTTCTTATCGGTCATTTAATGCCGAAAATTCATTTTCTTTGGAGAAGTATTCTGCTTTCACAATTATGGTAGATGGTACTCAGCTTTTATGTGTATACATGTTTGTGGGAACATAATTACTACAGGCAGTGATATGTGTTTTATGTTGTAGTTTTGTTGAAGTTATATATTTTGGAATACAGTTAGAAATTGTAGGATATCATATAAATTAATGCCATGAAAGAGTTCTTTCATGTTGGTTGTTTGGTTGATTTTGTTTTGTGGCATCTCAACCTCTAGGGGGTTTATTTAATTCAACACAATTTTATGGCTTCAACTAAATATATTTTAAATGTATCTGTATGCCTTCAACTACTGATAAAATGTATTGTTGGTAATTCTATAAAATTGTATTGCTGGTCATTTTGCTTTAAATTTGTATCGCTGGTAATTTTACTATATTTTATACTTTCATAGTGTTTTTGTATTTGTTTGGGATTTCACTATTTAGAACCCTAACAGGTACTACCCCCCTCCCCGGGCCTGGAAACAGCAACACTTAAGAGGTAGTCCCGATCAGAGGCCTTGCTGCCGGATGTAGTTTATCGTCATACTCAGGACTAGAATCAAAGAATATGAATTCTAATAATGGAACTTTTAGCGCATTTTTATCTCTAGGAAATCATTTTATTATGTTTTGGATTAGTAGTAGTAGTAGTAGTAGTTGTTGTTGTTGTTGTTGGTGGTGGTGGTAGTAGTAGTAGTAGTAGTAGTGGTAATCGATGAATTATTTGGACTAGCATTTGCTGTTTCAGTAACTATATTTTAATCGTCTTTTTTGACCGTCTTAGTTCTGTGATGAAACTTTGCTATTATTGTATGGACTATGACAATGACCGATTTATATCTCCCCCTTTTTTGTTTCGGCCGATGCATTTTCTGGCTTTCCTCATGCCATTGTCAATATTATCGAATATTTATTTTACTCTTGAGTCACTTATATTTTAGAAAAGAAGTAGAGTCTGCAAGTTTCAAGGCAGATGTCCTTGATGTCTTCTTTTATTTTATGTGCCGTGTCCCTTTCAGGATGTAGGCGATCATGGCTCTCCACTTCCTCCTATCCCTTGTAGTTCCCACTATGTTTTGTCCCTTTGCTACTTCTCCCAGACCCTGTGTCTGCCATCCACTTGCTTAAGTCCGACAGGTATGTCACGCGTTGCTTTTCTTTGTCTTTCTTTTCCTCTATCCGCCCTGTGAGTATCAGATTCGCCAACCCTCCTTTCTCATTACGTGTCCCAGAAAATCCTGCTGCTTCTTCCTGATGTTAAGTATAAGCTTCCTCGTTGTTTGATTCCTCTCCAAAACCTCATCGTTGCTCACATGGTCGGCCCATGGTTTTCTTAGCAAACTTCTGTAGAACCATACCTCCACCGCCTCGAGTCTCTTCTTCATCTTTGAGGAGAGCGTCCAACTGCCGTAAAGGAGGACACATATCACGTATCAGTTCGGTACTCTTTTCTTTGTTACCAACGAAATCCTCCTGTCACGTAATACTCTGCCTAGCTTTTGGAATGCGTCTTTGGCCATCCCAATACGTCTTCGGATCTCAGCGTCGCACTTGCCGTCCTCTGTCAGAAAACTTTGCAGATATATAGATTTATGCACCAGCTTGATTTTAGTGTCCCCGACATCTAAATCGCATTTCGGGCTCATCTTTTAACTGATGACCATGCATTTTGTCTTGTAGTTTATGCTTAGTCCCTTCTTCTCGTTCTCCTTCGCTACTTTCTGTTGGAGGTTTTGTAGTTTCCTTTCCGTGTCTGCTATCAACACTGTGTCATATGCATATCTTATGTTGTTAAGATTGTGACCGCCAATGATGAATCTTGGTAGGATTTCCAGTTCTCTCAGAATTGCTTCGCCGTATAGATTGAATAAGTCCGGTGAGAAGTCACATCTTTGCCTTATACCCCTTTCTATTTTTGTATATCTGCTGGACTCGTTCTCTGTGCGCATGCATGCCGTTTGCTGCCAGTATAGGTTCTTGATTATTCTAATATCTTTCCCAAATATATCAAGGTTGCTGAGCAGTTCCAACAAGTCTTTGTGTCGTACTTTGTCGAACGCCTTTGCGTAGTCTATGAAACATAGGTGCACGTCCTTCTGCATTTGTATCGCTCTTTCTGATAACATTCTGAGCATGAATATCGCTTTCCGTCTTGATATAGTGGGCATAAATTCGTTTCTCGTTTGAAATAAAAGCGAAGGATTTGGCTTGCATTAAGTTTCAGGGTTAGAATATACTCTCTAAAAACATCGTCTCATTGCCTAAGTTTCAACCGTGAAATCAAAAAACCTTTATTTTGATGAGTCAATTTTAAAAGTAGTGATCATTGAATTTGAATATATTTGTCAGGTTACAGTAAAGCCAATTAAAATTTGTATAATTTCGTCCTTTTTTTTTTTTCGTCAGATTTAATGTGTCCTGTTTTTTTATAAAATCATGAAGCCATGAACCACAGGTGGTTTGTACACAGCAGGCTTTCAAAAAATAAAACAGTAACTGTCGATATGTGATGATAAATATCGATTTTCAGTTTTGATATGATTCAATTCTTTTCACAACGAGTATATATATATATATATATATATATATATATATATATATATATATATATATATATATATAAACAGTTAATGTTGTCGCAAGTTGGAAAAATTACGTCTTTAATATGAAATTTAATCCGTTTCTATAATGTGAATATAAGCCGGGGCCTCTTGGACTGTTTTTTTTCCTTTCACCGACTGGTTAATTTTTGTCACATGTCGTGATTTGATTTCCGCTGTGATGCTGCGAATAAAACTGGAAAAGGACCAGTGTACGTTTAACAAAGAAACTGAAGGCGAGATTTCGCAAGGGGAGAAAAGTCTAGAATACGACAGTCTCTATTGAGAAAGGCAGGAATTATCTTGGTACCAATAAACAGAATTCTTTATTTTTGAATTAGGGTAGATAATTGACACTTGGAGTATCTTCGCTCGTACTTCTGTATTCTGTACCGACAGACTAACGGACCAGATCTTCCCTTTGGCCAACGAGAACTTCGTCTCCGTCTGACTCTATATCTCTTTTACTCTAAATGTGACATTTCTTCTTCGTCTACCCATTACTTTCCCCGATTGCTCCTTTCTAAAAAGTGGCTTAACTATATAAGCTCATGACCACCGTTTCCTATCTACCAACTGAGTGGCACTTACTCCCGAAAGTTTTCATTTATTTATTTATACATTTTATTTCCTTTTTCCTTGTTCTGGATTATTACTTTGAAACTCTCACATTGATTGTCATAAAACCACAAATCGTTCCAAACCGGGATAAAATCACTTACACTTCACCTGACTACGTAGGTATCGTAACCACAATGCAATACAGCGATGTCAAAATTAGCCATGGAAAATAATATGAGACCGTTATTTAAATCCAAATACCAACACATATTTTAAATCTAAATATTTAATTAGTTGTTTTTGTATAAAGGCATATCAACACCTCTATGGGTTATTTAATGGCGAAATCTAAATATTTTTATCCAATTTTATACTTTCAGAATAAACATGTTTTAAAGATATATATAGTTTGTAGAACTATTGCAGATGTGATGTTTGTTTTGTTTGTTTAACGGCATATCAATTCCTTATGGGTCATTTAATGCTGAAATTTAATTTTCTTGGGGGCTTTAAAATAAGAACTATATGACATATGTTTTGCTGCTTCACAATTGAATACATGGTAGATGATACTTAGTTTTTGTGATTTGTCTTGATTTGTTTGTTTAACGGCATATCGACTCCTTATGGGTCATTTAATGCTGAAATTTAATTTTCTTGGGAGCTTTAAAATAAGAACTATATGACATATGTTTTGCTGCTTCACAATTGAATACATGGTAGATGATACTTAGTTTTTGTGATTTGTCTTGATTTGTTTGTTTAACGGCATATCGACTCCTTATGGGTCATTTAATGCTGAAATTTAATTTTCTTGGGAGCTTTAAAATAAGAACTATATGACATGTTTTGCTGCTTCACAATTGAATACATGGTAGATGATACTTAGTTTTTGTGATTTGTCTTGATTTGTTTGTTTAACGGCATATCGACTCCTTATGGGTCATTTAATGCTGAAATTTAATTTTCTTGGGAGCTTTAAAATAAGAACTATATGACATATGTTTTGCTGCTTCACAATTGAATACATGGTAGATGATACTTAGTTTTTGTGATTTGTCTTGATTTGTTTGTTTAACGGCATATCGACTCCTTATGGGTCATTTAATGCTGAAATTTAATTTTCTTGGGAGCTTTAAAATAAGAACTATATGACATATGTTTTGCTGCTTCACAATTGAATACATGGTAGATGATACTTAGCTTTTGTGATTTGTCTTGATTTGTTTGTTTAACGGCATATCGACTCCTTATGGGTCATTTAATGCTGAAATTTAATTTTCTTGGGAGCTTTAAAATAAGAACTATATGACATATGTTTTGCTGCTTCACAATTGAATACATGGTAGATGATACTTAGCTTTTGTGATTTGTCTTGATTTGTTTGTTTAACGGCATATCGACTCCTTATGGGTCATTTAATGCTGAAATTTAATTTTCTTGGGAGCTTTAAAATAAGAACTATATGACATATGTTTTGCTGCTTCACAATTGAATACATGGTAGATGATACTTAGCTTTTGTGATTTGTCTTGATTTGTTTGTTTAACGGCATATCGACTCCTTATGGGTCATTTAATGCTGAAATTTAATTTTCTTGGGAGCTTTAAAATAAGAACTATATGACATATGTTTTGCTGCTTCACAATTGAATACATGGTAGATGATACTTAGCTTTTGTGATTTGTCTTGATTTGTTTGTTTAACGGCATATCGACTCCTTATGGGTCATTTAATGCTGAAATTTAATTTTCTTGGGAGCATTAGTAATTTCGTTTAGAAAAATGTATTGCTTGTAATATATTTTTTTCTTACAGAAATGTATTGCTGGTAATTTTCCTTTTTTATTTTTTTACAAAAATGCATTGCTGGTATTTTTTTTACTATGAAAATGTATTGCTGGTATTTTTACTATAAAAATGTATTTTTATACTTTCATAGGGTTTTGACACCAGTTTGGGGGTTAACTATTTGTCCATAGCTGGGACTATAACAGGTGCTACCACTCCAAGTCAGGGTGGACCTGGGAACAACAGCAATTAAGAGGTGGTTCTACGCTCTGCAAGCCTCCAATCTCCCGATCAGGGGCCTTGCTGCAGGATGCCGTTTATCGTCATACCCAGGACGTAAGAATATTTGGCTAACGTAATAATTCAGAGTTCATGTAGAAACAAAAATAGGAAGTTTTGTATATGTCTATTTCTTAAAATAGGGCTTCTATGAGGTATTTAAAGAGAAATTATTTTAGCTTCATGATAACGTGTTATTTTGGTTATGGGCCGCTTTCTGACCATTAGACTTGGGTTCGAGTCTCACCATGGTCGATTTGTCAAGCAGGTGACTTCTTGATGTTATCGGGCTGGAGAAAGCGATCCCAGCGTGCGACACCTTTGGAAGTAATCATCTCACAGGTTGACCTAAGCCTTGTGAATGAAATTGGGTAGAGGGAACGCTTGAGGAGCCGTCAATGGCTGTTCTAGCACGAAGTCATCGTGGCCGATGGTTCGAGAGTGCAGACCTTGTTCAAGATAATACACTCTCTCCCAGAAAGTGTAACTAAGGTCTACTCAGCATAAATGCAGTATAAGCCACAGGTGGGCTCTGTGGGTGTTGAACAAGCACAAATGTGCCTGAGCGGGCGTCTGCAACTAGCCGCCCTGGTAGACGGGCATCCTCGGATACGAGCGGCCAGCCATTAATTAATATTTTTGGTGAGAAATTTGTCACAAATTAGTCGACAGATTTACTAAGCTTAGAATAGCTTATGCATGGCCGAGTATTTAGAACTTTCGCTTTCCGACCACGAGACCCATGTTCGAATTTCACCATGGTCTATTTACCAGAAAGGTAACTTCTTGACGATCTCAAAGTGCCTGAAAACCATATCACGGGTTGGCTCAAACTTTTTGAGTGACATTGGGAGACTGAACTGTTGAGAGGCCGTTGACGGTTGTGCTTGCTCATAAGTCCCAAGTCATCGTGACAGAGGTACTTATTCAAACTCTTGATCACACCAGATGATGCGATATCTTCCAGTAACTTTAACTAAGTTCGGTTTAGCATAGTTGGAGAATAAACCACAACTGGGCTCTGAGGGTGTTGAACAAACACTAATGTGCCTGAGCAGGCGTCGGCAATAAGGAATTGGCGAGCCACCCAAAGAGATCGGTGTTCTCGAAAACTAGTAACCGGCTATTATTATTTATTTATGCTAGTAGCCTAATCGAAAAAGATCGGACATGCGAGGAATGAACGTCAGTGAGTTGAAGTTGATAACCATTGTTTTAAGAGTGTGTGTAGGGGGGGGGGCTCATATTTACTGAACTTGAATTAGTCTGACTCAGATTTAATACCAGTAGATTTCTACGATCAGGCAGAGAATATTTCAAAATGAGAGTCTAAATCAAGACAGTTAAATCAAAAAGTATGAAAATAACCAAATTTATGATTTATTTACCTCTCACACAGCGATTATATATATATATATATATATATATATATATATATATATATATATAATAAAGATGTTACATACGGACAAACAACTACTCACTACAAAGATGTATTTTTGTTTCAATGCGAACGCATCTCGACAAGTGAGGAAGAAAGATGGTTATAAACGATTCTATTTAAAAATGCTACTTATGAAACAACACTTTCTTTTTTTAATCATTCAATTTTTTTTTTAAAAAGGCATAGGGAGAAACACCATAAAAAAGAAAAGAAATATATAAAGGGTTTCCATAAAAGGAAAAGAAATAATAATAATAATAATAATAATAATAATAATAATAAGAAAACAGGTAAAAGCATATATATATATATATATATATATATATATATATATATCATTAGGTTAGCCGAAAATAAGCCAAGTTATGGAGGACGACAAGTGACACAATTCAATGTCTGATAAACGAAAGTGAGTAAATGATGTTCTTGAAACATAGAGATAAATTTAACCACAACTTTGTCCTAAAGAATGCCTCACTTATTAAAAGATAAAGTAACTTAGTAGGAAAATCCTCGAGTGTACAGCTACCGAATCTTATCAAAATAAAAATCTGCGCTTCGGAATTTTTCAAATATGTCCATTCCTAAAAGAATTACTACTTTCCTAAGCCGAAAATTAATTCGGAACTTCATTACTTAAAATATATTACACATAAATTAATCCAAATTAAAGTAATTTAAATACTAATTTTATTCAGAGGAGGAAAGGCGTCGTCTAAGATAACATTCCTTTTGTTTTTATTCATATTGTCCTTTTACAGATATACTCTATCAGAAATTTTACTTACACACACACACACACACACACACACACACACACACACACACACACACACACACAAATTGTATATATATGAATTTGGATCAAATATAGATCAAATAAAGATCGGACAGAATGATAGGATAAAGAGAAACTTCTGAGGCTGGGATTTATCAGATAAAGTGCTTGCTATGTAAATACACTTACAGTGGATAAACGTCTCGAAATCTAAAAGCCTGCATATGTAAACACAAGAGAGACCTACGTTGGGACAACCAATTAAACTCGCTTGTAATACACAGGATCAAGACTGGCCATGACTTTGCCACCCTAATTTAAAAAAAGTACATAATTCTTTACGTTGAAAATACTTCGAGGTCCTCCTGATAAAATTTTTGGCAACTATAAACACACGCCAAAAACACTATATTATATCACCAATATTATATATTAACTCCTTTCTTAAAGAATCTAACGTATGTTTATCTGCCACAACCGATGTTGACGTAAAAACGTCCCCAAATCAACATACCGACAATTTCCAAGCATAAATAATGCCTACTAGACACCCGCACACACATTCTCGTCCGAATCTGGTATAGAGAAATTTAAATTATGATACACCTACACACACAAATTATACACACGAACTTTGCTTGACAAGTCAAATGCACGTGAAATTTGCTTAACCAATGAAAATCAAACACAAAACAAAAAATACGAGAACATCTTTTTCCATATATCATTCTCAGATCAAGCTTTAATAAAAATTAAACATGTTAGATTTATAAACGTTCCTATTTGTTCCTCCTATCGTGTATATATATATATATATATATATATATATATATATATATATATATATATATATATATATATATATATATATGTATGAATTATCGGGAGTTTAGAATGCGCCGAATGCATCCACTGCAGAGAAGTAAGACTTTTTCTCAAAGAGGCAACCCTCCGGGTGCAAATTTCAGGTATAAACCTGACCAATGTCTACTTCCTTTTGTTCAAGTTTAAAACACACCTACGCCTACCTTTTTGACTCGTGTAGACAGAACCTATGTATATCTTTTTGATTCAAGTGTAAACTGGACCTATGTCCCCTTTTTGACGCAAGTGTAAATCGAATTATATTCATCTTCTTTAATCTAGTGTAAACAGGACCTTTATCATCCATTTTGACTCAAGTGTGAATCAAATTATGTGTACCTTTTTGTAGCTAGTGCAAACCGAACCTTTGTCTATCTTTTTGACTTTAGTGTAAATTGGATTTTGTCTACCTTTTTGATTCCAGTGTAAATCGGACTATGTATACCTTACTGAGACCAATGAAAATAGGACTATGGCTACCTATATATCTCTCGTGTAAATGGGATTTTATCTACCTTTTTCTAACTGTAGTGTAAATAGGACTATTTCTACTTTTATGACTCTGACGTAAATTGACTAGTGATAATCGGCCCTTTGTCTTTTTGACTCTAGTGTTAACTAGATCTTTACCAATCTATTAATTCATTGCGAATTTTGTCCTATAAATATTATACTCAACATTAAATAACTCAAGTGTTGATATATCGTTAAGTAAACCAATCAAAACAAATGCTATTAGTGTTAAGCTTTATATTTAGCTTGGTAATTACTTACGAATGATAAGCAATGTTGTACCAGGTCAATATTGATGTTTATTCTACTCAATTGATACAAGGAATTGTGAGTAGAATAAACAGTTATCTACGATAGATAATGGGATCGGTGAGTCGAATTCAAATTCCAAGATTTATGTTCACATTGTACTAATGCTCTTGGGAAAGGCATGAATCCATAAAATAACAGAACAAACTAGGCTCTCTAGCCTTGCTTGCCAACCAGCTTAGGGAAAGAACAACTTTGAAGTGAGACTGAGTGTGTGGATAGTATATAAACTCCAAAAAATCTACTTTCTACTGAAACCGCAGCGACATCATTTCACTCCAAGTAAGGCAATAAAGCCACTAAGATGTAAGGGGTTAATGATTATGAAATAGTATGCAAAAAAAGATTAACATTATTAAGGAGAGAGAACAATAAAAGAACAGGAATTAAGAAGACAAAACATAATGGTTGACATTGCATTTAAATTTTTCAAGATCAAATATGACTGGGAAGCAAAAAGCCAAACAAGAGTTCCACAAGGGAGAAGAAGAGAGTTCCACAAGGGAGAAGAAACTATTAGCATTGAATCTTCGGTTACATTTAGCTATTTCAAATGTGAAATGATGAGACCTAGCTGCCAATCTAGTACTGCGCTTAAATTCGTAAAGTAGAGTACAAATGGAAAAAGTGACTGAATGCCAGGTCAAGACCAATAACATTGCAAATTATTCTTTGGATTTTGCCAAGAATCTTTAGAGACATAACAGAAGCACCAGATTAAATATTACAGCATTATCTAAAGCGTGGAGGAATGATAGATTTATAAATGTTTAAGACAGATTCTGGCGAAAAAATTGTTTAGCCCGACACAGTCAACCAGCTTGATTCAATATAATTTTTCCATTCCATGTCAGCGGAAAAAACGAGAAGGCGAAATGAGTCACTCTCTTTGAGATTCGCATCAGCCATACCGATGGAAAGAACAGCTCCGTTTTGGAGGCGGTAAAATTAAAATGCTTGGATATTTAACTGAAAAAATCTTTTTTACTAAAACGTGAGACATTTTCATAAAGATAAACCTAAACGGGTAAATATGGATCTTATACGATTGGCTCGTGTCAAGGTTGAGAATGGGTGTAACAGATTTGTACTGTTATTATTGCCTGTTAAAGGTTGCTAGTTATGGGGAAATGGTTTGTCCAAGTGTATTATAGGTACACTTGCTCTCTTTTCCGTCAAACATCGCCATTAGATATTTTGCTAGCGATTAGATATTTTGCCATATATATGTAATAGGATAGAAGAGTGAACAAGCTCGACCGGAATTCAAAACTAGATTACTTACACACACACGCACATACATGATGAAATATAGTTTTAAGGTATATTTTAAGGTACAGTACTCCCCCTCTATCTATCTATCTATCTATCTATCTATCTATCTATATATATATATATATATATATATATATATATATATATATATATATATATATATATGTATATATATATGGGCAGCAATCCGTCTTTCATGCACATTTCATTGAATATGACAGACAAGGTGCTTTTTATACAATTTCTAATGTGATCTAATAATTTTTTCTTTTCAGATGATAAATTATATAAAAACTGTCCGAATTTTTTTTTATCCGAGCGCTTTAGGCTATACATTTAGCCATTTTCAAGGATGAAATATATTAACTGTTAACAACAATTAGTTTGTTGTATGTATCTATTTTTATAATGTTTTCATTTTCAAAACACGGTCAAGATGCTGTATCCATGTTCATAGTTGATATTGTGTTGATTTTTTTGTTTTTATTAATCAGGCTTCCATTATTTTTAGCCTTTTTTTTGCATGTAGATGATGCTATTATACTTGTGTTGTCAACAAATATGTTACGAAAATGGCTAAATGTATAGCGGAAAGCTATATATATATATATATATATATATATATATATATATATATATATATTATAAATTAATAGATTTAAAATATGGTTTTACCGCTACACAGTGATAACCATGTTTCAGAAATGGAAGCTAAAGCCCTTGAATTTAATTTTGTTATTAAACCAAAGACATTAGTTCCATTTCCTCATCAAGCGAATTTTGGAGTAACTTACTTTTTAAAATTTACGGTTGTTAACGGCACTGCAAAGATTCATAATTGAGGGTTTCCAAGGTTACCGATAAATCCATTCATCTAGACAAGGACCGGATTTTATATCTTACTGTTCTTTCCTTTTTATTCATATATATATATATATATATATATATATATATATATATATATATATATATATATATATATATATGAATATATATATATATATATATATATATATATATATATATATGAATATATATATATATATATATATATAAATATATATATATATATATATATATATATATATATATATATATATATATATATATATATATATATATATCATCTGTTTTCTTTCTGTCCAACTTCTCATTATATATATATATATATATATATATATATATAAATTAAATAAATTGTAAATATTAAATAAATTGTAAATATTAAATAAATTGTAAATATTAAATAATTTATATCGATAAAAATAACGTATAAACAGAAATAAATATATATTCTGTTTATACGTTATTTTTATAGATACAATTTATTTAAGCAAATTCTATGTTTTTTAATGAAACTGTATTAATTACATTTAAAAAACAGAGAATTTAATTAAATAAATTGTATTATAAAATAATCTATAAACAGATAATATATTAAAAGAATTGTTGAACTTAATCCATTTCAATATATATATATATATATATATATATATATATATATATATATATATATATATATATATATATATATTTGTATATTTAGGCAGCAATCCTTCTTTCATGCACATTTCATTAAAAACGACTGACAAGGTGCTTTTATTTAGTTTTTTATATAATTTCTCGTGCGATCTAATAATGTTTTTCTTTTCAGATGATAAATTATATAAAAACTGTCTGAATGTTCTTTTTATCCGAGCGCTTTAGGCTATACATTTAGCTATTTTCAAGGATTATATTTCAACTGTTAGAATTAGAAATAGTTTTATAAAATGTAACAGTTGAAATATAATCCTTGAAAATAGCTAAATGTATAGCCGAAAGCGCTCGGATAAAAAGAACATTCAGACAGTTTTTATATAATTTATCATCTGAAAAGAAAAACATTATTAGATCGCACGAGAAATTATATAAAAAACTAAATAAAAGCACCTTGTCAGTCGTTTTTAATGAAATGTGCATATATATATATATATATATATATATATATATATATATATATATATATATATATATATATTGTCCCCAAAGTCACTTAGGTATTTAAAAATGTCATAAGTCAAATTTTTCATACGATTTTTTTCAGAACTTAGATTAACATCAGGAAATTACCCTTGAAAAAATTTACAACTGAACAAAGAACGAAAATCGTGGAATTGTACTTTCGACTTAACCAATCCACCATTGACGCCCAAAGAGAATACTGCCGACACTTCTATGTCAGAAGACTACAATCGGATTTCATGATTCAACGTTTTAGGCAATATGGTTCAGTAAGTGACTTGCGACGACGTGGAAGACCCTTCCAGTCCATTCGCAGATGAACCGTGAACATGTGTGAGACACTATTGAGCAAAATCCAGACCACACATTCGCAGACGTCCTGACCAATTGAAGATGTCTCCGAGCGTCCTTGCGTTGCATATTAAGATACGATTTACACCTGTACTCATACAAGGTGCAACTGGTACAGAAGATCATTAAAAACGCTTAAACTACTCGGTCCAGATTCAGAGGTTGGCTGCCCAAGATACATTCCGAGGTGACTTTTGGGATACCCTTTATATATATATATATATATATATATATATATATATATATATATATATATATATATAACCGAATGGGTAAATATAGGTAGGTATACGAGCGATCGATCATATACAAATACATATAAATACTCTGTAGGGTAAGAAAAAACAGTACTCAATGTTAAGTAACAGAGCTATTTGTCATATATATTAAGAAATATACATTAATTACATTAATTGCACAACTAAAAAAGTATAATGAAAAATAAATATAATAATTTCACCAATTGAAAATTGCTTCGGCATCCGAGTTGTGATGCTGATAGAATTCAATGTAGTGAGTCACAAAAGCCCACAGGTTGAGATTTGAGTAGGGCCAAACTAAAGTTTCTTAATAAATTGTCGCGTTAGATTGCAGGTCTTTTGAAAAACATTTTAACATCGTCCCGATAAGTAATTTTAATCTTACTGAATAACTTAAATTGACAGAACAAAGTTTCTTTTTAATTGAAAGAACAATTGATTTAAAAAAATTAAATTGGTAAAGACAAAAGAATAGTATTTACGCGTAATCACAGTTAAATTAAGAAACTATATTTTTTGAGAATTTTGACAGAACAAAGATTTTCTTTAAATTGATAGAATTTTTTTTTGCTTAAACAAAATAAATAAAAATTAAGAGGGCTGATTTTAACACATGAACAAAACATTCTCATCACCTTGATACAGTCTACAAACTATCACCAAGAGCTTTTAGTCAAAAAATAATCAACCAAATAAAATGTGATTTTAATTGATATTGTCGCAGGTGGTGTCAGAATGAAATTAAACATGAGATTGGACTGTCTTAGGGGCGATACACAAACTTCTTTAGGATCCCGTATAGCTAAAATTCTAAAAACTACGAAAAACCACTTAAATGCCTATAATTGATAACAGAAGCCATTGGTTTATACCAACGGCTTTCCATACTTAATACTTCTCGTTTTCACTCTCGCGTGGTCATGTGTGACGTCATGAGCTGCGGCGCGACTTTTGCGTCTCGTATGCACGAGTTTGTCGTTGCTTGGAAATCTTCCATGTAAACAAAAACAGACTATCATTATATTGTAATATAATTGTCATCTTTGATAATGGCTTATGTAAGCCGAAAGCTTAGATAGGGTTAAAAAATATGTATCAATATGGTGATTTTCTTTCGTCTTTTAATGATAATGCTATTAAGCTCATCAGACGATATGAAAAGAATTTACATAAAATAAATAGACAACACTTATTTAATGAAACATGCATCAACATATATATATATATGTGAGTGATTTTTTTCCATTTTGTACTTACTTGGAATCATTTACATCCCCACCGTTTTATTAATAAATTTGTATTTTACTCGAGGCTACTTTTTCTCCTCGTTATATTTTTTTGCATTGCGAATTCTTGTGTTTTCTTGGTCAATTAATATTTACCAACGTATTCTTCTGACGATGTGTTGGTCGAAAGGCATCCTTTAAGAAAGAAGAATGCTTCCCTGTGTTTTTAAATCTCTCTCTTTATCTCTCTCTCTCTCTCTCTCTCTCTCTCTATATATATATATATATATATATATATATATATATATGCGCGCGCGTGTGTGTGTGTGTGTTTGCATGTATATATTAAAATAATAAGAAAGAACAGTAACATTTATAATCCGGTGTTCTTAGCAATTATTTTTATTTAAAAAGAACAGTGCTCGATACAAACAGTAGAGCATAATTATTATAATTATTTTCTTTTTCTAAAAATATGATTCCATTGCGACACAAACTGAAGACTAAAATTGTAAATCTAATTATAAATATTAAACTTAAAATCCAGAGTTTCGTTCCATTGTCAAGCGATGATAGGAATTCAGTTTCGAAAGATAGAAATTTCCATGTCGCGATGAAATCATATTGTTAAAGAAGAAAATAATTATAATATATATATATATTGCTTGTTCCTTAGGATTTTTTTTTACTTAAATCCTTTTTTTAGCTTTGTTTTTACAATATCTCCCTACATACTATGGAACTCCCTTCCCTATTACTGTTTCCCTGACAAATACAATCTCCAACGGTTTAAGTGTAGCGTCAATCGTCATCTCCAATTGCCTTGAGCTATCCACTTCCTGACATTTTTCATTCCTATCTGCTCTCGCTCTATATCTCCCGTAACCCCCCTGCCTCGATCGACCCTCCGTCCTTCTCTTTCTCCACATCCCTTCCTTTAGCACTCCTATCTGCTCTTCCTCCAACCCTTCTGTAACCCCATGCGTGATAGTGGCCACCAGCCTTGCTTGGGGTGATACGCTTAAAAAAACAAAAAAAAACATACACTATATATTTTGAATTTACGCCCCAATAAATATATTGTTTATATTAACTTTGAATCTGCGTATAATTTAGCGTTGCTCCCATGAGACTCAGTATTAAGTGGTTCATTCACCATTCGTGCCTGACGAATTTGGAATCCATGAAACTTTAAGTTGCACTACAAACGTATCTTTATTAATATATATATATATATATATATGTGTGTGTGTGTGTGCGTGTGTGTGTGTGCGTGTGTGTGTGTGTGTGTGTGTGTGTGTGTGTGTGTGCCTGTCGTCTGTCCGGTAATAATTCAATCATTTCAAATTAACCAAAAATCGGTTAATTAGGACAATAACGCTTTAGCCACCCTTAACCAATAACCTTTAGCCACCTCGGCATTACCCATTTATAGTGACGAGATTAACCGTTTCCTTATAAGAAAACATCTGACATTCATTGACCGAACTGTTAGGAGAAATTTATAAAATCTATTTTCTTCTTAAAACAATTTCGTTTTTTAAAATTAGACTTATCAAGTTCACTAATTGTTATAGCTCTTTCTAGTATTGTGGGGATTTTCTTAATTTTATCGTTGTTTCCTTCTTTATATACATGTGCCACCCATTTTGGCTGTTCCTGTTGGTGGAAGTTTTCAAGTGATTTGTTGTTTTTTTTTTATTTGGTAAAGCTCTTTATTTGCGACGACAGCCAATAGGGTCTAATTGTCTTTTTAAAACTTTCATCCGTTTGAAGCCATTTTAAATCCCTAATCTGGGAGAATGGTTGTATACAGATGGTAGGTTGCTAAAGAATTAGTGGATTTTATTTTTAATCCGATACTTTTATTATTTCAAATGTTATTATAGTCGATACTTCGTATTAAGCTGTGTGCGTTACGTCTATCGAGAATATCTTGGTTAAGAAAATGCGTTCCCTGGTAGGAATCGAACGAAACCACCGTCTGATCCAGTGTGCTTTACCGCTCGGCCACGGAGAACGCCTCAGCAAACAAGGTTCTATTTCCCTTTTATGAGGAAAGAACATCTTCACTCAGATTATTTTCTCGAAGGCTTCATAGCTGCTCGGTTTCTCGAATGGGAAGGTCGATAGGCGTAATGCGCCGTTTTATAAATAAAGGTGGGGCGAAGTTATTCACTATATTAACGTTTGAAGTAATAAAAATGTCGGATTAAAAATAAATCTGTTAATTCTTTAAAAATTGCTTTGTTTACGTTTCGGATGCGAAACAGCATATATGAAGCTTTCGTGAAAATAATCTGGGTGAAGAGGATGTGCTCTCTTGAAAAAAGGGAAAAGTAGAACTTTGCTTGCCGTCCTTCATGGCCGAGCGATAAAACACGCCAGATGAAACGGAGGTTTCCGCTGAAAAGTGGGGTTGCCTGTTCGAACGCATTTTCTCAAATACGCAGGCCGATAGACGTAATACCCACTGTTTAAGAAATAAAAATGGGACGTCTATTTCAAATACGAAGTGTCCATTATAATAACGTCTGAAATTAACGCGGATGGTATTTATACATTTCAGAACGAGTCGGACGTTCACTATTTACATTATTCGGACTATTGTCCTCATCTTTGTTGCCATATTTATCACAACGTTTCGGCCGTTGTTCACTCCGGTCTTCTTCAGGTGGTTGGAATGTCGAACTGAACCCTTTATTTCGCTCGCTGGGGTAGACTGTTCTAGTTCCACGTGCCATGTCTAGTGGATGTCAGTTATCTCCTGTTAATTAACCTCTCCAAGTTCTCCACTGCCTTAACCAGGTATTGAACCCACAACTCTTTGCGTTCTGCCACTGGATCTAACCAACGTCTTTATCCACTGTGCCATGTGTTCTTAAGGCAGTGGAGAATTTGGAGAACTTGGAGAGGTGAATTAACAGGAGATAACTGATAACTGACATCTATTAGACATGGCACGTGGAACGAGAACAATCTACCCCAGCGAGCGAAATAAAGGGTTCAGTTCGGCATTCCAACTACCGGAAGAAGGCCGGAGCGTATAACGGCCGAAACGTTGTGAAAAAAATGAGTCGTACGTTATGCATGGCATCCCTATGAGAGTCTACATTTGGCAAAGCTACTTAAGAACAACTAATATTTTCATTACTTACATTATTTACATTATTTGGACTGTTATCCTCATCTTCATTGCCATATTCCCAATGTTTCGGTCGTTGTACGCTCCGGCCTTCATCAGGTGATTGGAATTTCGAACCGAACCCTTTATTTCGTCCGCCGGGATAGATTGTTCTAGTTTCACGTGCCGTGCCTCTTCCGAGTGTCTCAGTTATTTCCCTTTAACTCAACTCTCCAAGTTTTTGTTTCACCACTGCTGTAGTCTGGTATTGAACTCACAACTCTTTGAGTCGAGTCACTGGATCTAACCAACGCTTTTATTCACAGGGCCATGTGTCTTTGAGGTATGGCAATGAAGATGGGGACAACAGTCGGAATAATGCGAATAATGTAAGTAATCATAATACCTTATCTCAGAGATATAGACAGATTGCTGATCGAGTAAGCCGCGTCTGTTTACACATGCGTATTAACGTTCCATTCGATTGTTTCCCAAATTACATTAAAAGCTGGTTCTTGAGATATTTAAAATGGCTGTATATTTTTCGGACAGGTCTCCCATTACGTTTGTTATTCAGAATGGTTGTTTAAAATCAGTTATTGATACGGAATTAAATAAAACTTAATGTTTTTTTTTATGAAACAGGAAGTATTTAGCATAAATATTTAAGGATGTGACAGTTTTGAGATGACCTAAATTCAGTATCTGTCGCTTCGCCGATGCCAAGCTCAAACTCTACATTGTCAATTTAAAACATGCATTTATTCGAAAATATATTCAGTTTAAATACGGAACGCATCATAAAAATGTTTCCAAAAGGATGCATTTTTCGGCTTACACACATTTCTTGTTACTTACAGATGTTTATTTCAATTTCATTCGAAATGTGTGTATGTACGTTTGCGTGTACGCTGTATATTTTTCGTGTACAATGTATATTTTGTGTGTACGCTGTATATTTTAATTCAATGACATATCTAAAAAATATTTCTACAAAATAAAAAAAAATTAAAGAAAAAAACTTTAAGAATAACTACTTATCAAATAATTTCCAAAAAATTCAATAAAATGATTATCTGAGTTTTTTTAAGGTTTAAAAAAAATCAAGATTTTTTTGTCCCCAACTTCGCTCAGCTCAGGGTATATGTTGTCCAGACTGAGTCGGAGGGGACATGTATTACAGTACAACTCATCTAAACCGAACATCTCGGATGTTTGGTATTGAGGATACTGTTCGGATACGAGAAAGAAACGGTTGCTGTGGCAAGCTTAAATTTTTATTACGTTTTACAGTTTAGGATACAAAAAGTAGTTTGTTACGTTGATTCGTTTTTTATTTAAAGTATAGATTGAATAGATAAATGTACAAAAAATAACTGACAACCAATAGTAATGAAAAAATTTGTGCTAAACAAATATTGTAATTTGTGAAACACTAAAACACTTTATGAAATGTTTAAAAATTTTATGAAATATATTATTCAACGACAATTACAATCTGTAAATGAAGTCAAAAATAAGGATATACAGTACAAATCCTCTAAACCGAAAATCCGAGATGTTTGGTATTGAGGGTACTGTTCTGATTTCGAGGAAGAAAATGCTTCATATTTATGTCAATACAAAAGTTCAGATTTGAAGATGAGTCCGAATTCGTGGTAGTCTAATTCGAGGAAAGCTAAATTATGCTATGTTAGGATTTGGGGAGTTCTACTGTATTTCAATATCTTATCTCAAACTTAGTCAAATTTTGTCTATATTTGCGTGTACATTAAATGAAAGAAACACATCTGAGTCGCTCACGTTCAACGCAAATACACGCATATACATTACATACACACATGTAAAGGCTGACGCTGGACGGAATAGTATTAGCGTATACATTCAATAAAAAATAATTATTAAGTTTCGGAACAAGCTACAAGATTTTCAGTGCATTACACAGCCCTTGTTAAAATTACAGAGCTTTCTTTTCGTTGAAACTTTTCAAAACCTCAAAGAAACATATCTAAAATTAAAATGAAATAAAATAAAAGTCCAGCCTTGCAAATTTAGTAAAAGGAGAGAAACAGATAGGAAACAAATGACTAACCTTCATCAATATCCAAATGCCAATCGTCATCGCACGAGACTTTAACTCCATGTGGACATATAAATGATCGCGACAATAAGTAAGGATAAAACGATATAAACCGCCCAGATGAAGGCGTACATCAATGGTGGACTCCTAGGTGGCGGTTTTCCCTCATCATCCACGATTACAGTGGAGTGAGGGGGCGTATGTCTTCCCCGGAGAGCCGTTTTGGAGATATCTAAAATGAAACTCGCACACACTAGAAAAGTAGAAAATAGTTCCGATGCAGCTGTAGTAAGTTGAACGAGGTGGATCCGTATTAAGCTGTCGCCATATCTAATCTATCAATAACTTGCTGAAAGTGAGATGCTGTCAGATAGACAGATAGATCAATAGAGAGAGAGAGAGAGAACAAGCGATAGATAGATAGATCGATAAAGAGAGAGAAAGAGAGAGAGAGAGAAAGAGAGAGAGAGAGAGTTGTAGTTAATGTCAGCCAATCGACAAGAAGACATCTGCTGTCCTTTTGACGTGAGAGTAAATGACTATAAGCTTATTATGCATCTATTTACGGCCTGATCTGAAGTTTTAGTTGTTGTTGTTGCTCTTGTTGTTGCAATATAAATTGAAGAAATCATATGTCAGCATTTATCTGTCTAATATTACGCATTACTATATGAACTCGGTAAATATATATTAACGTCACTTATTTTAAATAAGACAGCAATGTGCAGCTATATAAATTAACTAACGGTACAATGACCGATATGAGATATACGAAAAAAGTATATGAAGTACGTAAAAACCACTTAGATGTTTAAATGTCTATTCTGTTTACAACGTTTCGTTCAATAAGAACACTATCAGAACCCCCCACCAAAAAAAAAAACTGAAGATAATTAACGAAAAATAGTTACCATGGCAACTTTGCTATTTAGAAACGCTATGGTTAATTTAATCTAATATTTTTTTGAAAATTTACCAGTCATTAAAATTAAAAATAGGTGTGAATAAAATGAATATCTATGAAGTACCAATAAGAAGAAAATGTCAAAATAAATGTAAAATATAGTGTGTTGATGTAGGAATTATACGCTCTAAAATCAAGAATTCAAGAGTTATGGTAAGCACGGCCGGTGCAAGGGTATCGTTGACTTCCTCACGTATCTGTGATACTTCCCATTCTATTACATGTCAATTTTCATAAGGCAGTATTCATATAAGATACAAATTGAACAATTCAACTAGAAAAATTGAAAATAAATACAATGTATCTAAATACAAATTAGAGACATGTAATATTAAATCACTTCATCTTTAATAAATCAACAATGTTTTGCCGCTTGCGGCAATTTTAGACATCAACTTGAGATTTTTCTTGTTAAAAAGTTGAAGAATTTTAACATATCCGACATTATGGATAAAAATTATGGTGAATTTTATATAGTGTCTTTTTTTTTCGAGACTTAGCATGAGCAAAACAAATTCTCGGATTTGGACGACAAAAAGAAAAAAAAAAGACACTAGAATGACGTCAACACCTGCGAAAATTTTTCATCCTTTTTAATAACCAGTTGTGTTTAGTTTAATTTGTGACGTACATAAATGTAGGTAGAAAAAAGCAAATGTTGATAAGATAGCGAGGGTTACAAAGCACTGCCCTAGAGCCCCAATCAGTCTTCCCTACCACTGGTCTGAAGGATTGGGGCTAGTACGCGCTGGCCCTAAAAATATATATCGCGTATATCTACAGAAAATGGTAAATACATATGATTCAAATATATGATAATATGTAGACTGTCAAGGAAATATAGAATTAAAATTAAATTTTATTAAGGTATTTAATCAGTATTGAATTTCATATTATTTTTTAAAAGTATTATCTTATATCAAAAAGGTAATAGAACAGGGCCGAACCCACCGATCAGGGGAGCCAAGCCTGATTGGGGGCTCCGGGCAGGGTTTTATGACTCTCGCTATCTTAGCAACATTTACTTTTGTCTACCTACATTTATATATGTTACAAATTAAACTAAGCACAACTAACTAAAGGATGAAAAATTCGGCGAGGTTGGGGCACGGAAACCTTACACCGGGACTACGAAAATTTAAAATTTGAGCAATGAAACCTTCAAACCACATTTAAAATAATTTATACATGTCTTCTTCAGTAAAATTTTGGTTATGCTTGAAAGATAATAATCAAAGCTTATCTATAAAGAAAAGAAAAATAATTTTACGCATTTCAATGAAGTTTTAACTTAAGACATGTTTAAATCGTTCTTACGTTATCGATCCGCCATTTAAATTGAAAAAAAAATTAAGACACTTTAAAATCCTCTTAAAAATAAAATATCTGTCCTAGGTATATATTTAAAAGAAAATTATTAAAATTGAAGATTAATTAACAGAAGTGTTGAAAAATATTACTTTACGCGTAAGATATAGCGGAAAAAACATTTGAACACAGAAGGTATATTCTACCAGTTAGCAAGTTCATAGGTCAGACAATAGCAGTCTACTCTTTAACACTCAGTAAAGAACAAAGAAAAAAAAACAGCCTCAAATTTAATTAAATACGGATTAAATATATAAACTTGTTTCGTTTATGTTAAAAAATACTTTTTAACATTATATAACCAATGAGTTAGGAATATATATTTTATTTTATAGGCCTGTGAATAAAACGGATATCTATGAACTACTAAAAACTTAGTAGAAATAATATATTTTTTATGTAAATATATATTTACAAAAATAGTATGAAAAATTAGAAAAAATGCATTTCATTCGTTAGAATTTCATCGGATGAAACGCGTTACAAAAAGTTTTTTCCAATTTGTCATAATATTTTTCTAAATATTGTTTGTTGATATATAAAATTAAACAAAATTATATATCGTTATATCATATATATATATATATATATATATATATATATATATATATATATATATATACACACACATATATATATATATATATATATATAGTCATTTTATATAAATATATATGATTTATTATATAAATATATATATAATATTTTTTATATAAATATGAATATCATTTTTTTAAATAATAAATTGTGGTGATATTTTTTCCATTGCATTAATTCAACCTTTTTTTAAAATAACTATTTGGCATTAATTTTGTATTTATTTTAATTATTTGTTCTCATAACCTATTCAGTTGCACCAAATCTTTTTAATTATTTTAAGAAAATTTATTTTAATGAGTGTTACTAAAGATAAAACAATGAGTGAAATTGATAAATCTTATTGAATAGCCTCTGTTGATCGATTTCTTTCACTTTGTTTCATAAAAACTATAGACATCATACATAATTATCTCTAACCTTATATAACCAAAAAGGGAGCTAATTCAAAATTATTTACTACTTGATCTTCCGTCACCCAAAAATTAACATATGCAAAAAGGAAAAAAAAGATAAAAGAAAATTCATTTAAAAATATTTCATACTCTAAAATGGCGTTAAGCATTACATTTTTCGATTCTTCTAATACATTTTTAATAAAAAGTCTTTTTTGTCTCTAGAAACTAGAAAAATTCCAAAGTAAATCTTTCAAACATAATTATTCTTTGTGGGTGTTTTCCATGTTAAAACTGAAAGAAAATAATGTGTTTTATTAAATTATGCAAGCCTCAACACTTTTCAAAAATATTTTTTGAGTTTTATTGAATTATTTTTATAAGTTTTCCAGATGAATTTTCAAGATGTTCACATTTTATATTGCAAAATTATTTCACTGAAATAATATCTTCAGGGATTTTTCTTTATAAATCTAAATTTTCAGTATATAATTCATTAGTTAGTGAATAATTGCTTAAAATGTCATTTAAATAGGATTTTTCTTTGATATTTTGGTAATTCTTTAAAAACAATGGTTCTTTTTTTGCTTTCATTTAAAAAAAAAACATCCATTTTGGTAGGACCCAGTACAAGCGAAAAGCAAAAAATTTTAGGTAAATCTATGACAAAGTGGAAAAACTTTTTCATGTTTCGTCTTTTAGGACTAGATCGGACTAAAGTGATGTTTACATCTTACTACGCATGCGCACGAAGGAGAGGCAACACTGAAAATTTTAAACTTTTAAATTAAATATTTTTAAAAATATGAATTTGTGTTGTAGGGAAGGGAACGAGTGATTATCTCTGACTGGCTGAGACGAAGTCTCTAGGATCACGTGACTGTCAGTAAGAAAACATCAATTCATAGAGTGACGAACACTAGTTGCTATTTAGCATGCCTAGAGGCAAGATATGTCTGCTCACCTAGTTGCTATGTTGCTATGTTGACAATGGAGAAGCAAGACAAGCGTACCCATAGTAGTTAAGAGAGTAGAGGAAACCACATGTTTACACCATCGGCATGCCCGTTTCCCCTTCGGGAAATGTTACAAGTAAAACATTCTCGCTTTTCGCTACTTTCACACTTCTTTATATATATTTATGTTATAATTTATCTGTGAGACAAGCTAGTGACAGGCATGCATATATCGGTATAAAAATATCTGAGTACAATGGATGTTTGTCATGTCTTTCTTTCAGTTATTCTGTTTCGTCCGTTTTATTATGGTGTCACTATATCACGGATTTCTTTTTATGTGCCGTGTCCTTTCAGGGCGTAGGAGATCATGGCTCTCCTCTTCCCCCTATCCCTTGTAGCCCTCAACAGGTTTCGTGTTTCTGCCAACTCCCCCAGACCACGCTCCTCCATCCACCTGCCCATGCCCGCCACGTATGTCATGCGCTGCTTTCCCCCGTCTCTTTTCTCCTCTATTCGTCCCGTGAGTATCAGATTCTCCAGGCCCTCCTTTCTCATCGCGTGTCCCAGAAATTTAATCTGCCTATTCCTTATGTTAAGCATAAGCTTTCTCCTTATTTGCACCCTTTCCAAGACTTCAACGTTGTTCACATGCACGGTCCATGATATCCTCAGCATAATTCTGTAGAACCACATCTCCGGCGCCCCGAGTCTCTTCTTGATCCTTGAGGATACCGTCCAACATTCGCTACCGTATAGGAGGACAGATGCCACGTAGCAGCTCAGTACTCTTTTCTTTGTTACCATGGAGATCCTCCTGTTTCTTTTCGTTGTCACCATAGAAATCCTCCTGTTTCTTTTCTTTGTCGCCATAGAAATCTTCCTGTTTCTTTTTTTTGTTACCATGGAGATCCTTGTGTTTCTTTTATCTGTCACCATAGAAATCCATCTGTTTCTTTTCTTGGTCACCATGGAGATCCTTCCGTTTCTTTTCTTTGTCACCATGGAAATCCTCCTGTTTCTTTTCTTTATCACCATAGAGATCTCCCTGTTTCTTTTCTTTGTCACCATAGAAATCCTCCTGTTTCTTTTCTTTGTCATCATAGAAATCCTCCTGTTATATCACGGATATAGTAATGCATATAATGAGGAAATGTGATTGAAAATATTCTCTTTTTGCATAGTACCCCATTAGGGTATATAGTCAAGTCGATTTCCTTTAGTTTCGTCTTGTTTATGTTTTTATCTATATGGTATATAGAGGATCTGCCCCCCAAAGGTGAAATGTTGTAAGAACCTGAATGCAGATTTGCTGTTGATGATCTAGCGGTTAACACACTTTATATAGACTTTCATTTTAGCAAATTACTCACTCCTTTAATTAAAGTAAATCGAAATTATGTTCAGACGCATTACTGTGAGTTGCGCATGATGTTCAGTAAAAGATCTCTTTTGTGTTCATATAATCGTTTATTGTTATACCCAGAAGCCTCAAGGCTTCTGGGTATAACAATAAACTACTACCAGTAGAATGGCCTCTGATCGGGAGATTGGAGGTTTTGAGGAGCGGAGAGCCAACTCTCAATTGCTGTTGTTTCTAGGTTTGCTCTGATCCGGGGTGGTAGCACCTGTTAGGGTCCAAGCTATGGGAAAATAGTGAATTCCAAACAAAAACAAAACACTATGAAAGTATAAAAATACATTTTTATAGTAAAAATACGGGCAATATATTTTTTTATTAAAAAATAACCAACAATACATATTTATAGTAAAATGACCAACAATGCATATTATCTGTAGTTGAAGGTATACCATTGCGTTCAAAATATATTTAGTTTAAGTGTGTAAACTGCTCTTTCGAGTGGTTTGTAACACGTTTATTTATCATCGCTCAGTTGCGTCTTTGTCTTTGGGGAGAGTGCGCTCAGGGGCGGCTCCGTCAAAGGATAGAGTTGTAACTGAGGAAAATTACACTGAGAGGTGCGCAGTCCTGGGGAGCAGCTGCCCGAGGTCGCACCCTCTCATTGCACCAGGGAGAGGGATCGGTGCTCGCACCGAGGCCATCCCAACCGACGGTTGAGGAGGCTGCGGGCAATTTTTGTTCCTGGCCCGGGCGTATGCGCCCGGGTCCCCACCTTAAAAAAGACCTCTCATGACTCGTCTTAGTAGGGAGACAGAGTAAATACCGAGTTGAAGCCATAAAATTCTGTTCAGAATATTTAGATTTCATAAAGTTTGATATGCCAATAAACAAAATCAACCAACCCACCAAAATCCTTGAGGTTTCTGCTATATATTCCTTATGGCAATTATTACAGGTAAATTCTTCCTCCAAGCTTGAGCTTATTGTTATTTTGTTTTTTATATTAATTTTTTTTTTTTAAGCTTATCACCCCAAGCAAGGCTGGAAGACACTAGCACGCAAGGGGTTACAGAAGGTTCGGAGGAAGAGCAGATAGGAGTGGTAAAGGAGGGGATGTGGAGAAAGATAGTGGATCGATCAAGGCAAGGAGGTTACAGAAGATTAGGAGTGAGAGCAGATAGGAATGAAAGGGGAAAGGATGTGGAGAAGGGAAGTGGATAGATTAAGGCAACTGGAGATGTCGATTGATGTTACACTTAAATAGTTGGAGATTATATTTGTCAGGGAAACATGAATAAGGAAGGGAGTTCCACAGGCGAGATGTGCGAGACATGAAGCTATTGGAGTAGAAGAGATGTCTACATCTAACAGTTTCAACGGTGAAGGGGTGGGAACGGGATGCCAGCCTCGTAGGACGTTTAAATTCATGAGGCCTGGGAACCAGCGAAAGCAGCCCATCGGAGCAATTACCGTGAAAGTATTTGTAAAAAAGACAGAGCGAGGCAACGGCGCGTCTGTGAGAGAGCGACTGAAGACGAGATGACAGATCAGGGCCAATTACGTTGCATATCCGTCTCTGGATCTTATCAAGAACCCTGAGGCAAACAGCAGGGGCTCCAGACCATATATGGCAGCAATTTCTCCATGCAAGGGCGAATGGTTGATTTATAGATTTGGAGGATCGATTCCGGGGAGAAAAATTTCCTGGCTCGGCACAGGGAGCCAAAAGTCTTTTATTGTTTTAGAAGTAGTTATTATAAATTGTACGTTATGTTTTACTATTGAAGATTCGTTGTTATTTGTCTTTCTTTATTTACGGCCCCCATATTATATTCATTAGTATGCTAGGCCTACTAAGGAGATCCTCATAGCCAAGCATATTGGGTAGAGTGTATTTGGATATAACTGAGCAGTACTAGAAATAAGAACTAACCCAGTGGTTCTTAACCTTCTTTGAGTTACGGATCCCTTGAGTCACGGACCCCTATAAGAACTAGACAGGTAGACAGACAAGCAGATATTCACAGTCTGATTCGTTTTTCACAACACTTGTATATGCATTTCTCCATACTGCACCCTCATACTCACACAAGTTTTCAACCAGCCACGTTTAAAAGAAATTGTGGTCAATTAATCCTTACCAGTATATGAAAAGATAATCTAGCCGTGATAAACCGTGGAAAATGAGAATTATCACTTGCTCTTATGGAGTGACAAAAAATGGCGGTCGTGCGGAGAATGATGACACACGATTAAATGGTAAACATGGACCCAACAGCAAATCCAGAGACGACGCCTAGCGGTCGACACTGTAAGTTCTGGCTGGATGCGTTTTCTTTCAAGTAGTGGCAGGTTGCATTTTCCTTTTTTTTCAATGGGAAATTGTTGGCAGCGAATATAAATGTTAATTTTTATCTGATCCTCACGGACCTCTTGAAACCCGTCCATGGACCCCCTAGGGGTTCATGAGCCCCAGGTTAAGAAACCTTGGACATGGGCAGTGGAACGAGAACAGTTTAATTCCGTATTTAAAATTTTTTTAAGCGTATCACCCCAAGCAAGGCTGGTGGCCACTATCACGCATGGGGTTATAGAAGGGTTGGAGGAAGAGCAGATAGGAGTGGTAAAGGAGAGGATGTGGAGAAAGAGAAAGACAGTGGGTCGATCAAGGCAAGGGGGTTACAGAAGATTTGGAGCGAGAGCAGATTGGAATGAAAGGTGAAAGGATGTGGAGAAGGGAAGTGGATAGATCAAGGCAACTGGAGATGTCGATTGACGCTACACTTAAACCGTTGGAGATTGTATTTGTCAGGGAAACAGTAATAGGGAAGGGAGTTCCATAGGCGAGATGTGCTAGACATGAAGCTATTGGAGTAGAAGAGACGTCTACATCTAACAGTTTCAACGGTGAAGGGGTGGGAACGGGATGCCAGCCTCGTAGGACGTTTAAATTCATGAGGCCTAGGGACAAGCGAAAGCAGCTCCTCGGAGCAATTACCGTGAAAGTATTTGTAAAAAAGACAGAGCGAGGAAACATCGCGTCTGTGAGAGAGCGACTGCAGACGAGATGACAGATCAGGGAGGGTTCAGTTAAGAATTTACAGATCGATATCTTATGGTCAGAATCCTTACGGCGAGCAAATAATGCATTAAGTATGTCGGTTTATAAAATATCCCTTTTGTGTTCATATAAAATTTTATTTAAATTCCTTAGGTAAAAGATAATTGTCATAGATTTTCATAAAAATATATATAAAAATGCTAGATTACTCAAGCAGAAAATATAATAAGAATTAATTTGGGAAACATTCTCAAAGAGAGTTGGTGAAAATTATATAAAACCATATTTTCTTATTATTTTATAATAATTTCGCATCAAGAAAGGCAATAAATCCACAATGCTAAATATTCCGTGTGTGAGAGAATATGAGAAAAAGAAAACATTATTAAGAAGAGAGAAGAATAAAAGAAGAGGAATCAACAAGACAGAAGATAACGATTGACATTGACTTTAAATTTTTGAAGATCAAAAGTGACTTGAAAGCAAGAAGCTGGAAAAAAAATCCACAAGTGAGAGAGAAGAAACTGTTAGCATAGAACTTGCGGTTACGTGTAACCATTTCAACTGTAAAATGATAAGATCTAACTGACAATCTAGTAGTATAATCAAATTCATAAAATCTAGGTACCAAAGAAGAAAGCTTATTAGAATAATTGCCATGACAATATTTACAGGGAAGCTACGTCATGGCGGTGGGAATGTGACTGAATCCAATATGCCAGGTTAGGACCAATAACCTTACAGATTCTTCTTAGGTTTTTATGAAGAATCTTTAAATATATAGCGAAAACATCAGACCAGATGTGACATCAATGTTCAATAGATGATCGACTGATAAATGTGTAAGATTGATTCTGGAAATTTTATTTTATCTGAAGAGAATACTTGTTTAGTATTTATTTACTAGCATCGTACTCTTAAAATCATTTCACCCCAAGCAAGGCGATAATGCCACTAGGACGTAACGGGCTATTGGAAGTGAAATAGAATGACAAGAGTGAAGAGAAAGGCCAATAAAAGAACAGGTTCAAAAAGACAGATGGCAATTTGATTTGCATTTTAATTTTAGAAGATTATAGGTGCCAGGGAAGCAACAAATCGGAAGAGACTTCCACAGAAAAGAAGAAACTATTAGAATAGAACTTACGGTTGATCTAGTTAGTTCAAAATTAAAACGATGAGTCCTAGTTGCCAATCTAGTAGCACGCTTAAATTCATGCAGTCGAGACACCAAGAAAAAAGCTCATAAGAACAATTGCCATGAAAATATTTGTAGAAAAGACAGACGGAAGCCATGTCATTATATGTGGACAGTTGGTTGGTTTATCGGTATATCAATCTTAATGGGTTATTTAATACCGAAATCTAAATATTTTATAGGTAATTTTATACTTTCAGTGTAAAGGTATATTTTTGAAATATATACTTTGTAGATCATAAAATGTATTGATAGTTTTACTGTATTATTTCTGTTTCTATGTTATTTTTATAGATACAAATATTTTAGTAAATGCTTTGTTTATAACAGTATTAACATAATTTACCGGCTTGAATATCCGAAATATTTCATAGAAAATATGTGTCCTTTATTTATTGCATCAAGGATACAATTATGGCACATGGCCTAAAATGGGAAGGGGTTGAGGCTGGTCTACACTAACTGTCCTATACCTAGCTAATCAGATTCACGACCCATTCACTCAATACAATTCCACATTCACCATAAAAACTCACCCGTCACCACTCAATCCTCCATACACCACAATACCGCATTCTCTCAAGGGGGGGGGCTACAGAACGCACCCCATGCCATAAAAATTTAATGAAAATAATAATACATGAAAATCTAACCATGAAGAATGAGAGGGGAGGGAGATGAACCCAATAATAAACTAAAATCAACACAAAGCAAACTAAACATAACTGATCTTAGCAGGGCCCGTCCAACCCTCAAAAACAGAAAATACGTGTCCCCAGACAGACAGGAATCGAACCTGTATCCTACGGAGGACAAATATTTTCTATGAAATCTTTTGGACATTCAGGCCGCTAAATGTAGCTAATACTGTTTATTATAAACAGAACATTTACTTAAATATTTGTATCTAGCAAAAATAATGTAGAAACAGAAAATATATTAAAGTAGTTTTACTATAAAAATGTATTTTCTATATTTTTTAGCGTTGCATTGATTGCCATTTTACTATAAAATTGTATTGTTGCTCTTTTATTATAAAAATGTAATGTTGATTTTTGTTTGGAAGTTTCCCTATTTGCCAATATCTGGGACCCTAATAGGTGCTACCACTACTGGCCAGGGTGGACCTAGGAACAACAGCAGTTAAGAGGTGATTCCCCCTCCTCAAAAGCTCCAATCTCCTGAACAGCGGCCTTGCTGCCAGATATAGTTTATCGTCATACCTAGGACGACTTATATGTGGATAGATTATACGAATATCCAGGTGTATAAAACTCAATGTTTATCCATAGATTTATCTATTTTATGCTTAACGATTTTCACCGAGAAACAGATTTTCTTTTTATGTGCCGTGTCTGTTCAAGATGTGTGTGATCATGGTTCTTCACAACTTCCTATCCTTTGTAACTCTAAGAGTGTGTCTCTTTACTCTCCTTTCCAGTGGTGTTTTCTGCTATCCATTTACACAAGATCGTTAAGTATTTTACTTAATGTTTCTCTCTAAACCTCTTGCTATTCAATATGTCATGTGAGTGTCAATTCTCCAAACCGTCTTTCCTCGTTATGTGCAGAAAGAGGTATACCTATGTTTCATCAGCTACACCAAGCATTCGATAACGCTCAGCACAAAGATCTATTTGAACTGCTAGGGAAACTTGATTTATTTGGCAAAGATATTGGAATAATCTGCTGCATTTACTGAAAACAAACGGCCTTCGTCCGGATAGAAAAGGAATTGAACAAATAAGTAAAAGTAGAAATGGGCGGAAGACAAGGGTGAGTCTTCTTACTGGATATATTTAACTTAACCCTCCTGAGAGAAGTAGATATTTTACTAGAATATCTACTGGGAACAATCAGCCTGCATACGGATAGAAAATGAGTCGAGCAAGTACACAAAAAATAGAAAAGGGCGTACTTCAAGGATGCATCTTCTCTCGAAAACGCACAGTTACTACACTGACTCTTTGACAGAGGACTGACAAACAGTATAAGTATTATTTAACTAAATCTGTAGAAACGAGGATAGTGCCACGGTTATCAGGGCTGCAAGTGAATTCGGCGTGACGAGTTCAAATTCCGTCGGTTGCGTTCACTTTCTCACAAATGAACTTTGTAAAGGCATGAATCCATCTTTCTCCAGCAACGATTAAATAGACGGACAGACTATGATCTCTTGCCTTGGTGAGAAGGAAATTCAAAAGGCGCTATCTCGCCAAAAACTGTTATGACTGCACTTACGATACTCGGAAGGTGTGTGTGTGTGTGTGTGTGTGTGTGTGTGTGTGTGTGTGTGTGTGTGTGTGTTGGGATACACTTAGTGCGGATCGAATTTAAAACTGTTGCCGGAGATAGATCTGGCTGGAGAAGGTTGATTTGGGAACGCTGCAACAATTTTGAGCAGAAGTATTTCAACAAAAAGCGCGCCATTAGGAACGGAGAAAAAAAAAGAATCCGTCCCAGAACTATTAGGACACCAACACGCTTGCAGTATTTGTGGAAAAGTCACCCTTTTGGTGCTTGGTTTAGCCACTCACGTGAGATCACACCAGTGAGGTCAAGTGAAAACTCCTGTGAATGCAACCCTACCAAAATTCAGGTTAATAATGCGAGTTTTGTGAAAGGTTTGTATGTCTGTTGCGAGACTCAAACATCGTATTATACACAGTAAGTAATTCTATTACATATACTTGTTTTAAGAAGAAATATACTCTATTAAAATTAAGAGTGAAAATATTTTATAATGTTATATCAAGGAAGTTAACTTTTTTTAATTTAGTGCTAACCGTAATTTTTAAGTTCATGCTTTTAAATTCTTTGTATAATATCTTTCTAATTCTATCTATTTTAAATTTAGTAGAGTTTTTAATAACCATAGGTCCATCGTCTCTGTATAAACCAATGCCAGTTATATTAATATCACGGTGCGCTGTAAGATTGTATAAAATAAAAAGACCTATGAGATCAGAAGACTCAGTTGAGTCTAGTGATCCCATTGTGATGTCAAAGTGTTCATATGAATTTTTAATCCATTGCTCACCTTTATGTATCAGTACCGATTTTTCGCGTTTATAATAATGTTCTTTTCTTCTTCTGTAATATCCGTGTACTGGGTAGCAAAGTCCAACGCATTCATGCACAGTTCTTTAGATATTCATTGGTAATAGTTTTCAATATCAAACGGCATTTAACAATATCATTTTGGCTGATTGGCATTTGTTTACATTTGTAAAAACAATACGCTAGATTTAGTTGTGTAACTCTACCGAGTGAAGATAGCTCTGGCTGACACCAAATTAGTTGTGTTTCAATCCGGGCTTGAGGCATTCGGAAGTCTAGTCGCACTGAGGAGCTGTGATACAGCGAAACAGTACTGTCTGTGAATGACATATATATATATATATATACACACATTATGAAATGGACAAAGTCCAACAATTATTTTAAGAATGCATTAACATAAAAATGTCTTTATATATATATATATATATATATATATATATATATATATATATATATATATATATATATATGATGGACTTTTCGACGTATGAGCGTCTTTCAGTTCAATTTTTATGTTAATGTTTCGTATGAGACAAAAATCCTGCACCAGATTTGCAGACAAGTCCACAAAGAGCATACTGATGGGTTGACCGTCATATGAGCTGATGTATTAGCCCGAGATTTAATGTTGGTTCTTAATTTTCTCAAATGGTTGAGACGATTCTTTTCAAAGTTAGTTATACCTCGGTAGCAGTCGTTTCTCCAGTTTGCTCGGTTTTCAACAGCAACTTCGAATTCCTCTATAGGGATGTTTGCAGCAGTTAAATTGTATTTAAGTTTGTCCTTGAAGCGCAACCAAGGTCGGCCTACGTTACGCATACCAGGAAAAAAATTGGCTATATATGAGGATTTTCGGCATCCGATCTTCACTCATTCGGATGACATGACCAGCCCATCTTTACTGCGATTGCATCAGAAAGCATTCAATTTTGCTAATATATCTTTTAAGAATTTGTGTCCAGGTTCTTAGAACATTTCACCATTCTTGGCAGATCTTCTGATATAACCATGTGGGCTATTTAATAACAAAGATGATGGAAACAAGAAGAAAAAGAATCTAAATGAAATTGACTAGATTATATGACTAAAACGCATTATTAAAACCTTTTCTACTTAGTCATACATCTTTTATCCCAAACTGCTCTTGATATTTAAAAATGTATATATCCTTATCATATATATATATATATATATATATATATATATATATATATATATATATATACAGTGTAACCCGGATATAAGAGACCCGGATATAAGAGCAACCCTGATATAAGAGAGATTTTATCTGGTCCAAAATTAGAGCCTTACTTACCTAAACAAAATAGACCAAACACGGATATAAGAGAAACCCGGATATAAGATACTTCTTCTCCGGTCCCGACAACTCTCTTATATCCGGGTTACACTGTATATATATATATGACAAAGTGGAAAATTTTTTTTCTTGTGACTTGTTTCATCCCTTAGGACTTCTTCGGACTAGGTTTGTTTACGTTAATGTGACTACACTTGAGCATGAACGAGAATTTTTATTTTTTTTATTTTTGAAGTACTTGCGTCCAAGTGCTTACATTTTGCCATTCTTGGCAGATCTTGTATTATCATAATGTGGGCTATTTAATAACAAAGATGATGGAAACAAAAAGAAAAAGAATCTAAATGAAATTGGCTAGATTATATACCCAAAACACATTAAAAGAAAAATTTCCAAGTTCAAAATTCCCAGTGTCTCTCGTTCGTGCGCATGTGCAGTCGCATCAACGTAAACAAATCTAGTCCGATGGAGTCCTTATTTTTTTTCCGCTTTGTCATACTCTAAAATTGTTTTTGAGATATACATATTTATATATTGTTATCCCATATATATATATATATATATATATATATATATATATATATATACGTTGCCTTGCTCTGTCTTTTTTACAAATACTTTCACGGTAATTGCTCCGAGGAGCTGGTTTCGCTGGTTCCTAGGCCTCATGAATTTAAACGTCCTACGAAGCTGGCATCCCGTTCCCACCCTTTCACTGTTAAAACGGTTAGATGTAGACGTCTCTTCTACTCCAATAGCTTCATGTCTCGCACATCTCGCCTGTGGAACTCCCTTCCTTATTCCTGTTTCCCTGACAAATACAATCTCCAACTATTTAAGGGTAACGTCAATCGACATCTCCAGTTGCCTTAATCTATCCACTTCCCTTCTCCACATCCTTTCACCTTTCGTTCCTATCTGCTCTCGCTCCAAATCTTCTGTAACCCCCTTGCCTTGATCGATCCACTATCTTTCTCCATATCCTCTCCTTTACCACTCCTATCTGCTCTTCCTCCAAACCTTCTGTAACCCCTTGCGTGCTAGTGGCTTCCAGCCTTGCTTGGGGTGATAAGCTTAATATATATATATATATATATATATATATATATATATATATATATATATATATATATGTATATGACCTACGAACGTGGTCAATTTTTTTTTTTGGTTAAGTAACACTTCATATGAAAGGAAACTTTTCTTGTCATTACTTACCTGTTATGTCAAACTGTTCGTTGAAGATGAGGGTCGATCCGCGTGGTCAACCTAAGATGAAGGAAAAAGACGAGCTCGCCGTCGATTCTTTTTTTGTATCGTCTTAGTCGGTGGTAATTGGTCAGCAGTAGCATTTATTTGAGGAGTCCATTTGTTGCGTGCTTCACGTATTTTTTTTGTTTTGTTTCAGGATCACCTGCCGGAATAGTACTGTTTCGGTAGGGTCTGTTGGGCGAGCAAGTATGATGTTGGAAGACCCGAAACTTGCCATGACCCCAAGTCATAACATCACTGACGAGGCGATCCTGAGAACTCATGGGAGTGTTTTCATAACAAACATATATATATATATATATATATATATATATATATATATATATATATATATGTGTGTGTGTGTGTGTGTGTGTGTGTGTGTGTGTATTTCGGCAGCAATCCTTCTTTCATGCACATTTCATTCAATACGACTGACAAGGTGCTTTGATTTAGTGTTTTATACAATTTCTCATGTGATCTAATAATTTTTTTTCTTTTCGGATGATAAATTTGATAAAAAACTGTCCGATTGTTCTTTTTATCCTAGCGCTTTCGGCTATACATTTATCCATTTTCATGGTTGAAATATATTAACTGTTAACAAAAATAGTTTGCTGTATGTATCTATTTATATAATGTTTTTATTTACAAAACTCGGTCAAGATGTTGTGTCCATGTTCATAGATGCTATTATTGAGTGTTCGTTTTTGTTTTTATTAATAAGGTTTCCATTATTTTAACCTTTTTTTTTGCATGCTATTATATTTGTTTATCAACAATTATGTTACGAATAGGGTCCGGTAGGTCTTTAAATGAGACCTAATTGAGCTATGGTCAGAAAGGTGTAATGTGTATTATATATATAATATATATAATATAATAGTGTGTATATATATATATATATATATATATATATATATATATATATATATATATATATATATATATATATAATAAAGAAATAAATTCAAAATTACCTCATATCGGGAATAGCCTATTTCGGCAGGCGATGATATCGGTTGCCTGTCTTATCAACCCCGGTGTAGAAGTAAACGTGGCTGTTGCTCTTGAAAACGATCTCCAATCAGTGGTTAACTGGCGCAGGAAATGGCTTGTAAATTTTAACGCCTCCTCTAATTTAACCATCACGGAAACATTTTTCTGTCTGCCATCAACATGGCTAACGCTAGACTCCAGAAGAACAATATAATATATCTTCTTGGCCTCATGTTTTCCACTTACTTGATGTGGAGCGACTACATCGATTTAGTAGCTTCATCTGCTGCAAAGGAAGTTGGGTCACTCACTGTTTCGTTCTAGAAAATATCTCTCGTCAGAGTCCATCTTGCACATTTACAAATTTACCATTTGTGCTTGCATTGAATACTGCTGCCATATCTGGTCTGGTGATCCTGTTATTCATCTCGAGGTTCTTGACAATATCCAAAGAAAGATCTGCAATGTAATCGTTCCTGACCGGGTATCTCGACTTCAGTTACTTACTCGCCGACGTGACGTGGCTTCCCTCTGACTTTTCTACAAATATTTTCACGGCAACTGGCCTGACGAACTTTTTCCACTGCGATTTACCTGGAGCACCTTGATAAAATCCAAAGAAGAATCAGGAATATTATGGGCCCTGATCTGGAGGCTCGGCTTCAGTCACTTTCCCACCGCCGTAAGGTTGCTTCTATGTGCCTTTTTTTAATAAATACTTTTATGGTAATAGTTCGGATAAGCTCTACGCTATGGTATCTAGACTGTATGAATTTGAGCGCGATACTAGACTGGCGGCGAGATCGCATCAATTTACAGTTGAGCTAGCTAGATGTAGCCGTAACTTCTAAGCAAACAGTTACTTTTTTTGCACTTGTCACTTGTGGAACTCCTTTCTGGCTCCATGCTTTCCAACCAACTTTAATCTACAAGAATTTAAATGCAATGCCATTCGCTATCTACTGTCCTCGTGACTGCGCTTTTCTCTTTCTACTCATTACTAATATTTCTGTTCCTAATTCCTCCACACCCTGTAACCGTTTGCATGTTAGTGGCTGTACTGCTTTGTTTGGGGTGACACTAATTGAAAAAAAAATCATCCTGCTTAGCTGACCGCATCATTGATGGAGAAAGAGTGCTCACTATCGGGGTAGAATCTTTTTAGATACTCTGATTATCTCTCATGTCTGATAATTGCCATTAAGTTGATTTTTATGTTTACAATCTATCTATCTATCTATCTATCTATCTATCTATCTATCTATCTATCTATCTATCTATCTATCTGTCTGTCTGTGCACTCTCACGTGTTTACGATGTTAAGATCAGTCTCCTTTAAGAAGAAAGAATAGAACTTTAGCCGGCTGTGACCACACGAATAATTGAGAATATACCAATCGTAACACATCAATTTTCAAAGCTCGTCGTAACAGCTGGGTGGATAGATATTCATAATATAGGTCGCAATTAACAGATTCACACAAACATTCGTGCTTCCTATATATCGAATAAAACTATTTCAGTTTTTGTAAATATATGTTTAATGGTATAAACAGTTCCAAAGATGATAAAATTCTCAATGAAATGCAAACACCCCGACAAATTAATGCTATCGATTTTGATTGGCTGAAGTAGTGTGGGAATGACAGATATAGAAACGATATTCGGAGAGTCGAGTCTAAAATGTCATATAATGTAGACGTGTTTCCTTCGGGTCTGGCAACTTGTTCCCCAGTGGGGTGAGAGAGCGGAACCATTAAATAGTTAGAAATAAATGTACACGTCAACGTGTTTAATAAAATAATAAGGTTAAAATTCCCTTGGTTGAAGTTCTTTCATCTCCGGACTCCAAAACTTTTCGCCACTCAGCCGGAAGTAGACGAGTGGAAGAAAAATGTAACCAAGACCAACCCCACCAGGGGGCGATGAGATAAAAGATAGTTTCCAGAAAGCAATGTATAATGAAACAAGAAAATTTCGTTAGAAATAAAGAAAAGTGTACTGAACTGTTACGTGATATCTGTCCTCCTATATGGCAGTGAATGTTGGACAACTCCCTACCAGATGAAGAGGGCGAGAGATGAGGTTCTTGATAAGAACTACAAGAACCTGGTCGAGGCACATGAAGAACAAGGAGGTTTCAAGGAAAACTGGAATGGAAAGTACATACAATCAGAAGCATTTGAAATTTCTGAGTCACATAAAACAGGAAAGAGGGCTTAGAGAATTTCACACGCATTCGACATAAGGAGTGTAAGTGCGACAGAGGTAAACAGCGAGTAACCAACCTAAACAGCTTGTTACAGATCAGAGTCTAGGAGGGATCGCAGGGCTAAAAATGTTGAGCATAGCTGCAAAGGACAGGACGTTGTGGAGAGACATTAAATAAAGAATTGTGTCCTTCTAGCAATGGATGCATGTTTCTTTCCAGTTAGGACCGAAAATGTGGGGCATAATTCCGAAGGTGCACTGGGAGGGCGAAATACGCTTTCCAGAAAATAAACAATGTATTATGAAACAGGAAAGATTCCTGAGGAAGAAAGCTAAGCAATATCTACCCGCCTAAATAGCACTGGATGCTGGACAGTCTCCTCACAGATGATGAGGAGACACGAAGCTACACCAATGTGGTTCTAATGTGAATACCGTGGACGAAGCATGTGGGCGACAAGGAAGTTTTAAGGAAAATGGAAACAAATAGAACAATTATACCGAGAATGAGAAAGAGACAAGCATCAGAGATGTGGTTCTACAGAAGAAGGCTGAGAATACCATGGACGGAGCATGTGAGCAATGAGGAAGTTTTAAGGAAAATGGAGACAAATAGGACACTTTTACTTAAAAAAGACAAAAAAAAGACAAACAAAAGAAAATAGATATCTCGACATAAGCGTCAGATATAAAACCAACTGCGCCGTTTTTTTTTTTTTATCGCAACGTTTGCCGTGGTAATCTTATAAATATTTCAAAACACTTTTGAAAAGCTACACAGCATAACCAGTGAAGTAAAACAATTTAATATTTTTTTTCTGAAAACCTTACATATATTATAAATAGTGCACATAAATATAGAACACATCCGGTGCACTTTCAAATCTTATTACTTTCTCCCTGTCTCTCTCACTCCCTGTCTCTTCCCTCCCTGTCTCTTCCCTCCCTCTCTCTCTTTCTCTTTCTCTCTCTCTCCCTCTCTCTCCCCCCTCTCTCTCTATATATATATGTGTGTATATATATATATATATATCACTTTAAATGTTATTTTTGTGGATACTCGTAGTTGAGTTGGCGCTCCATTTATTTATTAAACAGGGTATTTATTTATTTTCGTCTACCGGCCTGAATGTTTGAGAAATATTATAAAAAAACTTTACGATATCCGGTAAGATTTGAACCTGTGTTTTCCGCAGGGCATATGTAGCTACCGTTAGACACGGCACGCTCTAACCTGCCGAAGTACGGAGCATGCCCGATCTAACAGTAGCCGCCTCTGTCCTGGGAAAAGCAAGTTTCAATCCTGCTGGAGAGTGCAAGTTTTTCTTTAATAAGATGAGCGCCCAGTCAAATACGAGTATTGACTAATAATAATGTCTAAAGGGATACAAAATCTGTCGGATCAATAAACAAATCAATTCTAATATATATATATATATATATATATATATATATATATATATATATATATATATATATATATATATATATATATATATATATATATATATACAAATATATATATATATATATATATATATATATATATATATATTTGATCAAAAGATATCGGGACTGTTGCTATAAAAAGAAAACTTCAACAAATATCAATTCGGCATTTAATCTCCTTCGAAGTAGTCCGCTTCTGAAGCCACACACTTTATCTATGATCCTTTCCATTGATGGAAGCATTTCTGGAACTTCTTTTTCAGATTGCGCTGCCTTGTTGCATTCTCTTGGATTTCCACGATGTCTTAAAATGTTGTTCCTTTTAAGTGGAATTTGATTTTTGAAGAGGAAAAAGTCGCAACGGGTAAGATCTGGGGAATATGGTAGCTGTCGGACCTCGAGAATGTTGTGCATGGCCAAAAACCACTGCATGGGCATGGTCACTAATGAAACCTTTGTGGTGTGATGAGACGACCACAATCTACACACACGTCTTCCAATCACTGCTTTACACAACGGAAGTGAACGAGAACGTTATAACTTAGTGTGTATGCGCAACAGAATCCAAAGTAAATCTGTGCCAAGCGGCTCCACTCTGAGTACATTAAGTACATAACAACAGCCCCGATACTTTTATATCAGACCGTGCATATATTAGCATTAGCTAAAAACAAAGTCTTGAAGATGACATGTGATGTATCAGTCTTCTTCTGTGTGACGTATCCATTCAAGACGTTAGCGATCAAGGTTCTCCACAATTTCTTAGGAGCTCTTAATAAATGTTATCTTTTTGTTATTTCTCTTAAACCTTGCTCTACCATCAATTTAGTCAAGCCCGCTAAGTAGGTTATGCGTTGTTTTCCACTGTCTCTCTTGTCTTCAATTTCTCATGTGAGTATCAAATTTTCCAAGCCCTCTTTCCTCATTTTGTACCGTAGACAGTTAAACTGTTTCTTCCGTCCATGGTATTCTCAGAATCCTTCTGTGTTAAAAAATAGTTTAGCAAACTATTACTTTTTAAAGGAAGTGTATCTCTGCTCGAACTTCCTGAGGAGTCTATCTGACCTTAGGGGTCAGATCGAAGACAAAACAAGGAAGTCTGTTTGATTGGCTGAACGAGCGTGAGAACGATAGATAGAGAAAGGGTTTTCAGTGAGTTGAACTGTCAAAGTAGACGTGTTTTCTTTCGTGTCTGTAACGGCTCCCCGATGAGGGAGCGGACTCCACTGGTTAGATAGAACATGTCGACAGGAACATTAATAAAAGTTAAGTTTAAAATTCCCTGTGTTGAAGTTCTTTTATCTCCGGAATCAAAACAACTAGCGATGACCAGCCGTGAGAGAGAAGGCAACTTTATTATCAAATTGGCGCAGTGACCAAGTAATCACAACGCGAGGAGGCTATACAACGTATGTAGGACCACATTTCTGTTGCTTCAGGTCTATTATCCATCTGAGAAAACAGGTGTGCCTCGAAAAGTTTTAAAGATCAGTTATTTAATTATTTTCGAAAGAAGTCCAAAGCACAATAAGTGTACATATCAAAATTAAAAATCTCTTTAAATTAATTCTCCGAGTATATCGTTGTTATAATAAAATAAACGTATACACAATATAAAAGGTCACGCGACCGTCCATGGATGACACGATCTGACAAGGGCTTACCGATGAACACCAATATATGACGAAATCATCTAAAGTTGATCTTGGGAATGACTCAGCAATCGCTCATTGTACACATATTGTATTGTACCCGAAGAAGTAAGGACTTGTAGCTGGTACGGAACGTATTTTTTTTAAAAAATTATTACATAATGGTCAAGTTTTTAATTAAGAAACACGGTAGAGTAATGAATAGCGGCTCGAATTGAGGAATCGGAGAGCCGAGTTTGAATTCCAGATGGATCCATTACATTCACTTACATGCTAATACTCTTGGGAAAGGTATGAATCCTTTTCTCCCCCCCCCCACCAACCAGCTATGGGTAAATAGCAGGACAGACCAGGTTCTATAGCCTTTGATAGTAACTTGTCTACTGCAGAAAGAAATGGCAACCTACTGCGGGGAAAAATCTGCCTCGTCAGTCATATATCGAAAGATACATGATCGCCTAAGCGTGTATCACGCATTAAAAAAAAATATTTAGAAGACGACGCCGGTGCGCCGGACACTGCTTGATCCAGTACATCAGCAACCAAATTTTAAAAAAAAACCGTTAATGTTAATATAATGAAGATTATTCATCATTCGGTTTCATATGTAGTAAAGGAAATCCACCACGTCCTCCATGCGTAATTTGTGGCGAAACATAATCAAATGAACTAATGGTTCCTAATCAATTAAAGAGACATTTACATTCCAGACATCCCCACTTGTCCGAAAAGTCGGTGGAATATTTGAAATTAATCGCATATTTTTGCTTGTTTAGTAATACTAAACAAGCAAAAGTATGGACCAAATATGCAACGATAGCAGATAAAGCACAAGAAGCGAGCTACTACTTGCAGAAATCGTAACTAAGAAAAAAAAATCATACAATTTTCCCGGCTTGCTGAGCAATTGTAAAAGCAATATTTGGAGAAGAATACGAAAAGGAAATTAAAAAAATTCCGCTCTCATATAATACAAATTCTCAGCGAATTAAGGATTTCTCTGAAAATATAGAATTTCAAGCAATATCTTACCTTAAAGAAGTATACTTGTTTGTAATTCAGTTGGATGAATCTGATATCAGTGTTAAAACCCCAACTTTTAGCATTTAGTAGATTTGTTTGTCAAAGAAGAAATATTAGAACAGTTTTTATTTTGTCGACCACTCTAAGAAAAAAAATATTTTCGTCTTGGTAATTACTTCAATTGTAATAACTTGTCTTGGGGTTCCTGCATCAGTATTTGTATGGCTGCAACACCGTCTATGTCCGGATGTGTAGATATTTTAAAAAGAATTTCAAAACCCAGATATCTCATTAAATGCTAAATTATAATAAACAGAAAAATAAATAAATGCACAGAACATAGCAAATCCCCAATCCCTCCTCTCTTCAATCAATATGAAGTATTGACATCTATTGCAGATAAAGCAGAATGTTTTGCTCGTAAATTCTCTTCCAACTCCACTCTCGACTCATCTGGAGTAAATCTGCCAGATTTCACCGATAGAACGGTGGTTCTACTGAATGATATGAGCATAACACCGTCATTGGTTTCTGCTATATTTTCTAAATGAGATCCCCCACATGACACAGATGTGACGAGATCCCTCCAATCGTCCTAAAGAAACGTGCTCCTGGGTTGGCTCCTGTCCTAAACTTTGCAACAAATGCCTCGTTGTTTCTTGCTTTCTAGCTTGTTGGAAGTCTTCCTCTGTAGTTTCTGTTTTTGAGGACTCCCGGGGAAACCCCCGACCCTTCAAATTATCGCCATATTAGTCCCTTACCTCTAATCAACGCCGAATTAGTCAAGAATCTTACTTCTCACGTCCTCCTTTCGGACAAACAATATTGCTTACATTTCGCCAAATCTACGGCTGATGTGTTAACGGCCATTGCTGAATTTGTCTATCAAGTTTTAGATTTGAATGACGAACTTCTGGTTGTGACTCTAGGTATTTCAAAGGCGTTCGGCAGGGTTGGGCATTCTGGCCTTCACCGCAAGCCTAAGGGCTACGGTGTCACGGGGTGGGTATTTGGCTTAATCCAATTAACTAATCGTTCCTAACTAATCGTGTAATGAAGGTCGTGTTGAACGGGAACACTTCCAGATCACTTCAGAGGTCCCCCAAGGCTCTATTCTTGGACTGTTTATCAATGCAGACTTAGACTGTTTATCCCGCGATGTCACCAGTTCTCAACTAGTTATTTATGCAGATGATACAAACAATTATTCCTGTCATATAACAGTTCAGACAGACTCGACAAATTAAACCTGGCAGCTGTTTTCGAAAAGGAACCCCAATAAGTGGTTAACTTGGGCAAGGAATGGCTTGTAAATTTTAATGCCTCCAAAAGAAAATTGCTTTCATTTAATCACCATAGGGAACATTTTCTGTTTTCTATAAGTATGACGGATGCTAAATACCAGGAGAGCAACACTACGCCTTCTTCAGCTCACTTCCACTGACATGAAGTGGACCTACTATATTGAACTAATTGCTATATCTACTGATAGGAAAGATGGCTCGCTGTGTCGAACCAGAAAAAGTTTTCTCGTCACAATTTTTCCTGCACATTTATAAGTCTACCATTTGTCCGTGCATTAAATACCGCTGCCATATCTAGTCAGGTGCCCCTGGTGTATACCTTGAAATTCTTCCAAAGAAGGATCTGTAATGCAATCGATCCTGACCTGGCATCTCGACTTCTGTCAATTTCTCACCGACGTGATTTCTTTTCTACAAATATTTTCATGATGACGTGACTTTTTTTCTACAAATATTTTCATGATGATCTTTTTTCATTGGTGCCTCGATCCCATTCATTTAAACGTGTTACTATGTTGGCAACTAGATCTCACCGTTTTACTGTTGAACTAGCTAGATGCAACCGCCATTTCTATTCAAACTGTTTCTTTTCTCGCATTTCTCATCTGAAGAACTGCCTTCCGGTTTCTTGCTTCCCTGACACATATAATCTTCAAAAATTTAAATGCAACGTCAATCGTCGTCATCTGTCTTTCTGAACCTGTTTCTTGACTGTACTTTCCTCATTTTTCCTCACTAAAGTCTTTTCATTCTCTTTCACTCCCAATAACTCCCGTATGCGTCTTAGTGTCATTATCGCCTTGACTGGGATTAAATGATTTAAAAGATTTTTTTTTTAGGAATCTTAATTATTTTCTTTTTATTACAAATTATAATAAATTGTTTAGTGTTAATAAATAAATAAATAATGGAAGAGAAAACGGCTTACCTCCTGGAACAAAACGTGCTTGTACGTGTCTCGCATGCAAAATACATGACGGAAGATATGGCCGATCCAAAAGTTGCTATCTAAGAACAACTTGATCTCGGAGCTCAGAGATTTCGCGAGACGAATTTGTGGCTTATGCAAATTTCCGAGCACGGGCGAGAGAAATTTGCATAAGCCAACGAGTAGAGTGGTCGTGATTTGTGTGTGGAGTTTCGCAGTAGTCTCACTGTTTGTGATGGAAAAGAAGACGGTACAGCCGTAAGTTTTTTGTTACAAAAAATATACTGTATTTTTGACCATCATAATTTAAGGGCCTTGCGGAAGTTTGACTCTAGGTTCAAGTGTGCTGTGAGATAAAAAAATAAAGTTTGAAAAACATTGGTCTCAGGTTAGATTGAAATAATGTAGTGTTAAATTTGTGGGTACCATAAAAAACGAAATCGACTGTAACAATGACGACACAAAAGTATCAGTTTCCACTCACAAGCAAAAAAGAGTGATGTGCAAAAGAGGTAAGAATCTTCTTTTTTGTACTGTGTCTCTTCAGAGCGTAGGCGGTTATGGCCCTCCGCATCTTCCTGTTCCTTGTAGCTCTTAATAAGTTTTGTCTTTTTGTTATTTCGACCATGCATTTACTCAAGCTCTTCAAGTATGTTATGCGCTGCTTTCCCCAGTCACTCTTTCAGTCTGTCCCATGAATATCAGATTTTCCAAGTCTTCCTTTCTCATTATGTGTCCCAGAAATTTCAGATGTCTCTTCATGATGTTAAGTATAAGTTTCCTTTTTGTTTCCATTTTCTCCAAAACCTCGTTGATTCTCAGCATCTTTCTGTTGCTTCAAGTCTCTTCTTCCTCTTTGAAGAGATTGTCCAGTCATACAGGAGGACAGATATCAAGTAACAGTTCAGTACCCTTTTCTTTGTTTCTAATAAAGTTTTTCTGTCTCTTAATACTCTGCTTAGCTTTTGGAATGCATCTTTGGTTACCCCAATTTGCCTTCAGAGTTCAGTGTCACACTTTCCGTTCTCTGTTAGAACACTTCCTAGATATTTAAATTTCTGTACTTGTTTGATTTTAGTATCCCCGATTTGTAATTTGCATTTGGGGCTCATCCTTTTGCTGATAAGAATAAGGAACTAAAAAAGTGTGGTTAACCAAATTGTATAAACAAGTCGAAAAACTGTTTTTGTTGGACTAATTAGCCAAACAATTAAGAAACGCCTAAACTGATATTTGTATGGAAAGGCGGGAAATCTTTTCAGAGTTTAAAATACATTTTAATCAACTATTAAGAAAAAGAACATTTTCGTTAGAAACAAAGAAAATATTAACGAAATGTTATGTAATATCGACCGTTCTATATCACAGATGGAGAAGAGACTTGAAGCAACAGAAATTTGGTTCTACAGAAGGATGTTGAGAATACCATAGAATATCATGGACAGAACAGGTGAACAACAAGGAAGTTTTAGAGAAAATGGAAACAAAAAGTACACTTATATTTAAAATCGGGAAAAGACAGTTGAAAATCTTTAGGGGACATAATGGGGAAAGACGGCTTGGAAAATTTGACACTCATAGGAGATATTGAAGGCAATAGTGACAGGGGAGAGAGGCGCATAACTTACGAGCTTGTGTAAATGATTGGCAGAACAGTGTTTAGGATATAGCAAAAAGACAAATTTTACTAAAGGTTACAAAGGACAGAAAGTCGTGGAGAGCCATGATCCTTCACATCCTGACGGGACACACAGAACTAGTTCTACAATAAAAATCGCGAATAGCAGATTAATAACGAGGAAAGAGAGCTTGGGAAGTTAAAGCGATTTACAGATAATAAAGAACGTGTGGAGAGGTTTTTAGCAAAAATAAAAAAATATGTACTAACTTCAAGTCCTAAGCGAAATGCTAAGTCTTTCGTATTGCATTCCGTATCTCCCTAGTTCCAAATAACTCTCCCTTCCACATACACAACTGCTAAGTTAGACAAGCAAAAGGGGAACGGCCCAACGTGCAAATTACAAATTGGGGATACCGACATCAAACAAGTACAATTTAAATATCTAGGAAACGTTTTAACAGAGGACGGAAAGTGCGATACGGAAATTCGAAGACGCATTAGAGAAGTGTGAAAGATGCCTTCCAAAAGCTAAGCAAAGTATTAAGAAACAGAAAACTAACGTTAGAAACAAAGAAAATAGTACTGAACTGTTATGTAATATCAGTCGCCCAACATGACAGTGATTGTTGGACAATCTCCTCACAGTTGAACAAGAGACTTGAAGCAACAGAAATGAGCTTCTACAAAGAAAAGAGTATTGAACTGTTATGTCATATCAGTCGCCCTACGTGACAGTGATTGTTGGACAATCTCCTCACAGTTGAACAAGAGACTTGAAGCAACAGAAATGAGCTTCTACAAAGAAAAGAGTATTGAACTGTTATGTAATATCAGTCCCACCCTATGACGCGTCGGCCCTTGGTGATTCTCACGCACGATGACTTTGTTGAGGTCTGTAGGATCGATATAAATTCGTAGTTTGTCACCTTATTGTTCAGTGACCATAGAGTTGACCCCTGCTGTTGGTTTCTGCTGTGTGATTGCGACACCGAGCTGGTCCATGCGGTCAAGCTCTTTCACGTTTCCCATGACTGCATAATCATTCGTGGGACGTGTATTACGAGTGTAACATCTGGTTATAGTTTGATGGTATATTGACCAGGTAGCTTCCCAAGGCCTTTACATAACCGTGGATAGTCTAGTCATAGATTCACAGCTTTTTTAGTAATGCTAAATATACCCATACATCTTTTCCTAGGATGGTAAGACCTTCAGGTTAATAACTTGAAATCTCAGGCGTCTTACCTTGTTGTTGATAGAGAATTTCGGCTTCACCTTCCCTTCGTGTTGGATGATGTGTTCACTGTAACTGTTCAGTCGGATGTTGGCCGTCATAGATTGGTATAAAATGTACGCATTATATTTATGGGCATTGTGTTGGCTTGTGCTGTAGTGTCCAATTTGAATTTAGTAGTTGGAGTGTCGCTAACCTCGATCTCTTATGCCTAGTCGCCTTTTTATCTAAGGTGATGTGGTCGAGAAATGTATCGGTAAGCAGATGAGTCATCAAATACATTTATTTTCCGACTCACCTTGGGGTTTAGAACGGCACATGTTAGCAAAATGGTTGGGTCTATGGCATTTTCCACATGTTCTTCAGTAAGCGGGACATTGTTTCGGTAGGTGCCTTTTTTTTCGTATTTACCACACGAAATATGAGATTTCCGACTGGTGTTCTGATATTGGGACGATAGATTTTAAAATTTTCCCGTTTTTTGTTGTTTTTTGGGTCCTTTGTTTCGCGTTACTGCCGAAATTGACATTTCACCGTTTATGTTGTAATTGTAGAAAGATTTATTCTCCCATTTATACTTCTCCCATTATGGACATTGTTATATCTGTAATACAATAACACCATACTTCACGGACGGAACGAAATGTCAGAAAAGAAAAAGAATGACTAACCTACTTTGTTCTCAGAGAGACTTTTATATCACTAAGACATACACAAACTATATATGCACATGTATCCAAAGTGGAGAATAATATATCACATATATCTACAGAGCAAAGCAGAGTGTAAGAAAAAAAACAAAAAGGAAGCGTCTTACGTATAATATGGAGATATTCCTGTGTCTGGAGAAGCCATGATTAGGACTTCAGTTTCAAACGGGCCGGATTCCTCTACTATATTCCAGACAAAGACATATTCCACGAACGGGTGTCTTGGGTTTTCTCAAATTGAGCACTGTGAGCTAGATTTTCCTTCTATATCTGGAAAAGATATGTTCCCAAGGGGAAACGGTGCCATGTGCTTTTAAGCTGCTGGAAGAGGCAGATTTAGTCTTTTTAGCACAGGTTAAAAGAAAGCAACCTCACGTGGAGGCTGCTGTAAAAACGAACTAAATTTGACTGCTGCTTTCATCACTGTATGGAGTGACATCATTAAGCCGTCGTCACCTGACCCACGTGACTTAATTCCACCAAAGGGAGATAAGCGCCTTCTCTATCCTGCTTTTTACTTGGGTCGTGCTGATTTCAATTGTTTATTGTTGCTTTTAGCGTTAATTCAGAGCCCCGAAGTAGTAACTGCCGTGTATCTTTGTATTGCATTCCACGTAAGTCATCCTGGAGATTGCCAAATTCACAATCTTTAGCTTTATTTTTTATTTATTTTTAAGCAAATCACCCCCAAGCAAGGCAGGAGTGCCACTAGCACGCAATGGGTTACAGGGGATTGAGGACAAGTGTAAAGAGGCGTATTTGAGGAAAGGATATAGAGAAAGACAGGGAACAAGCTCAAGGTATCAGATGTCGATTGACATTACACTTGAATATTTGAAGATTATAGTCATCGGGGAAGCAAGCAAGGCGAAGGGAGTTCCATAGACGGGAAGTGAAAGAAAAAAAATCTGTTTGAGTAGAAGAGGTGGTTACATTTAACCGTTTCGACAGTGAAAGAAAGGGTGGGATCGAGATGCCAGCCTGGTAGCTCGCTTAAATTCATGCAGTCTGGGAACCAGCGAAAGTAGCTCGTCGGAACAGATGCCGTGAAAATACTTCTAGAAGAGACAGAGGGAAGCCACGTTTAGTCAGGAAGGAGTCAATTTTTTATGACAGTAACTGGTTTATGTTGAAAAATAATTATCTGGCGTACGTTATATTCTTTCTTTATTGGCAATATTTCATAATTTTATTTTTTACCTATGCCATTTTTTTTTATCGTCCGGCTTTTCAAACTCGAAACAAATGAAACGTTTAGGAATGTTGTGACCTTTATTAGTTCGTCTTATCTTTTCACTCCAGCAGCGAGCAAATAAAATCGCACGGTCCCTCTCACATATTTTCTAATTTTCGTCTAAGTTTCCTTTGAGTTATTTTTCTTTTACCTTAATTCGTGTTTGCTTTTTTGATGTTATTTCAGGATATCCAAGTGAGTTCGCGTTGTGTTAGCATTTCTACTATCAGAGATGCAACTTTATTACAAACTGATGTAATGGAATAACCTGCCACCCTCATGAGTGACTACACTATAGGTAGTAACTGCCTATAAGTATCTGTAAGTCAACGAACAACAGAGACTTGTTGGAATCTGTTCCAGCAAGACGGTCGAACTCTCTGCCTCTGAGCAGAGAGGAAGCCGGACGAGGCTCCGCCGAAGGGCAGAGTCTCGTTCGGGGAGGTTGACCAACCCGATTCTGTTTTTACAGTTTCTACGGGCATTTTTTGGCCGAACCTACAGGCTCGGAATACCCACGTAAAACTCGGCCTTGTGCCGCATCTTTTCCTTGTGGGGGGAGTAAATAACGACTTGTTGGGATCTGTTGTCGAACTTTCTGACTTCGGGCAGAGAGGAACCCGGACGAGGCTATGCCGAAGGGCAGGGCCTCGTCCGGGGAGGGAGACAGACCCGAACCCTTTTATACGGTGTTTGCGGGTAATTTTTGGCCGAGCCTACGGGCTCAGATTGCTCCACATTAAATTCAGACTTGTGCTACATCCTACGCCGTGGGGAGGTTGGTAAATATTACTAGCTGGGATATGGTACTCAGCTCTTAGCTGTTGTCGAACTCTCTGCCTTCGGGTAGAGAGGAATCCAGATGAAGCTATGCCGAAAGGTAGAGTCTCGTCCGGAGAGGTAGGCAGACCTGAACTTGTTTATGCGGGGTTTACGGTGAATTTTTGGCCGAGCCTATGGGTTCGGACTGCTCAACTTTAAATTCAGCCTTGTGCCGCATCCTACCCCGTGGGGAGGTTGGTAAATATTACTAGCTGGGATCTGTTGAGTACGACTCAGACTTATGCGAGAACTACCGACCTTCGAATAGTAGTACTCACTACTGGATTGACTTGTGATGACCTTGTGCATAACTGTTACCTTTATTCTTATTGTACTGGTTTTTACAATAAACCTTTACTTATTTTATCCACCTTGTTTTTCAAGTATATATTCCTATTAGCATGGAATATAACACAAATCAAAGAATACTAAGTTAACCTTTGAATCTGCCGGACAACATTACGAACGGGAGACGACTGACCCGCGGCGAATCTTTATTGCGATTCTGATTGGTTAATAAAAGAATAAGTTAAGGTAGATAATGAGGTTTGTATTTACTCAGTACATCACAGCAAGACGTGGAAACAACAAAAGTATTATTTATTAACTGGTTGACAGTGGTTGTTATGTGGTATTAGCTACACGAGAGACAGTAATACGGAATAAATTGTATATAGTGTTTCCTTTTTTGATAATGCGTATAACGAAGGTCCAGATAATTTAGTTGGAGAAAAGAAAGTGTTGGGTTTCCCAGTTAACAAAGTTCTTGAGTATATAAGTTGTTTTTGATGAGAGAGATTTCTCCGCTAGTCCCACGGGAGGAACGAGAAATCTGAGTTTAAAACTGCTAGGACTGGTACGAGTTTTCTGCAGCAAGGTTTGTGTGCAGTATTTCCTTTGGATAAATTCTCAAAGGGAGATTTTCTACCGGTTCTCACAGGAGGAACGAGAAATTTTAATTCAAGCTGCCAGGACAGGCCTCGTCTTCTGCAGAAAGGGTTGACTAGCCCTTCGAGATAGGCTTGAAGGTTGCGGTCGCTGTAATGGAAAAGTGGGAAAGAGGCCGAATGGTCAGCATTTTTATGGGTCCTGGTACTTTCGGTTGTACCATGCTGATTATTCCGTTGGCTGCTAGTGCTGAATCGAAGGAATCACCCAACAGACAACTAAGAGATTCTATAAGACTGAATCCAGCAAGACTCCAGATAATTAGGTATAATAAAATAATGATAATGATAATTATTTTATTAATTTTATTTATAGTAGTATAATTATTTTTAATTTATCTTTAATGGGCACGATATCATTTTAATGATAAAATTCAAATTAAATATTTCATATATATAGATATTAGCGTGTAGTAAAAATTCAGTCGTTCAGGTATTTTTTATTAAAAATCTGAACGTAAAAAAAAAATGATTTTTAGTTACAAATATATCTACATGAATTCAAAAAGTGAAAAAGGAGTAAGGATAATCTGTAGTTGAGTCAAAGTCTTTGGGTACTTGGTCCACAGAAAAATCTACGGTTTACGAAAGACTTTTTGTTTACCTTTTGTTTCAGCTTAAAAATCTATGGTTGAGAAAAGACTTTGATCGTCAGCAAAGATTCACTTTCGCTCCTGGTGTTGTCTTTAGAGATGGTTCGTTTGAAATCGCCGACATGTTCTTTTAGCACGCGTTGAGAACAGGAGAGCTATGTAGCCACGGCTTCTCTTGTATTTGAACGGCTTGGAGACAGTTGCCTCTCCGCTCCTGAAAGTCGAAATCTGTGGGTTTTTATAAGAAAAGTTTTGGAAAGTAGGCTTGAGAAAAGTAGGGTTTTAGTTTTCTCTGATTGGTCAAATATTTCACATGGTGCTGTTAATTTCTAACCAATAGACACTTTGATTTAAACGGCGTGTTTCTTATTGTGGAATCTTTTTATCTTGTTTGTAAATATTGTCTGTGTTTGGGTAGAATATAAAGTCTGTGCGTGTTTTAATATGGTATTATGTGGCACAGGGGTGTCAGGAAGAAATCAGGAATAAGAAAAGGGAAGAGTAAAGAGAAAAGGAGAAGGAAAAGAAAGGAAAAAAGAGGAACAGAAAGTGAAGAAAAAGGTTGCAAAGAGTATGAAAGGATTGAATTACATTAAAAAAAAAAAAAGAAATTGACTGGTAGGAGTCATCTGGATTTTCTATGGTTAATTTAGAGTGACGATAAGCAAAAGCTGTGTGGTCTTGCTGACCGAGAAACACATAAACAGAGAAAGTGTTTTTATAACTAAAGATATTGGAAAAATATTTCTTTCTTTTTTCTCATCCATGACAACTGTTAGATGAACAAAACAATTCCTGGGGTTTGGCTAGCAGGGGCCATCTGGATTGGCTTCGATTATCTTAGAATATGGTAAAGTACCTGGCTTTGGGAATTCCCCTAAAACAGAGTGAGACAATCTGATAAAGAGAGATGAATTACTGGAAACCCCTTTGTGGCCTACGCATTCTAAAGTTTAGATTCATCACAAAGACAGTTGCACAGGCCTTTGGAAATGGGCTGAGATTGGATGCTGAGAAAGTGGGAAAAAGAGGAGAGATTGGCACCACCTATATGGAACGACGGTGCAAGATAAAAATTCAAGGGAGTTGGAATTAAGCGGAGGCTTGATTCCCCTGACCACTCACAAAAGGGAGCTGGACAACTCCTAAATTTTGAAAATTACTCGAGTTAACATATTTTGATAATATGAGATTTTAGAAAAAGGTTGATGCTGAGGATGGGGAATAGCCGAACCCCATACCCTGGAGTAGATAAGCTTACCTATCGTCCGGTTCACACTCCTTCTGGATCTTTTGAACAGGAATAGAGGTTTATCCCTTGTTTCCTGTTTAGGATTGGGTTTCCTGTTCCTTCTAAAGTCTACTTCAACTTTATACTTCTAATGTATCCGCCTGAACTAAATCTTGATTTCTACAAGTCTAGAATCATCTGTCTATCTTTCCTGCTATCTTACCTTTTACTTACGCTAATACAACGCCACATAGTAACTCTCTACCTTGAGTGGCACTTGGGCCTTGTATTGGGCGAGCATTAGTAAAAAAAAAAGATATACGATCCATTGCTAAAGATGCTAGACAACGGTTGGTACCTTGTACCACCCCGGAAAATACCTGACCCCACCTGCCACGCCCTATCAGATCAGACCAAAAATGAAGTATTGCTGTCATACCTGGACTGAACCTACCTAATCCTTATTTTCACGACTTGATAAAGTTCAAAAGAATCTAAACAGATCCAATGGTTGATGAATTATTTTCCACACGGCAGCTCCTTTCTCCCCAAATGAAACGTCCCAAGCTTCTCGCGAATCCATCGCTATTTCCATAGCAAGTGTTCCGACGTGCTACATTCATTAGTTCCACCAGTTCAGGCCTTTACAGCTAAGACCCGCCTTGTCAAGTACACTGGAAAGGATCCTCCCCATTCCATTAGTAAGGAAGAAGTCCCATTCAGGCAGTTTCTTCTCTAGAACTGCAACTTTGCTTACCCTCTATAATCTTATCCTCTTCAAGTCTAGGGTCAACAGTTATATTTCCCTACAATCCGTATAATCTGCACGTCTTACATCCTCCGCTTATATTCATACAACCACCTCATTCAGTAATCTCCCTTGAGTAGCTCTTAGCCCCACTAAAAAAAGATAAAAAAATTGTGAGTTGTAATAACAGGTGACGGAAAATGTGTAACGGAAGATCAAAGACACACATATATCATGAAACTAAATAGAGTATTAGTATATATACTTACAAACAAATAAAAGAAAGCTGAATTGCAGGATCCTATCTAATTCCTATATCAGAGGTTCACAACCAGTGCAGAATCCCCTATCCGTGAGGAATTTCAGAGTTTCAGGGGGAGGGAAGGTCTTTTCTTGTTTTATTTTTATTTACGTAATTTTGATTATTGAATGACAACACCCTGACGTTCTATTGAACTTTTTGTTCATTGAAGTCGGCTTCAATTTATTCATTTAATAATTAGTTACGAATTAAAATAAATTACTATAGATGTATTCAAGTTTTAAAATCCATCAACATTTTCTATTGTTATTGTTATAACAACATCGATAATGTTGATCATGATGATTATGATGATGATTGTAAGCACTTTTTTGTCTTGTTTGGCGTGAAATGAATAGAAGTTCAAATAGATCTTTGCGTCGAAGTTTGTCAAATGCTTTTGTATTATCTATGAAACAAAAGTGCACATTCTTCTGCATTTGTATTGCATTCCCCAGGGTTGCAATGGGGGGGGGGATCTTTTATTTGTTTTTTTTATTTTATTTACACAATTTACAGCTCATAACTGTAATCTTAATCAGAATAAAATCGATTTAAATATCCAAATCGATTATTGAGTTTATTGAACGTTTTCTTTATTGAATGACAATACCCCGAGGTTCTATTGGACATTTTTGTTTATTGAAGTCGGCTTCAGTTTATTTATTTAATAATTAGTTACGAATTAAAATAAATTACTGTACATGTATTCAAGTTTTAAAATCCATCAACATTTTTCTAATGCTATAAAATTTGTAAAACACCTCTATAAAAATAATCCATGTAAATATACATGTACTAATATGAAAAAGAATGAAGATTTTTCAATAATATATGCATATTATTTGGAAAGCAGTTTTTGAGTCAGGCATTCTTGGAAAGGTTGAATGACATTCTGACTGTGGAGTGAGTAGTCATAGTCAAATGTAAAATAAGTAACAGAACTTTCCAACTAACAGAATTGACAAAGTTTGCAGTAAGCAATAACAAGAAAAAGAAAAGAACAGGACAAAAAAGTAATATAAACCAAGTAAACAATATATGCAAAGCAAATTAACAGTAATAACGCAAAGCAACAGTAATATAGCAAAGAGTTCACCAAGTAAGTATTGGGGTTGAAACAAAAACAAGTTCAGACAAGCGAATGTAATGTTGTGACTTCAAGACAAGACAAGACAGACTGGGACTGAGTTGGATGAAACCGAGAACCGGCCTATTTTATTGGCTAGGAAGAACTCCTAACATGCATTTGTGTGCTTCTGCCTATAAAATTGGGAGTGGCAAGTATTTTGCAGTCATTTCCCCAGAGAGATTGGAATCAACAAGGATAATATAGAGTTGGAAAAAGGGTTATAAAAGTAGAATAAATCTAAAGGTGGTTGAAGTTTGACCAGATTTTTGTTTTGAAAGCTTTTTTTCAGTCTTTATAAAATCTCAAACATGAAACCTTACTAGGGAATGCTGAAAAGCACTCAGCCCAAACAAAACATTCTGAAGTTTATTTGGTCTGATTTTGGGAAGTGGGTTGGGCCAAATGCTTTTCAGCACCTCTTCCTAATAAAAATGATTCATTATTTCCACAGTTCCTTATATGAGAACCCTATGTGGACCTAGAGGTAAGGGGAAGGAGCAGTTTGCAGGTAAATCAGTACAATGAAATAGTATGCAAAATCATTTGTGCCTCTTTTTTTTACCTCTCATTCCACTTCTGTCATTTTAACTGAAATTCACTTAATGGCTAATTAATACACTAGACACTTACATTGAGGGTTACACAATGAGTCAGTTACTGTTCGGGATTTTTTTTTCATATAGTCCGTATTATTAATGTAATAACATTTTATCCTAAAATGATTATTTACTCAGTAAATTATTTACTCAGTAAATTTTTTCTTATTTTTAAATATATTTTTGTATTTTTTGATTTTGTTCTTGCTGCTGTTTTTTTTATGTCTGCAATTCCGACAAAATAAATGGCAATAATTGTCATCTTTCTTTTGTTTTGTAGATGTTATTCAGTTTTGGAATGGTGTCTAAAAAGTGTTGCAGGAATGGAAAGTATTACAATTTCATGCCTCCTGGTACATTTGTCTCGCAAACAATATTTCATGGACTCCAGGTAAAAAAAAGGACACAAAACATGAAATTCAAACAAATCTTTGCTAGAAATCCTGACAGTTTGTAGTAATGTTTCCAGTTTAATTTTATTTTTGTCAACTAATATTAAATTATTTATATAATCCAGATAATTAGGTATTTTCTGTGGAGTGCGTAGCAATGGTTAAATGCAAAATAAGTAAAAGAACTATCCAATAAACAGAATTGACAAAGTTTGCAATAAGCAATAATAAGAAAATGAAAACAACAGTACAGTAAATAATATAAAGCAAGCAAACAATATATGCAAGGCAAACTAACAGTAATATGGCAAAGCAACAGTAATATGGCAAAGCAACAGTAATAAGGCAAAGAGTTCACAAACTAAGAATTGGAGTTGACACTCAAAAGCTTTCTACCCATTTCGAATAGAGATCGCCAAGATCGGTACTCAGTCATGAAAACGCGAATCGGCCTATTTAATTGGATAGGAAAAAAGATTCTTCATGCATTTGTGTGCGTCTGCCTATAAAAGGGGAGGGGAAATTGTTTTGCAGTTTGAAACTAACACTGACTTATGGGGGAAAGGGTGCATTGCCTGGTCTATATGGCAGGGAATCTTGGACAATTTCCTCATAAATGAAAAAGAAACTTTAGATGAGGTTCTGCTGACAAATACTGAGAATGCAATGGACGGAACACGTGAGCAATGAGGAAGTTTTTACGAAAACAGAAACTGATACTTAAAATCAGAAAGCGAATACTAAAATTTCTAGGATATAATAAGCATGGAAGGACTGGAGACTTTGACACTCACAGTGCAGGAGATACTACTGAAGGCTAGACAAGCTAGGGCAAATATATTTAACGAACTTTTTATGAATTGGTGGCAGAACAGGGACCAAAAAAGAAAACGAATTATTAAGGGTAAAACATGAGTTTGCGCAACAAAAGAAAGGAAATCATGGAGAGCTGTGATCGTCTACGTTGCGAAGGTACGTCCCTGATAACTACAATCTTCAAAAATTTAGATTCAGCCTAAACCGCCATCTTCTGTTGACTTGAACCCGTTCATCTTTTATCCTATCCTCAATCCTCCCTATGCCCAGTCTTTTCTCTCATTTTTACTCTCTGTAACCCCCTGCGTGCGAGTGGCACTCCTGCAGTTCTTGGGGTGAAATGCTTAAAAAAAAAAGAAGAAAAAAAAAGTAAAAAAAAAAAGAAGAAAAAAAAAAGTAAAAAAAAAAAGTAAAAAAGGTCATCGTATATAAATGATGTCATTCAACGTCGATCGGTTAAGGGGCAATAACTCGATTTGTTTTCATAAATTTTCAATAAGTTTAGTTACGTATGTCGCACAATTTCAGATGAAAAGAAAATGTTGATGAGAGTGTAGGACAGGCATGGGCAGCCTTTTTCGAGCAGTAGGTCACGTGATCTATGGTTAATTACAAGGCGGGCCGCACTACTAAAAACTCAAATTAATTTTTCGTAGTACGTACCTCGATTATTTTCAGTGACAGTTGAGTAAAAAAACCATACATATCTTGGGAGAAAGTTTTACTTTTTAGAAAATATTTTTTATAATTAAAAAACTGAAGTCTTCGTATAATATCACTAATGTTAATGTGATTATCACATGTTTCTGCGTGGGGTTTATTTCTAATCTATTCATTTGAAAATGAAATCATTTCTCCTTCTTTAGAACCACAAGGAAACCTGTTTCAAAAGCAAAAGATGTTTACACGTATGATCTCCCTTAGTGGAAATTGCCAATGGTTTAAAATACTGACAACGTTTACAAAATTTAAGAAATATTGTACTTAATCATTGTTTATGTATGTGGTTATGTATGAGGGAGTGTGTGAGTGAACAAGTGAGGATGAAACAAAATAAAATTTTAAGAAACTTTATTTTGTTTATGAAATTAAGCGTGCCATTTAAAAAGACCAAATGGGCTGCATGTGGCCCGGGGGACGCAATTTGCCCCCGAGCCTTTTTCACTGTTGATGGTGGCAACTGTCTCAACCACCGACTAGGCTTTTAAGTCAAGATGTTAATTATTTTGTATTTACATTTTTACAGAATTATTTATAGATTTGTTTGACGATATATATATTTTTTTATTTTAAAAATTTAGTTTATTTATTTATTTCAAGTCTTAGCTCCAGTACTGTTTACTGGAAACTGTTAGAACAAGCATTCGTGAATTTATAACTTTTTATTTTTTTATTTTTAAAGAATTGAATTCCATTTCCTTATATCAAGTTAGAGTCAGGGTTTTTATTCGACCGTGAAAGTGAATTCAGTTAGGGTTAAAAATCGCTACTGCTTTTTCTAATCGAACCCTTAGTATTATTTAGGGGTATTTTGAGGTCATGCAAGTATTAAAAACAATTTTTTTTTTACTTACTGAACACACATACGCGCGCACACACATACACACACATAGACACGGGCGCGCGTATATGCTGAAAGTTCTCGACCTAAAACCTCACCAAATGATTAAAAATATGTTTTCTTTCTCTCACTGACAATATTTACATTTTCTCTGGCCTCATGTGATTATAAATCGTCTTTCCCAGTCTGTCCCTAAAATTTGGAATTGAGAAATATTTATGATTTTAGGGAAGACACACAAATAAAAATACATTTTTTTCAATAAGTGTTTTATAAACTAACCGGATCCAGGAAAGTTTCTCGGCTTTCCTAGGTTTCCGAATTTTGATTAGTTATAATTCTTAATTTAAGGATTGAAGAAGCTCTATAGTAGCGTTGGACTTTGGGGTTAAAATGAACGGTTGGTTTAGCCACGCCAAAAAGATTAATGAAGGATGTTAATAACAAGGAAACACACGGGTAATTTTAATAAAACATAAACAGGTATTTATTTACGAATTTACTTACTTGAAGATGGTTCAGTAGCTCGTTTCAGGAAAATAAATAAAATTTTTTAAAGTCCGTAGTTTTAACGAATTTTCATGGAGAAGGAAATGTTCATACAACAGATTAAATCATTTGACACAAAATAATATTAAAAAAACAAAGGTAAGAGAGTTCGTTGTTTACCAAAGTGATATATGGCTTGCATACGTTCAAAACTACACGAGGAGAGAGAATTTGAAATTCTTAGCTTTCTTGGATTTTTGAGAAAAAATTCTTTAAAGTGCCGCGTGTTTGGTTAAGGCTGATAATACAATTGGCGAGTAATTTGACAATGTCGAAAACTTCAACGCTAGACGCGGTGAACAGAAACGGAACCTTTCACATGACTTCAGACAATCTTCTTATATTAAATTAATTTTTTTCATTTTATATCAAAAGGAATTTCGCATAGGTTCCCTACTTTCTTTTCCTCCTACTTGGCTCATAGGCTATTTTCTGTGACAACAATTATTATTATTTCATACTCACCACAGCTCTTTGCAAATTCCAATATGAAATAACCGTGAAAATTTCCCTATTGCATCGTTATATATTTGAGTTTAACAACTTTAACAAAATATTGCAATAACTCGAAAATGGAATTAAATTTTACATTTTTTTTATTCTTCTAACATAATTTTATTTAATAAAAAAACTCTTGTTACAAACAGCAAATGAACAACAGATGAATTTAAAAATTGCACTGAAAAATTAGAAATATTCAGTGTAGATTTTTCCCCTGTTCGATTTGAAAGAAAATAACGTTTTATTAAATGATACATGCACCAAAACGCCCAAGATTATTTTTTGAGTTTTATTGAATTATTTTTTGGTAAAATTCGCTATAAATCTCCCATGTGTTAACACTTGATATTGAAGAAATCATTTACTGAAATGAAATCTTCAGGGATTTTTCTTTATATAACTGTAAAATGATTTCGTGACACCCGCAAATTAAAAAGTACAGTTGAGATATTGAAAAAGGCGTGTATGAAGCTGACCATAAAATAATGTTTTCACAAAGTTTTCTAATAAAATGATTGATTCTGTATACAATTTATTTATTAAGGAATAAATAGGCCGACTAAAAATTTCGTTTGAATTGGGTAATTGCTTGATCTTTAGCTTTCATAAACATTTTTAGTGTATATATATTTTCTAATTTATTTCTTTAAATGTTATTTTCTTTTAAATAGAAACTCATATTTGAGTAGATGATCTTATTTATTTATTAAACAGTATATTTCCACTGGCCTGAATATTCGAGACATCTTAGAAAAATACGTGACCTCCAACAGGATTTGAACCGGCATTCCCTTTTTGGAAACCGTCATAAGATCTAACGTGCCTTAGACCGCTCAGCCACGTAGGACCTCCTGATCAAGGTAGGCCAGAATAGTACTTTTGAACACATATTTTCCCGATTCTTGAAATATACACATCTACTGTATTTCGTATCCTAACGTAAATGGATTAAATGAGTATCCATTTTAAGAAATAACGTTTAAACAAATAAATCAGAAATATGCCAGATTTAATACATTTCCTAATATATATATATATATATATATATATATATATATATATATATATATATATATATATATATATATATATATATATATATATATATATATATATATATATATATATCAGCAATGAACATGGACACAATATCTTGACTGTGTTTTGAAAATGAAACATTATATAAATACATACATACAACAATCTATTTCTTGTTAACAGTTAATATATTTCACCCTTAAAAATGGATAAAGCGCTCGGATAAAAAGAACATTTGGACAGTTTTTATATAATTTATCATCTGAAAAGAAAAAATTATTAGATCACATAAGAAATTGTATAAAAAAACTAAATCAAAGCACCTTGTCTATCCTATTCAATGAAATGTGCATGAAAGAAGGATTGCTGCCTAAACACACACACACACACACACGGAATGGATTTTATATTTATTAATCTAAACTTCTAAGTAATAAAATCTGTCGAATTATTAAATATCCTATTCAACTTTGCCTGACCATCGACGCATTTCGTGGCCAAGGGGGACAGAGGTTCGAATTCTGCCGGAGGGCATATATTTTTCTCTAATAAGATTTCTCGAATATTCAGGCCGGTAGATGAAAATAAATAAATAAATTACTAATAAATAAATAAATAAATATACTAATAAATAAATGGAGCATTTACTAAAATACGAGTATCCATTAAAAATGACGTTCAAGTAAAAGTAATTATATATATATATAGCGTAGGTCTGACGCCTAATTGATTAATCTGGGTAAACCCACAAGCCTCATTCTAATTTTGATTTGTTGTTATCTACTTTTCAAATTTAAAAGTAATTTTTTACCAGTTACTTACCATCGCCCGGGGAAGCACAATTTCAGTGCTGAAATATGAAAGCTATTGTGTAGCGATTTTGACATGGTTTTGTTTTAATCTCATATATATATATATATATATATATATATATATATATATATATATATATATATATATATATATATATATATATATATATTCAAACATAGTTGCATTCCACATCACGTGACGTCCGCGTCTAACGAAGAACGCTGAAAAGTGTAAACGAACTGCCAAATACAGTAATGCAGTAGTAATTCAATTAATTTCTGAGGAAGGACCGAGGTGGTCTGAAATATTAAATATATATATATAAAAACATAGAAATAAATACTTTCGCAAAAAAAAAAACAACCAACATTTTTTTTCAGTTATTTTATCCATATATTACATATCAAGAACGTATACGTGACTTCTCATTATGCTATATATATATATATATATATATATAAATATAAACGTAAACCGTAAACTGATCAAAACGTATCTACAGTAAATTTACATCCGGGTTCTTAAAACGTTTTCACCATTTTCGGCGAACATGCACCCCCCGCTTTCCCAACAGGTAAATCACTCCTTAATTACCTACTTAAGGAATGCACATTTCTCGTTGGGGCATTTCGATCTCTATGTATTTTTTGGTTTTTTTTGTGCCTAAAACGTGAACAAAGTAATTAAAAAAAAAATCCATCATAATTTCTCATTGCTAAACGTTATTTTTCGAGGGTGCACGTTTTAGTTGATATATCTGTTATTTTAAACAATGAAATTAATGTCAACCTCTCTAGAAATCGAGAAATCTTTACTGAAGAAAAGTTTTAGTAGGACATAAGAGGTGTACTAGAAGTATGAATGTTAAATATCATTATTACGAGCTAATTTTTTATTTACTGTTTAAAGTGGATCTTCAGAAAAAAACCTTCTGAATGTCATTGGCTGATAATATTTAAAAATTCATGTTTAACATTGCAGTATATCAATCAAACAAAACATCAAAAAGAAAAGAATTTTAAATCATCAAGGGAGAGCACTCTTAATTATTTTAAATGAGTAATTTCCCTTACATAGTACACCGCGATGATTTTAAGCGTTCCTCGAACTTTTATTTCTTGTCAAACCGCAAATCATTTTTCTAGACTGGGAGTAGGGTGAAATAAAGCTTTTTTTTTCATAGCCGTGGCATTTATTTATTGATCCTAATGTGATAGAATCGCTGACAGCCCAAAATAAGAGAAATATTTATATGCTTTTTAAAACTTATATGGTAAAAAATTAAAAACAAACCACAAAAATTGAATCTGTTATAATCTGTAAAAAAGAGAGACTGAATAAAAAAAAAGTATTTTATTTATTAAACAGATATTTCGTGAGTAGGTTTTTTGAAAATTCCTGTTCATCTAATGCAATTCTAATTATCTCCCTTTACTCAGTAACTGAAAAGATACAACTTGACTGACATATTGACCGATTATTTATTTCAATGTTTCTCGACGTTTTTAAAGCAATGGCATAACTGAAAATGAGAATATCATGGCGCACTTTTCAGAGTAAAATACTTGAAAAATTGGAAAATCAAATGTTCAATGCTGCATATCGGAAACTTCGACAGTAATTAATTATTAATTCAATATAACTTTTGAAAAATGTTGAATTAACGAAGCATGTTGAATACAATTATATGAAAAAAGGTCAATATTCATTTATTCAAATAGAGGAAGATTTTTAAAAGTTAGATTAAAAAATAAAATACTTTTTAAAAAATGAATTTTAAAACAAAGTATTTAGAATAACATAGTCGAAGAATAGTGAAAAGAATTATTTGAAAAAATGTTTTCTTATTCATTTATTCAAATACTAACGTTGTACCGTTACTACACACACACACACACACACACACATATATATATGTATATGTGTGTGTGTGTGTGTGTGTGTGTGTGTGTGTGTGTGCCGTGACAATATTTCACGGCACATTTAAGAGCACGGCGGTTACGAATCATTGATTTCATTTATTCGATGTTTTTGAATCTAGAGTAAAATTTAAAAGGCAGAAAGAAAGTGTTTGTTTTGAATAACGATTGATATAAATTAAACTTTTGCTTTTTCGGACAATGAGGATTTTAATTCTTGCTTTATTATTGTCGTCTGTTTTTCCCTTTCATTTATATCAATAAATGAAGGTAAGAAACCGAATTATGGCATTTGATCGTGGCGTTTACAAAAACTCAAAGAATTTTTTGTTTCTCTAAATTTTCTCTAGTCACTTCTTCCGACTTAAGCATAAAATTGTTTCTTGGAGATTTTTTGATATATATATATATATATGTATATATATATATATATATATATATATATATATATATATATATATATATATATATATATCAATAATTTTTTGAGTATATAAATTAAATAAAATTCAACTGATTTAGACAGACACTTTGTCCTCAAAGCAAGATAGATAGAGGTATTAGATTGAATATCTCAAATGATAATAATATTACTTCATCCCCGAGCATTAGAAAATGCCAAGGAAAAATGATGAAGGCTTTCATCGTACCCGCAAAAAACTATGTTTCAAAAGGAGACCGCTATTATTTTAACTACGTTCACTCCCTCGGCATGTTTGTTTACAAGATTCTAACAAAATTATTTATCGTTTATAAATAATTATTATTTACGATTTTATAAAGAAATAAATTTTAAAGTAAATCTTTTTATTTAAAAATTAAAAACAATTACAAAATTATCAAAATATATAAACCATCTACAATGAAGTAAGTTTTAAAACATCGACTAATTGCTAATTTTAGCTACTCTTTATAATCTTGTAGATAAACATTACCAAGGGAGTGAACGTAGTTAAAATAATAGCGGTGCCAATCGAAAATCTGTCCTGTTTTTTTTTTTTTTTGTTTTTTTGCAAGCACGAAGTTCCATGTTTGTCGAACTGTTTTTTTTTTTCCAAAAGAATTGTCTATCGCGATGAATTCAAACTAATAATCTTTTGCAAATCAAAAAGGTGTGGAAATGAGAAGCATTTGGTAAAATAATCTGCAAGAAGAGCTTCGTCGCCGACGCACTACAAAGCTCAACTCTGAATTGATTCCAAAATAAATAAGCTGAACTCCAAGCACCAATCTAAAAGATGCCAGTCCGAACAGCCATAAGCTAATTTGGAAGCGTCAGAAGCCAACCAAAAATAAATATAAAAATTTATTTAGAGGTTTCAAAGAATTCGATGTTCGCTTTTATCTTTACAAAATGAAGCAGAAGAAAATATTAGGTTGGTGCAAAAATAATGTCGTTTTTTGACGTTCAACTTCATGTGAGAAAACGACATTATTTTTGCACCAACCTAATATTTACAATGTATTGATCACTAACGGAATCCAATCTCTGTCCATTTGTAGCTTACGGCCATATTAAGTTGAGACATTGGTTCCCTTACGATCAACGAAGTTAAGCAGCGTCGAGCCTGGTCAGTACCTAGACGGGCAACCGTTTGGGAATACTAGGTGCTGTAATCTTGGATGTGCGGGTGATGTAATGGGTAATTGCTCGCAATTGTTAATCGGCGAGCTGAGTTCCAATTCCCATTGGGTTCATTATATTCAAAGACCCTTGGGAAAGGTAAGAATCCACTTCTTTTACCCTAGCTATCGGTTAATAAGTAAGAAATGTATCACTAAACCATTATTATTTTTTTTTTAAATTCTTACAATCTAAAAATATTTTCTGGCTTTAAATAACCCGCAAAATGTTAATAAGCCGTAAGAAAACAAATCAGTCAAATCAAACAAACATTTTTTTTTGCCACTAAATGAGATGGTAATGTCAATGTCCTAATATATGCAGTCTCACCTACTTTTTATAAATGACTCGCACGCACACACACACACACACACACACACACACACACATGCACGCACGCACGCACGCACGCACGCACATACTCAGACACAGTACCCCCAGGCCCTCTTCCCACATAATTTATCTCCATATACACATGCATAAAACCAATATACAGTGTAACCCGGATATAAGAGAGTTGTCGGGACCGGAGAAGAAGTCTCTTATATCCGGTTTTCTCTTATATCCGGGTTTGGTCTATTTTGTTTTATTAACATAGGCTCTAATTTGGGACCATAGAAAATCTATCTTATATCCGGGTTTCTCTTATATCCGGGTCTCTTATATCCGGGTTACACTGTATATATATATATACGTATGTGTATGTATGTGTGTATTTAAAACTGAAATATATCTGCAGAAAGTCAATAGGAATAAAGTAAAGTTCACTAACGATGATAAAGGTCACCAGAAGACGAAACACATAGGTAAAGAAAAGTTTACTCTTTGTCTTTATTCATACTAATCTTTGTTTAAAGAGAAATTACATAATTTCCATTTTCACGAAATCTTTAAACATTCGACCAGTGCTACCCAGAGAAACTGGGTTGCAATCAGAAATATTTTTGATGCCGCCCCCCTCCCCCCAAAGTATGTAGAATGTTAGAAATATAAATAAAAGTCAAGATATGTTTTTATATATTTCTGGTGAAATAGATCAATTACGACTGGGTAGTGAGTTCAATCCTCATTAGGTGTATCATACTTTCGGCCTTGTGCTACATCAAGACAACCCTTAGTAAATAATTATATCTAGGGTGAATGAAAAACCAATAAAAATGAGTGCTTAAAATCCAAAAACAATAATTAAATAAATGAGTAGCGGCTCGGATTGAGGAATCGGGGAGCCGAGCTCGAATTACAGTCAAATCCATTACATTACTACCGCAGAAAGAAATGGCAACCTATTTCGGGAAAAAAATCTGCCTCGTCAGCAATGTATCGAAAGTGGTGTATCACGCATGGCACATAACTGACTTTTTTCTTTGGTTCTAACGAAACTTTTCTGTTTTTTAATACTTTGCCCAGCTTTTAAGAGGCATCCCGATCAACACGGTTAAAATCTCGCAACTGACTGTATAAAGAAATAAATAAGTCAAAAATAAATCAATGAGTAAGCTGTATAAATAAATAAGGTGTATAAATAAATAAATCAATGAGTAAGCCGAAAAATAAATCAATGAGTAATCTGTATAAATAAATGAGTAAGCTGTATAAAAGATAAATGTGTAAGTTGTATAAATAAATAAGTAAATGAGTAAGCTGTATAAATAAATGAGTAAGCTGTAAATAAGTTGTATAAATAAATAAATCAATGAGTAAGTTTTATAAATGAATAAATGAGTAAGCTGTATAAATAAATAAATGAGTAAGTTTTAATAAATAAATAAATAAGTTGTATAAATAAATAAATGAGTAAGCTGTATAAATAAATAAATGAGTAAATTGTATAAATGAAAGCTAATAATTTCTGTTTGAATTTCTAATGAATTAAGAATTCAAAAGGAAATCAAAATTGTTTATGTTCTTTGTAAATAACCGTAACATGATGTTGGGTGAATGTCGCAATGTATTGTGTATTTTCGCAAGACGAGAGTGTTGGGACCTTGAAGGTGTGGTATTACAATTAGGAACAATAATTTCAATCGGCTTTAGGCTTTATATATCTTTTAACTTTTAAATGTCCTTTTTGGGGTTTTATTTTTTGAAAAAACAAAACAAAACAAAAGATGACATCAATTTTCATACCACTGTACATTACATTTTTTCGCCAAAATGTCTTTACACACATAAAAAAACAAGAAATTTGCTAATTGTCACATTTTAGTAATCTTGACCCCAAATCATCCTGCGTTAAGTTAATTAACATCTATTTTGGGGTTGAAAAATTCCAGTATTTAAAAAAAAAATAAACATACATTGGTGCTACTGCAATGTGGGATGTATAAAAAAATCAAAACCGCTAAAAACAATATATATATATATATATATATATATATATATATATATAATTCGATCAATAAAAAATAAACATTATTTGTATGAAGCTGGCCTTTCGAAGCTCGAAACGTGTCACACAGAATTTTATTTTTTCATATTGTCATTCAATTATCCACTATATATATATACATGTGTGTGTGTGTGTGCGTATATATATATATATATATATATATATATATATATATATATATATAGAGAGAGAGAGAGAGAGAGAGAGAGAGAGAATTAATATGAGTAAAAGTTTGTTACTTAGCTGATTGATATTACCTTCCGCATTCCGACTCCAGAGTTTCGTAGGCGGATCTGTCCGTCCAATCTTCAGGAGGTGTATATAAAAGGGGGCATTGAATTTGACACCCAACGGTGACAGTCTGTTTCATGCTTAAACGCAATCTTCAGGCCATCTGTGTTGTGTTTTTGTTCGACTATTTATACATGCTGGTCACACAAGGTCAACACAACAAGCATGGCCTGAAGATTGAATTTAAACATACTGTCACCGCAAGGTGTTGACACCAATATCTACATACGTTCTATCCCTGATATTGAGCACTTGAACCCATAAATATAGCACACCTTAAAACTATATTTTTATTACACACACACACACACACACACACACACAAACACAGACAGACAGGCAGACAGACACACACACACACACACACACACACACACACACACACACATATATATATATATATATATATATATATATATATATATACAAATACAAGTATAGGATTGGTGTATACGGAATAAATTCCAATAACCAAAAAATACTGTTCGTAAAAGAGTGGCCAATACAGAATAGTGCAAATATAATTTATCCGAAAATTATAACATAAATATGTTATAAAATCACTACAAAAATAGCCATTTTGTTTCAACACTACTAGTGTCTTATCAAGCCTTGTAGTGTCGAAACAAAATGGCTATTTTTGTAGTGATTTTATAATATGTTTATGTTACAATTTAATAAATAAATTATATATATATATATATATATATATATATATATATATATAAGTATCAATACCAGTGAAGTGGCAGCAGAGTCCTGAAACGAGAGGGTGGCCCAAGGGAGGCTGTGAGCGTTCGCACTGGACTCCGCTATCTCTTACATGACGCATGTGACTCAAGAGGAAATTTGAGCACCTTCCCATGTATGGGGTTTAGTATCAGTGGTAGTACCTGCTTTACTCAGGATGCGGAACTATACTGGTCGACGGCCTTCAGCTAACTCTCAAGCATGTCGCATGGGCACTGCAATGACTACATCCCGGTCAAAGGCATAACCTGTATGAAGGTATCCGGAAGAGATTCCCGACCTAAATTGTGAAGGGGAACATCTCTCCGCAACTCACTTGTATCAGGAGGCCAACAGCTAGGTGAGAGTCTGGGCCTCAGAGGTCAACGGTTTTACCAGTGGACAGATGATCTTCTGAGTAGAGGTACGGGGGTAACCTTAATATCTCCCGTGCAAAAGGAACTGGCAAGCCATTTCTTTATTTTGCCTTGAATGTTGCCATGAACCACAATTATGTGATTCCAGCGGAGGTGCAAATTACACTAAATGAATAGATGATGATGATGATGATCTATATCTGTTCTGTATATTATAATTTTGTTTATATTATCTGTTCTCAATTACCTGGAGCATTCTGTATATATATGATAGTCTCTCTCGTTGCTTTCAATGTATGAGGATCCGGTCCATACAACTGATTTCGAAATTTCTGATACAACTCTGGCACAAATATTTCCGGTTATTTCTATCCAGGGCAACTTGCTCGAAGTTAGTATGAGGCACATTGACAGCTGAGATGTTACTCTTTAGCTTGTGTTTATATCTGAGCCACGGCCGTCTAAGACTCCTTTGTCGACTGTCAAGCTGTCTATGCATAAGGACCTTAGGTATTCTGTCGTCGTTTCATCCTTATAACTTGACCAGCCCAGCAAGGTTGTGACTGCATCAGGAATGTCTCACCTATGTTGCATCTGCGAGAAGATCAGCATTGGACACCCTATCGTCAAAAGCATAGCCACAGATCGCGCGGAGACAAATTGAGACAACTGAGCGTGATGAGACCTATATGGGGTCCACGATTCTGAGCTGGATAACAGTGTGGTCAAAACGGCTGCTTTATAAACTCTTATTTTGGTGCTAATTCGATAGGGGGTAGCGAGACTTTCCGAATGCACTTGTAGCTTATTTCGTCATCAAGGGGTGCATTTGTCTCATCTTACTTCCTAAATATGTAAATAACTTCGTATACTTCAAGTTCTTCGCATCAATCTGTATTGGAGTGTCTGGCAATTGATGAACTGTTGGAGGTTGTCTGACTCCTCCTGTATTCTTTTGTTTGAAGGCATCGCCATCTTTCCTCCATACATGATTTCTAGAATTACCTTCCGAACAACTCAGTTTTGGTTTCATCTGTCCATAATAATCTTTCCTAATACAACTTTTCCTTATGCTTATGTGCACGAACGAATTTCAACCTGGTATCTCTGAGTCTTTTCAACAGCAATGGAGTTTTCCGAGGGAAACATGACTTTAGATTGTCTCTATGAATTTTATTGCTTATTGTCCGTTTAGTGACACAGATTTTCCTGTAACTTTTATCTTCTTTCCAGAGCTTAACAATCAATTCTTTTTGCGAATTTGTCAATTCTTTACCTCTTACCATGATGATAATCTTCTTACACGAAGATCAATTACAGAATGTTCTGTTTGTATTTTTTAAGGTAAAATAACTACCGATAACATTATTGGAACATTCTAGAATATTCCACTTGAATAATCTAGATTATTAAAGCAATTTAAATTTTTTAAATCTAAATTTGCATTGTACGAATACTTTTTAAAAACATTAAAATTGATAAATGGGATTTATTTCTATTAAATCAAAATCTTTTCTGTTTTCTATGCATATTCTGTATCTGTGTACTATATTTCTTCATATGTATATATATATATATATATATATATATATATATATATATATATATATATAACGCTTCATTTTTCTCTCTCTCTAATTTTCAAATATATTGCTGGAAATTTGTTTTTGATTACATTCTATTGCTGGCAAGTTTTTACCATTAAAATCTACTGCTGGAAATTTGTTTTGATTGCATTCTATTGTTGGCAATTTTTTTACCATTAAAATCTACTGCTGGAAATTTGTTTTTCATTAAAATCTATTGCTGGATTTTTTTTTACCATTAAAATCTATTGCTGGATTTTTTTTACTATTAAAATCTATTGCTGGATTTTTTTTACTATTAAAATCTATTGCTGGATTTTTTTTACTATTAAAATATATTGCTGGATTTTTTTACCATTAAAATCTATTGCTGGATTTTTTTTACCATTAAAATCTATTGCTGGATTTTTTTTACCATTAAAATCTATTGCTGGATTTTTTTACTATTAAAATCTATTGCTGGATTTTTTTACCATTAAAATCTATTGCTGGATTTTTTTTACCATTAAAATCTATTGCTGGATTTTTTTGTTACTATTGAAATCTATTGCTTTTTTTACTATTATTTTGACCCCTGTTTGGGAGTCCACTATTTGCCCATATCTGGGATCCTAATAGGTGCTACCACCCCGCGTCCGGATGGATCTAGGAACAGCAGCAATTAAGAGGTGGTTCCAGGCTCTTAAAAACCTATTTCCCGATCAGAGGCCTTGCTTCTGGAGGTAGTTTATAGTTAGGATGGCTTTGTTTATGTAAGCATTTAGTTGTTTTTGCTTGCAAGTGATTTGAATGAGGATTTCTTTAATATCGCAATCAGAATTTGAAGTCCGAATGACTTGCATTCCACAAGAAGCATGGATCAAAGAACTATCCATGGTATTTTCAAGTCGGCAAAAAAACCCCCAAAAATACGAAAACGGGTTAAGGAATCGGAAATTATATTTGAAATCAAAAAAGGTTTCTTTAATATTTTGTATTTTAATCATTTCACCTCAAGCAAGGCGATAATGCCACTAAGACGCAGGGGGTTACAGGGAGTGAAAAAGAATGCGAAAACTTTAGTGAGGAGAAAAAAATACAATAAAGGAAAAGGATTCATAAACAAGATGGTGATTTATGTTGAATTCAAATTTTTGAAGATAGTGCCGTACACGCAAACTGCTAGTGGCCCGCTGGCAAGCCGCCGACGGCAACGCTCGCGCTTCTCTGGTGGCAGCCACCGGCGAGCAATAGGTGGACCTCTAGCGGTCCGGGAGTGATAGCATTGTTGAGACGAACAGCGGGCTACCATCATTTGTATATATATATATATATATATATATATTGAAAAAAATTATTTGGTTAGATTTTTCATTAAAGTGTATCTCATGCGTATTTTGGATATATATTGATTTTTATGTATTCGGAAGAGATAAGTAATACGTTTTTCAAAACATCCTGCAGGGTCTCAGTAACTTTTAAACACTTTAGCAACCAGAATGTTTCGCCCATATATTTGAATAGTATGTTACGCCATTAAACGCGACACGTATCTAACTAATAAGAAACAGTAAAACACAACGTACCATAAATCTGTCTCTTTGCTTTTTATCATTTCTGTCTTGATCTCTGACGAAGCTTTAATAAAGAGAAACATGTTAGATTGGGATCTGTTTCCTGCTTGTTCTTTATCCTATCATTCATATATATATATATATATATATATATATATATATATATATATATATATATATATAAAGAAAGAACAGTAAGATATAAAATCCAGTGTTCAGGGGCTTAGCTTCCATTTCTGAAACATGGTATCACTGTGTAGCGAAAAAAACATATTTTAAATCAATTAATATATATATATATATATATATATATATATATATATATATATGATAATTTATTCGAAAATTATAACATAAATATGTTATAAAATCACTACAAAAATAGCCAATTTTGTTTCAACACTTCTGGTGTCCTATCAAGTGATGGTGTTGAATGTAGAATAAAGGGTTATTCTACATTCAACACCATCACTTGATAGGACACCAGAAGTGTTGAAACAAAATTGGCTATTTTTGTAGTGATTTTATAACATATTTATGTTATAATTTTTGAATAAATAATTATATTTGCTCTACTCTGTATTGACCACACTTTTAAAAATAGTATTTGTTGGTTATTGGAATTTATTCCGTATACACCAATGTTATACTTATATATATATATATATATATATATATATATATATATATATATATATATATATATATATATATATATATATATATATATATATATATATAGGATTAAGACAATTAGAATTTGTCACTTACCACTTACCTTATTTGATGTTGTATTCAGCACCTCGAATCCAGATTTTCCTCGACAGACCTTTTTGAAATCTTTCAGTCCACTCTTCAGGAGGTTTCAGCAATTCACTGCAGTTTTCCTCATTTTCGTTATTTTTATACTAAGTTTGTTGCAGTTAACTTATGCGCTCGTTGGGATGCTTTTTTTATTTGTGTTAGACTGATTTTTTCCACTTTGTGGCTTTGTGTGCATGTTTGTGTGTGTGCGTGCGTGTGTGTTTGCATATGTGTCAAACATCGTGATTATTTTTGCTTTTCATCATTTCCTTGCCTCCTTAAACTCTCTCCCTATTCCTTGTCCTTTTTGTTTCTCTCTTTCGGCTTCAAAAAATACGCGTACAATGTTCGAGGAGAAAAAGAACGATTTTAATCTAATTTTGCTTAAAATAAAATAACGATTTCAAATGTCGCCATTATTACTGGAAATTATTTTGAGAAGAAATGGCAAATCTATTTTGAGAATTCGTTTTGGGCACAAATTCCGTGAAGAAAAATAAGAAAGGAAAGTAAAGAAAGAAACAAGAAAGTTAAGAATTATTCTGGAAAATTACCGAATTAAAATTGCCCTTCCGGTTATTCTCTTCTTAATTCGACCCTCTGCCCGTGTCAGTGTCTTCCGAACGACAGGGCGTTGATTATCTGTTTACAAAGAAGCTGTTTTTCCCTTGATGTCCTATCGGCGCAACCAATTGACGATTTGTATTCGTAATAACAAGTATGACGAATTGAGCAAAGTAGGATTTTATACACAAAGCAATTGTTCCATCAAAAGTCTCCGCTCGAAGTCTTCACTTGCAACTTTTGTTACGAACCAGCGACGACTGTAGTGGTTGACATGTTATGATCAAAACAATCTCGTTGACGCCATAAATGGTTGAGTGATTTCTAGAATGAAGAAGAAAGTAGAAAATGTGACTGATAAAAATGAATGAGCTCAGTTCGATCGAGTACAAATTCGGAACTGTATATTGGTTTCTCAATTTAATTTGAAAATACGGAATAATGGCGGAAAAGGAAGATATGGTTATTTTTTTGCCGTATATATATATATATATATATATATATATATATATATATATATATATATATATATTTCGTCCCCAATCCTTCATTTATGCATGTGTCATTAAAAACGACAGACCAGGTACTAATTATATAGTATATTTTTGGATAAAAGTGCTATTTTTCTCATTTTAACAGATTTATTTACCTAAATTATACAAAAATATCTTGAAATACTAAAGAATAAATTTATTCAGTTAAATCGTCATTGGGTTCAACCACGACCTCCGCATGACTTCAGAATCTCCTGCAACTCTTCTGGACGGTCTCCTTGTTTAAGTTGGTGAATGCTACCATAATCCTTGCCTATATATATATATATATATATATATATATATATATATATATATATATATATATATATATATATATATATATATATATATATATATATATATTTATTACTTCAAACGACATTATTATAGTGAATACTCGTATTTGAAATAGATGACCAATTTTCATTTTCATTTTAAGCTGTGTGTTACGTCCATCGACCAACGAATTCGAGAAATCTAAAAGAAACTAATGCATGTCGAATTATCTGTGGATTGTTTCATCGTGTGAAACTAGTAGTAGCAGTGAGGTTTATATAAATTTGATTTTTTAGATTGTGTTCTTGTGCTTTTCTAGATTGTTTTTTCTTTTAAATTCCAGGTTTTATTATTCACCCTTTATCTTGTTAACTTAAGGAAGGCTTTTAAATTTTTTTTTTCTTTTTCTAGCCTGATTTTGTTTTTTTTCCATTTATTCTGGTTATATATATATATATATATGTATATATATATATATATATATATATATATATATATATATATATATATATAAATATGTATATATATATATATAAATATGTATATATATATATATATATATATGTATATATATATATATATATATATATATATATATATATATATATATATATATATATATATAATGATGGGGGATAATAATGGTTTAGTGATACAAGTCTTACTTATTAAACCATAGCTGAGCGGAAGAAGAGGTGGATTCATACCTTTCCAAAGAGTATTAGCACGTAAGTGAATGTAATGATCTCGACTGGAATCCGAACTCTGTTCTCCGATTCCTCAATCTGAGTCGCAATCCATAACTCTACCGTAGTTCCTTGATTTTGCAGAAAAGCAATGAAAAGATGACTTCATTTTTTGTTTCCATATGAGTGGAGTTCTGGGCATGACGATGAACTACATCTGTCAGCAATGCCTCTGATCCAGAGATTGGAGGTTTTGAGGATCACGGGACTATCTCTTAATTGCTATTGTTGCCAGGTCCACCCTGAACCGGAAGGGTGGTAGCACCTGTTAGGGTTCTCAGGGCAAATAGTAAACCTCCAAATAAAACAGTATGAGAGTATAAAAATAATTTTTATATTAAAAATACCAGCAATACTTTTTATATAGACAAGACTAACAATAGATATTTATTTGTTCATTTTATAGTAAAATGACCAAGAATAGATTTTTTAAAGAAAATGATCAGCAGTAAATGTAGTTGAAGGCATAAAATTGTTTTCAAATTCTTTAAATTTCGTCATTAAATAATCCATAAAGGTGTTGATATGCCGCTAAACAAAATCAACCAAACAACCAAAATGCAAGAATTCTTTCATGAAATTAATCGATATAATATCCTACATTTTCTTAAAGAAATCAAATTGTATTCCAAAATATAACAAAACTACAATATAAAACATACTCATAACCGCCTGTAGTAATTATGTTCACACAAAAATGTTTATGTGCAAACACTGAATATCATCTACCATTTATTCAACTGTGAAAGCAGAACAACCTATCATATTTTTATTACTTTCAAGCTCCCCACAAAATTAAATTTCGGCATTAAATTACGCATAAAGAGTTAAAACTTTTTCGACCGCTCGTTACGACATTATGAAATATCTCATCAATTTTGGCTGTCGATAACTGATAAACGAAAATCCTTGTCTGTAACCTTGAATCAAATGTGTTTTATTTCTTCGGATATCGCTTGATTCATGCTTGCATAACACATTTGCTCGTTCATTTATGTTTCTAAATTTATCTGCAACAATATAATGACATAACGAAACATTGCAATGTACCTGTCTATGAAGAGAAATAGACTGGGTAAACTGAATACGGAACAACCGACTCCCAAGAGGATGCTTCCCCGATCACTACAATCTTAACCTGTTCAAGTCTAGGGTTAACCGTTATCTTCCCCACATATCCTCATAAACTGTGCTTCTTGCCTCTTACTTTGTGGAACCGACTCCCAAGAGGATGCTTCCGCGATCACTACAATCTTAACTTGTTCAAGTCTAGGGTTAACCGTTATCTTCCCCACATATCCTCATAAACTGTGCTTCTTACCTCTTACTTTGTGAAACCGACTTCCAGGAGGATGCTTCTCCGATCACTACAATCTTAACCTGTTCAAGTCTAGGGTTAACCGTTATCTTCCCCACATATCCTCATAAATTGTGCTTCTTACCTCTTACTTTGTGAAACCGACTCCCAGGAGGATGCTTCCCCGATCACTACAATCAAAACCTGTTCAAGTCTAGGGTTAACCGTTATCTTCCCCACATATCCTCATAAACTGTGCTTCTTACCTCTTACTTTGTGAAACCGACTCCCAGGAGGATGCTTCCCCGATCACTACAATCTTAACCTGTTCAAGTCTAGGGTTAATCGTTATCTTCCCCACATATCCTCATAAATTGTGCTTCTTACCTCTTACTTTGTGAAACCGACTCCCAGGAGGATGCTTCCCCGATCACTACAATCAAAACCTGTTCAAGTCTAGGGTTAACCGTTATCTTCCCCACATATCCTCATAAACTGTGCTTCTTACCTCTTACTTTGTGAAACCGACTCCCAGGAGGATGCTTCCCCGATCACTACAATCTTAACCTGTTCAAGTCTAGGGTTAATCGTTATCTTCCCCACATATCCTCATAAATTGTGCTTCTTGCCTCTTACTTTGTGGAACTGACTCCCAGGAAGATGCTTTCCCGATCACTACAATCTTAACCTGTCCAAGTCTAGGATCGATCGGTTTCTTCTTCACATATCCCTGTGCAGTTTCCTCTGTAGCTCTCTACCTCGGGTGGATCTGAGGACATACACAGGGTGAACATCAGTGGAAAAAATGAAAAACAATAGTTCTTAAGATCAAATATAGAAATTGATAACAAAAATTTATAAGAAGTTTGTTGTCAATGTTTAAAATTTTTCATAAAAGATTTATTTTTATTTGAATGAAAACACTTTTTGTAATATTTCATAAAATTTCTTTCTTGCTATTTTTTCCATGGAGAAAGGACGTTAAATTCAGGAAATGTTTTAAGTTTTTTTTTCCCATTGGAGAAAGAATTTTAAAATGACTTTACCATTCCGTTTGTATATTTACTTATTTTTTCTTTTTTTATAATTACAGAGCCCGCCCAAAATATAGAAAATCTTGATTAGAGACTCCACGCACATACAAACGCAAAAAAACAAAAAACGCAAAAAAACAAAAAAAACCCAAAAAACAACAGAAAAATAATTGCTTCTGTATTTATGGATGGAAATTAATTTTGAAATATTTGAAAAATATGATTTAACCTGTTTATTTAACCTATATGAATCTGTATTTCTTGTCCTGCAATAATAAAAGATTACGATCAAATAAAATATATGCATTGTAAAATATTGATACAGTGGTTTTCACAACTGCGATAAGAAGCCCCTTGGGGTTTATAAAATTTCTCTTTTCCTTTGTCAATTTGATGTTTGAACTCATTGACAGATTCAGCCAGCACAACATCACGTGGGAGACGTTTAATTCTTTACATCCTCACAATCCAGCGTTGCAAGTACAACTTGCAGTTTCAAAGAGTGACTTCTAGAGGAATGGTTCCTTTGATCCAATGAAAAGTCTTTCCTACCAAACCATCACTGAATCTCTCGGTTATTTTCAGAAATCTTCTTTGGTCAACTTCAAGCAAATCACTGACCTGTTGATGGTATGGTCGCCATGACTGCACAACGTAATCTAGATGGGAATAAACTAGAGATTAATAGAAAGAAAATTTGTGAAACATGAAAACAATTATTTGGAATTATTTGATTCTTTTTCCTGCTCGATTTCAAAACTTTTCGAATAAAATCCAAATTTTGCAGGAATGATTTGGTTATTGTATTTCATTTTCTTGTGGTTCTGTAAACTACAAAAAGAATTTCTGTCGAAATAATTGGCTCTGAAAGGACAATCGATTGTTTGGCTTCACATGTGCCGCTTTATTCACACAATTTGTGCGGCTTTTACTCTGGTTCTAATTAGGGAAATTTCGTGCTTGTTGGTGGTGATTGAAACGCAGGGGAATGGAAAGTAAATACACAAGAATTATAAATACAGTGTAACCCGGATATAAGAGAGTTGTCGGGACCGGAGAAGAAGTATCTTATATCCGGGTTTCTCTTATATCAGGGTTTGGTCTATTTTGTCTTATTAACACAGGCTCTAAATTGGGACCAGAGAAAATATCTCTTATATCCAGGTTTCTCTTATATCCGGGTCTCTTATATCCGGGTTACACTGTATTTTTAAAGATTTTCCGTAATTGAATGAGATACACTGAGAATTTAGCACAAAGCTGTTTTTGTCAATCGGAACGACGCCTTGTTTTATCCTTGTAAGGAAGATTATAAAGGAAAAATGGAATCTTCTTTCTTCTTTATGCACCGTGTCCCCTCAGGAGGTAGGCGATCATGGCTCTCCACAATTTCCCTGTACATTGTAGCTCTTAATAAATTTTGTCTTTTTGTTATTTCACCTAAACCCTGTTCCGCCATCCATTTACTCACTGAGTATGCTACGCGTTGTTTTCCTCTATCTCTTTTGCCTTCAATTTGTCCTGTGAGTATCAGATTTTCCCGGCCTTCTTTCCTCATTATGCGCAAATATCCTTGGGAAAGGCATGAATCCACCTTTTCTGCCCTCATCTGTGTGTCAGTTCTTCTTTTTTATGCGCAGTGTCCCCTCAGAAAGTAGGCGGTCATGCCTTTCCACAACTTCCTGTCATAGTTTTTCATAAATTATGTCTTTCTTATATATATATATATATATATATATATATATATATATATATATATATATGAATGATAGAATAAGAAACAAATAGAAAACTTTAGCACTTTTATTTAAGCTTCATCATAAATGTAATATATAAAAGATTAAAAAAAAGCTAAACATGTTAATTTTATAAACGTTTCCTATTTGTTCCTTATCCCATCATTCTATTCTCTTGGATTCTAATTCCATATTTGACTCATATATGACCCAATTCATATATATATATATATATATATATATATATATGAATGAAGAAGCATAGTTTTAAGGTGTGCTATATTTATGGGATAAAGTGCTCAATATCAGAGATGAGCGTATATCGCCTCTGAGTGTTGACTTCAATGTTCACTTATATATATATATATATATATATATATATATATATATATATATATATATATATATATATATATATATATATATATATATATATATAGGGTGTATCAAAAATACTTTTATAAACTTTGGGGGCGGGTTCCTCACACCAAAGCAAGGACAAATTTTCCTTGTATGTCATATTCAATGAAGCATGCTTAAAAGAAAGTTTGCTGCATATATATATATATATATATATATATATATGCAGAAAATTTGTCCTTGCTTTGGTGTGAGGAACCCGCCCCCAAAGTTTGTAAAAGTATTTTTGATACACCCTATATATATATATATATATATATATATATATATATATATATATATATATATATATATATATATATATATATATGTGTGTGTGTGTGTGTGTGTGTGTGTGTGTGCGTTTATAAATGGTAAATTAATATCTATTTCTCTAAAACAAGTTCCGCCAAATCCAATGAACTAATATTGATAAAACTTTGCATAAATGTTAAATTAACTTCCAGTTTGTTACTAGGTCAATTTTTTTTTTTTATAAAGTCTATAATGGCACCCCTGGGGCCCGAGATCGAAGGTCACCACCAGGTCTACGCGAAACGCTAGTTATTATTGTTTAAGTTATGGAGATAATTGGTCTCACATACTTTTTAGAAATTAAGAAACGCGTGTTCTTCCTTTCTTTTTATGTGCCATGTCCTTTCAGGACGTAGGCGATCATGGCTCTCCACCTCCCTCTAATCCTTGCTGCTCTATGCAAGTTCCTTCCCTCTGATCCCTCCCCCAGACCACGTTCTGTCATCCACTTGCTTAAGTCCCCAGGTATGTCACGCGTTGTTTTCCCTTGTCTCTCTTTCCCTCTATTCGACCAGTGAGTATCAGATTGTCTCCCTTCCTCATTATGTGTCCCAGAAACTTCAGCTGCCTCTTAATGATGTTAAGTATAAGCCTTCTCCGTGTTTGCATCCTCTCTAAGACCTCATCGTTGCTCACATGCTCGGTCCATGATATCCTTAGCATCCTTCTGTAGAGCTACATCTCTGTCGCCTCTAGTCTCTTCTTGATCTTTGAGGAAATCGTCCAACATTCGATGTCGTATAGAAGGACAGATGTCACGTAACAGTTCAGTATTCTTTTCGTTGTTACCAAAGAAATCCTCCTATGTCCAGCTTCCCGCATTTGGAATGTGTCTTTGGCCATCCCAATACGTCTACGGGTCTCAGTGTCGCACTTACCGTCCTCTATCAAGACGCTTCCCAGATATTTAAACTTCCGCGTCTGCTTGATTTTAGTGTCCCCGGCATCTAAATCGCATTTCGGGCTCATCTTTTAACTGATGACCATGCATTCTGCCTTTTTGTAGTTTATGCTTAGTCCTTTCTTCTCACTCTCCGTCGCTACCTTCTGTAGGAGATTTTGTAATTTATTCTCCTTGTTTGCTATCAGTACTTTGTCAACTGTGTAATGTTGTAACGCTGTGGCCGCCAATGCTAAATCCAGGCAGAATTGCTTCGCTCTACAGGTTGAACAGGTCCGGTGAGAAGACGCATCCTTGGCTTACGCCCCTTTCTATTTTTTGTATATTCACTGAACTCGTTCCTTATACGCATGCATGCTGTTTGAGTTTGTTGCCAGTATATGTTCTTGATATTCTGATATCTTTCCCGAATATATCAAGACACGTGTGTTACGAAATCATAACTCTTCTAAAACTTAAAATTCCAGACAGATAGGGATCTTATTTTTGTTCGATTTTTTAAATTTAGGGGACAACATCTGAACGAATTTTCTACATAAAATCTTTATTTAGCACATTTAACGCAGCATAATCTTTATTTGAAATACGATCTTCGTGGTGTGTTTACATCGCAAAAAAAAAAAAAAAAAAATTAACTCGTTTCAAATTTCGCCATGTGCATCATTAAATTCGCCAGGCTCGAATTTATTAAATACAAAGAGAATTGGCTCGATCCATTCGGTCATTTAAACGTAAAATAACATTTCAATTGAGCTTATTTTCAATTAGAAACTTTACCTAATCTCATATTTCAACATACCCTCAAAAAGGCATATCGTGGTTGTGGTTGTTGTCTGTGGAATATTAACCTGTTTGAAGGACACTTTCGTGCTATATACCATTTGCGTAAAAAAAATCTATCTGTGGAAATAGGCACCCTTCTTAAAAATCCAAACGTCCTTAATCAGCATGAGCTACGTACCCTTCCCCGTGAAGTTTTACTTTTAATTACGGCAGTTTCATTAGACGATATCAATTCGAATCGCGACGAAAAGCGAAACTGAAATCAAAAATTTAATAAAGAATTGTTATTTAAACCTTTCACTCCATTATAATCTAAAGATTTTTTTTAATCGGCCGAATTCATCTGTAGGTACCTCCTCCACGAGATCACTAAAAAATGAGCATACCGTGATGAAAACATACTCCAAAAACGTAATTAAAACATAAACTATGTTTTCATTGCGTCAAAATCGTAATGTTATTATTAAAAGGAAGGTTCAAAGTTTTCTTTGATTACTTAATTAAATTTTTTATTCCCTTTTAGAACATTTGAAATTTTGATTAAATAACTTGTTTTTCTTGCGTCAGCGGTTGTACTAACTTTATTTAGCATAGCAAATTTTAGCCTCTTTTTGCGGTGACAGACATTAATTTGGAAATTCTTGCAAAAATCAAATAATTATCCGATTTAAATGAAACTTTCAGGACTTTATTCATAAATGAATTAAATTATTTTTAAATTTTTTTATTAGAAAATGTTTTTTTTTTACATGTGTTTCAGCCCCTTCCTTAATTTTATGAAAACTTGAGAAATTCAACGAAATAATTTTTAGTGACTATATTAGTTAAAAGCAGAATTCTTTGAAGAATTTAAATCATCGAATTTTTTTTGCAAAATCAGACCCGATCTTACTGAAAATTTGTTTTGAATCGAAAAATAAAAAAACGCAATAAAAAAAGATATTATTTAATTAGAGAAGCTTTTAATTGCTTTTACGAATAATATATATTAAAGACAATATTGTCTGAAGAAAAAACATTTTCGGAGAAAAATGGATTTTTATAAAATTTACTTTCATTTTTTTACATTTTTAAATTGATTAATTTATAAAGATTTTAAATCTTTTAAAAATCATTTTCAATGAGATAATTCTTAGAAAACATTCTTATTAAGTAAAACTATATTTACTAATCATATATTGTAAAGCTTATTACAATCTGACGCCACAAATATTTTAAAAAGAATTTTGATTTATTTTTGTATGTGATTAGGTTCAGAATTTCTGAAGTATGGATGTACAAACCGATAAATCTAGCATTTAAAGTTCAGATTTAGGAAGGGTTGTCCCACCTTACGTCAAAAAAAAATTATCGCTGCTTCACCACACTTAACTATGAACACGTTCGGCTGTCAATCGAATGTAAATAAATCGATTAACACGTCAGAATAACAAGAATCTGTGGTTAAGAAATGTTTTATACAGCATTTTATGCTATAATAAAATAATATTTCTCTCAAATCAGATTAATTTAACTTTAATTTTGCTAATTTTCCTCAAATAACGCTTCAGAAAAATATATTTTATTTTTGCAAGATTTTTAAAACCGAGAATTAACTTTTGTTTACAAATGTGTCAAAAATGGCCGTTTTGATCGATTTTAATGAAAAAAGTTGATTCCTATCAATATAATTTCTGTTTGAAATACACCATAGAGTATTAGTAAATTTTAAATCCTTTAGCTTTCAATTAAAGCTAAAAAGAAAACCCCAAGAAAGCTTTTTTATTAAAAAAAAATCATTTTAAACCTTACATATTAAATTAGTGGAGGTACTAATTTAGAGTCTTTTTCTTTTTCTTTTCATCACTTTTGTAAGTAGGCATTCCACACTATGATATTTGAAGATCTGCTAGGAATGAACAGTGTGGAATACCTCTTTACAAAAGTAATGGAAAAAAAACTCTAAATGAATTCGGCTGATAAAAAAAAAAATTCAGCACCCTTCTGTTGTGCGCCTGTGTAGTCCTACCGATATACAATGTATAATCTATCAGTTGGGCAGATATATTTCCTATAACAAGGCAATGTAGCGCATCCTTGGCTTCGAAATCCACGCGCGGCATCCAACACGTGGTGAATCTAGCTGTTTATCTTGAAAATGGCCAGCGTGTATCTTTCACAGAAGATACAGCTCGAAACGTAGTTGAGAATAAAACAGAAACCACTTTGACAAATTTCTTCAAATTATGCCAAAGTGACCTGTTTGACCGAATGCTGCTGTATGTTGAGGTTCCCATCTACTACACCTGGGCACCCAAAAGATGAAGCAGGGGCAAGTAAGGAGCACAAATTGAAGGCCGGAAAAAATGCTGTCTTCAGAAGCTGAACCATCAGGCGGGCCTATACTGTGCACCCCAATCAACAGGACTGCTTCTTCCTGCGTCAGCTGCCGCACAATGTCAGAAGACCTACATCATTCACAGATCTGCGAAGATATAATGGGGAAGTCTGGACGACCTACAGAGAAGCCTGCATCAAACATGGACTAGTGGAGGACGATGGCCACTGGTATCAGGCACTGGAGGAGGCAGCAGTCAGTATAGCAACGAGTCAACTGCGCCAGCTATTTTCCATCATGTTGATGACATGTGGCTTGCGTGAGCCTCTCATGCTTTGGACGACCCACAAAACCAGTTAGGCAGGTAACATCCTACGAAGGATTCAAAGGCAAAATTCAGCGGGAATTGTCATGTTCAATGATGCCATTTGAAATGAGGCATTAGCTGACCTGGACATCGAGTGCAAGCTATGGGAGGCCAAGAAATTGCCACATTTAGCCTACATCAACCTTAACAGGTAGCAGTCTCGCAATTGAGTACACGCGGGAGATCAGCTATGACACCGAGGAAATGACGGCGTATATAGCTGATAACAAACACAAACTGATGGAGGAGCAACTGTGTGTTTATAACACAATTATTTCGAGCATTGAATCTAAAAGAGGAGATCTATTCTTCCTCGATGCCCCAGCTGGGACGGGCGAAACATTCTGGGTAAACTGCGCCAAATGAAACATATTGCTCTAGCCGTGCCGTCAAGTGGTATAGCTTCAGCCCTGTTAAGTGGTAGCCGCACAGCTCATTCGTGTTTCAAACTCTCTTTTTGGACCTGTCCTAGAAAGAGAAGGCAACATGCAGCATTAGTCGAGATTCTATAAAAGGCAAACTCCTCAGTGATTGCAAATTGACCATCAGGGATGAGGCGACAATGAGCCATATGGGTTCCTTCGAGGCGCTTGACACGGCACTTGGATCTAAGGATCTTCGACCCAACACATGACTCATGGGAGGTGCAAACAGTCTTGTTTGCGTAAGACCTTAGTCAAACCCTTCCAGTGATTTCGAAAGGAACAAGACCTGACGAGATAAACGCCAGTATAAGGACTTCCTACCCGTGGAGCAATGTGAAAATGCTGAGACTCACAACCGACATGAGAGTGCAGCTCAGCGGTGATGAGGAAGCTGGTACTTTTTCTAAGCAACTATTGGATGTTGATAATGGCACTTTGGCTGGCGAGCAAGATGGCCGAGTCAGTTGGATATATGGTATCTGATGTAAAGGAACTAATGACTAGTGTATTTCCTAACCCCAGGAATCGGTTTACAGACCACAACTGGCCACCCGTAGCATTTTAACTCCAAAGAATGTGACTGTTGATGATTTGAACATCAAACTTCTGGAACAGTTGTCAGGTGAGTGTCGCAGCTACAATTACATTGACGCTGTAGTAAACACAAAAGAAAGCTGTGAATTATCTAGCTGGATTTTTGAATAGCCTAACGCCACTAGGCCTCCCACCTCACAATTTGCACCTCAAGATTAGAGCATCGGTATGGCGGCTAAGGAAGCTGGATCCACCGAAGCTTTGCAATGGCACACGACTTACAGTTAAGAAGATGATACCAACAGTTTTGGAAGCGACGACTGGCAAATCAAGCGGTGAGGCTGTATTTATTCCTAAAATTCCACTTATTCTCTCGGATATGACTTTCCAGTTGCAAGCAGCTTTAACAAAGTTCAGAGGCAGTCCTTGGATGTGGTAGGGCTTAACCTTGCAGATCCGGTTTTCTCCCATAGCCAACTTTATGTGGCATGTTCAAGAGTCGGCAATCCCAGTCATCTGTTTATACACCACATGGAAAGACCAAAAATGCTGTCTAGGCTCTGCAAACTTGATAAGAAACATCCAATCATCAGGTGTTTATGATTGAACTGTATTATTTGTCAGTGTTGTAAATCTTTTGTTAATCTATATGTTATTCTATTGGAAATCTATGTATATATCTATTTGCAGGTCTATTGTGAAACTATATGTCAGTTTATTTGAACATCTAATGTAAATTTATTTTAACACAACCCCCCTAAATGTTATATTCTCTGTAAACGCAAAAAAGCCATTTTTAGTGCTACTTACTTTGAATTATTACTTTCGGATAACCTATTTGCCTGTTACTACGTAAGTCGCTTTACGATTTTGGTATACATAAACTACTGGTATTTTCCACCAAAATTCCAGGGGCGGTGGTTGTCTGTGAAGAGACAACAGCCTTTTTAGTGATATTTAATTTGAATTGTTACTTTCGGATAACAGAAGAAAGAAAAAGAATCCCCTTTCATAGAAATTACCGGGTACGACAGCTAGTGTATATATATATATATATACATATATATATATATATATATATATATATATATATATATATATATATATATATATATATATATATATAAAAGTGAACATTGAAGTCAACACTCAGAGGCGACATGGTGTTTCATGGTAGGCGCAATCGTCAGGCCGCCTGACGATTGCGCCTACCATGAAACAGCCTGTCGCCTCTGAGTGTTGACTTCAATATTCAATTTTATATTTATATTTACATACGCTCTATCTCTGATATTGAATACTTTATCCCATAAATATAGCATAGCTTAAAAGTATATTTCTTCATATATATATATATATATATATATATATATATATATATATATATATATATATATATACACACACACACACACACACACACATATATATATATATATATATATATATATATATATATATATAATGAAATGGAAATCCTATACTTGGATATATATATATATATATATATATATATATATATATATATATATATATATATATATATATATATATATATATATATATATATATGCGCAGGTATGTAGAAAAATAGGAAAGAACACGTTAGGTAAATAATCCGGAGTTCTTTAGTATTTTTGCTTTTATTTTTAAAAAACAGTGCTCCATACAGAAGTAGTGCTTGAATTATAATTATTTAAAAAAAATATGATTCCTTCGCTACATAAGAGTTCTCATGTTTCAAAAACGAGAGCCGAAACCTTCAATATAATTATTAAAATTAAATTGAATTAAGGTATCAAGTCCTGTTTCATCCTCAAGCGAAGATTTAGGAATAACCGATCTTGAAATGTACGCATCTTTATAAGCATTATCGTTCGTAAAATTAATTACTATGGAAACGGCTAGGTCGACCATTTTGATAAGGGGTCTAACAGTTAATTTTTATCTATTTTACACTTTCAGCTTTCCAAAGAATACTAGGACGTAGACAGCAGAATCTTGCCTACCACACAGACACCACATAGGGTTCTTGGCAATGACTGAGTTGGTCGAAAGCACTAAAATAAAACAACGCCATAAACATGAAAATCATTCAAAAATTCGAAAAACTTGTCGGTTGTACTTAGTCAAACGTGTTTGGACACACACACATATCCTTGCATATCTATAAGTCTACCATTCGTCTATGCTTATAATATTGTTGCCATATATGGTCCGGTGCCCCTGCGATTTACCTGGAGCTCCTTGATAAAATCCAAAGAAGAATCAGCAATATTATTGGTCCTGATCTGGCGGTTCGGCTTCAGTCACTTGCCCACCGCCGTAAGGTGGCCACTCTGTGCCTTTTTTAATTTTTTATTATTACTTTCATGATAATTGTTCGGATGAGCTCTACGCTATGGTAACTAGACTTTATGAATTTAAGCGTAATACTAAACTGGCGTCGAGATCTCATCAGTTTACTGTTGAGCTAGTTAGATGTAGTCGTAAGTTCTATGCCAACAGTTTCTTCTCTCACACTTCTTGCTTGTGGAACTCACTACCGGCTCTATGCAATCCAGCCAACTTTAATCTGCAAGAATTTAACTGCATTGCCAATTGCTATCGACTGTCCTCCTGATTACTTTTTTTCTTTCTATTCATTACTAATGTTTCAGTTCCTAATTCATCCACACCCTGTAACCCTTGTGTGTTAGTGGCTATACTGCCTTGTTTGGGGTGACATTATATATATATATATATATATATATATATATATATATATATATATGTGCAATTTGACTTTGCTAAGCAGACGCTTGCTCTGTAGCTAAATGGTATTGCACGTTAGGCCTACCTTGGGATGACACTTATTAAATATATATATATATATATATATATATATATATATATATATATATATAGTCAAACCTAATGAGCCAGACAAACCTAATGAGCCAGCCGACCCTGACGATCTGCCTAAGTGAAACCTTGGTAGGTTTGTCTGGCTCATTAGGTTTGACTAGGTTTGTATCGAGATCTTTAGTTAGTTGTTTACTCGTGTCGGGTTTTTTTCTTTGGGCCTTGAACCTGTATCTGTGCGATTATTTTCGACAGACGTTCATGTTCCTGGCTCTTTCTTTTTTAAAACCTTTTTTTCCCTTCGTGATTGATTTGACTATTGTCAAATGAAGAATTGGAAGGCTTTTCGACACGAGTATAGTTACCTATATATATATATATATATATATATATATATATATATATATATATATATATATATATATATATTGGAAAACGACATATTTTTTTTATATCAAGAACAATTTTAGAACAATAACAAAAAAACATAAACGAAAATAAAAGAAACTAAATGAAATCGGCTAGACTCTATGCCCACAATATTATTTAGATTTTAAATTTTAGCGTTCCCTCAGCTTCATGCACATGCGTAATCACATAATAACATTAAGGTAAATATCACTTTAGTCCGATGAAATCTTAATGTACGAAACGCGTCACATGATTTTTTTTACACTTTGTCGTGAATTTTCCTAATATATATAAATATATATATATATATATAAAACGAAAGATGATCCACGTGTGGTTCTTATAATATGTAGATTTAATAGGCCGGTTAATGAAATATGAGGAATAACTAGACGATAAAATGATAACAATATTGGCAATAAGATTGATGATATTTAATTTATATTAGCCTTTTGACTAAATTGAAGCACGAAGAGAAATATTTCATAGTCGGAATTTTCGGACACGCCTGTATCCTTTTTCAACGAGTTGAGGAATAAACAAAAAGTGGGGCTGACTCTTCCGAGTAATGTTGTCTTTGTTTAGAGGGCTAAAACGTGGAAATTATATTCTCTGAGTAAGCGTAAATCCCCTTTTAATCCTTCAATATGTGATTTTATTTTGAAAATATATTTCAACTAGATATATAAATTCCAGATATCACTAAGATATTTGTAAAAAGACAAAATGTATAAAGACAAGTTTAAAATAAATTTTCTTTTTGTCTTTCTATATATATATTAATATATTTTGTTTATACGCTATTTTTAAAATACAAATTTTTAAGTAAATGCTCTGTTTATAATAAACAGTATTAACAACATTTACCGGTCTGAATGTCCGAGAAAGCAGTAATTTGTTAAGCAGACTCTTCCTCTGTAGGTAAATGTTAGGCCAAATGACGTTTCCGTGTTGGACACAGGTTCGATTCCTATCGAAGGACACATTTTCCATGTAATTTCTCGTACATACGGGTCAGTAAGTATAGTTAAAACTGTTTATTATAAACAGCCGCTTTACTTAAATATTTGTATCTATAAAAATAAAACATAAACAGAAGATATATTAACATAATTGTCGGACTTAGTCCATATATATATATATATATATATATATATATATATATATATATATATATATATATATATATATATATATATATATACATATACATATCGATATAGAAATTGTATATTCACTAATATATACTTATAGCACTGTTTAATAACATTGAACACTGTATTTATAACACCTGAGTAATAAATATATTTATACGTACGTATGTGCATATAGAATTTTGTATTCTCCTCACTCCCTCTCTCTCTCTCTCTCTCTCTCTCTCTCTATATATATATATATATATATATATATATATATAATGAGTTGCTGAAAAATTCTCCGTTTGTTTAATAAGCCGCTTTTATAAAGTATCTGATATTTTGTTATTTGGTTAGTTGTTGGAATGAGAGTCGGGTCAAGACCATTCTAGTACGTTCTAATTTATAATTACGATTTTTTTGTGCGTACGTACCACTGCGCTACTGCCATTTTTGCAATCCTCAAGAAGGAACCATATACGGTTGAAGATGAAGATATATTGTATATGATTCCTTTTTGCTGCCTGAGAATTGCAAAAACAGCAGGAAAATATCAGTAGCGGAATGGTGCGTACGCAGGAAACATTGTTGCGATATCAAATTGTAGGCTGAGTATTTTGTTATACATAATACATCGAGTTCTTCCGTTACATGACGTGAGCAATTTCTAGAGCAAATATTAGGTTTAACCCCCCCATATATATATATATATATATATATATATATATATATATATATATATATATATATATATATATATATATATATATATATATGAAATGGACAAGGTCCGACAATTATTTTAAGATATTTTTATGTTTATACATTCGTTTTTATAGATACAAATATTTAAGTAAATGCTTTGTTTATAATAAACAGTATTAACGACAGGCCGGTAAATGTCGTTAATACTAAACATAAAAATGTCTTGAATATATATATATATATATATATATATATATATATATATATATATATATATATATATATATAAGTCGCCTCTGGGTGCTGACTTCAACGTCCACTTTTATATTTACATACACTCTATCCCTGATATTTTAACTTTAACCCATAAATACCTCAAAATTTTATTTATTTTATCTGAGCGTGTTTGAAAAATAAGACGTTCCTATAACTTCAGATAAATACATAAAAAAAAGCCCACACATTCAGCTAAAAATAAAAAAATATTAAAATCGCCATTGATAATGGCTAAAAGAATAACTGAAAGCGCTCGGATATGCAGAATTTTGGAGGGTTTTAGACAATTTCTGTCTAGAAAAGAAAACAATTGTACGAAGACAAGAAAAATTAAATAAAAAACTTAATCGCAGTACCTTGTCAGTCGTCTGTCTTTTACGAAACTTGTGTGTATATATATATATATATATATATATATATATATATATATATATATATATATATATATATATATATATATATATATATATATATATATATGGGGGGTATATGTGAGCGCGCACGAGTGTGAGAGACATGTTCGCCCTTTAGGACTTTAACGGAATAAAGTGATGTTTACGTTGATGCGACTGCACATGCGAACAAAGGAAAAAGGACGCTGAGAAATTTAGATTTAATTTTTTGTTTTGGAAAATATATATTTCATCTATATAGTCTAGCCGATTTCATTTAGTTCAGTTTTCTTTTGGTTTATGCTTTTATCCATTCGTTATTAAATCTCCCACATTGTGATAATAGAAGATCTACTAGGAAAGGTGGAATATCGTAAGAACCTGGAGGTAAATTTACTGTGGATGGTCTTGCGATTAAAGCACTTTCTATACATTTTCGTCTCAGTAAATTAATTTCTGTTTACTTTTTCATAAAATTGTTCTTGATATATAAAAGATTATATGTTGTTTTTCCATATATAAATGTGTGTACGCGCGTATGTGTGTACGTATCCGTGCGTGTGAAAAGAGACCGCGATATATATAGAGAGAAAAGATGATAAAGAAAGTAAGAAAGAAGGAGGCCGAAGAAGAAAACAGAAGAAATACAGACACACACATCTATCTATCTATCTATCTATCTATCTATCTATCTATCTATCTATCTATCTATCTATCTATCTATATAGATAGATAGACAGATAGATAGACAGACAGATAGATAATGAACAAACGCTAATATATATATATATATATATATATATATATATATATATATATATATATAGGAAAAGATAGAAAGACGGAAAAGATACATAGTTGTAAAGAAAGAAAGAAAGAAAGAAAGATAGGAATATAGAAAAGATAGATAAATGGAAAGAAAGATAGATATAAAGATAGATAGGTTGATAGGATGACGGAAAACATAGATAAATGGAAAGAAAGATAGATGGAAAAACGGAATAAACAGATGGAAAGAAATATAGATAGATAGGTATATAGATAGATAGGTAGATAGATAGATAGATAGATAGATAAAACAAACGAGAGAGAGAGAGAGAGAGAGAGAGAGAGAGAGAGAGAGAGAGAGAGAGATTGGGGAGGGGGGCGTGTCGTATCTTTTGCACTCCAGAGACTCTTGACGTTGCGCTGTAAGAAGCATTGGTCGAGACGAACACGATACGGAGCCACATTGCATTTTCTCCGGCTACACACAAGCAGCGGCGAAAGCGGTAGAAAGTCGTAATTTTATCGAAATCGCTTGCATTATTGTTTCCCGTCCCATTTGAAAAAGTGGTCTGCCCATTTTGTAACCATTATAAAATATGACTGGTGAATAATTCAGCACTTTGGTCAGTCGCACCGCCCTTCACCGCCCCGGGCCCCATCGGCCCCGTCGCCTCGGCGCTGACAGTCAAAGCCTTTGGCGCGTGCACGCGTCGAGGGCCCCCGGAGAAATTACAGTGAGTGCATAAAGATGGCTTTTATTAGCTTTGTGCTCAATGAAGCAGTTATCAGCAACGAAGGGTGAACGCTGACGGCGACTGGAGAAAGGTGGCTGAACGGAAGAAGTGTTTTCGTTACCTTGGATAAGTTGAGTAGAAAAGCTGACCCAAGGGACGTCGAGTTGATATGTTTTTATAGATTCATGTACGCTTTGCAAAGCCCAAGAAGAAAGGTGGTTTTGTTGGAAAGGTAAGTGGGGAGGATGCCAATGACAACAAACAGATATTGTTTGCGGAACTACTGACAATAATAGCCTAATCGAAAAGCGAAACAACGACGAAATGAAGACAAGATAGCTAAAAGCAAACTAATCATTTCACCCCAAGCAAGGCAACAACGCCACCAAGACGCAAGGAGATTACTAAGTCTGAAAGATGTATTAGAAAAAGAAAAAGTATTATTAAAGAGAGGGGACACTAAAAGAATAAAAATGATTACACAAAAAGTTAACGATTGACATAGTATTTAAATTTTTGATGATTAAAGTTGACTAGAAAGCAAGTGACCAGAAGAGAATCCCATTAGCGAGAAGTGCGTGAGAAGATGCTGTTAGAATAGAACTTGCGGTTATATTTAGCCATTTCAACTGTAAAATGATGAGAAATAGTTGCCAATCAATTTCTGCGCTTAAATTCGCAAAGACGAGGTATCAATGAGGAAAGCTCATCAAAATAATTACCATGAAAATATTTATAGAAAAGACACAGGGAAGCTACGTTACGGTGATGGGTTAGGGACTGAAGTCGGGATGCCAGGTCAGGACCGATAACATTGTAGATTCTTCTTTATATTTTATCAAGAATCTCTAAATGCGTAGACTGGATATGATGTACGTACGAACGGTAGACATGATAGACACATAAACGAAAACTTTAGGCACGTTGATTAAATCAAATGATGAGCATGTAAATTAGATAAGTACTAAGCTTATCCTAGTAGAGTTACAAGGATACAAAATTTGGAGCATCGACTGAGGATTGTACCAATTACATACGCGGATGATATGCGAATCGAATTAGCTAAACCGTAAAGAAAGTACTTACTACAGTAGAATTCCTCATATCCGGAATCCCTCAGATACAGAGTCCTGCATATCCGGATATGATTTTGATGTGTATATTTGAACTATTTGGGTGATATGTACGTGATTTGAAATTTCTGTTTTTTTGGGAAAATTCCTTTGAATAATTGCTTCTGCGTATTTCACCCTAATGGCTTGTATTAGTGCAAAAGATGATGGGAATAAGAGGAAAGGATGACAACGAGACACATCTGCAACAAGATAGCGACGAGATGCATGATTGTGAAATAACTGAAATTGAAAAAACTATTGAAAAGGTTGTCAGTTTTATGGAAAGAAAGCCAGCGTTCAGCTATGACGATTGCAATAACGCACGCAGAGTTAAATAGTGTCTTCGTTTAAAAAATTTCAAGAACAACAGCAAAACGAAATGCGGAAAAAGTTGAGAATGACATTAGAAGAGAAAGAATCATCATGCAACAGCGATTAAAAAATCTATCTATCTATCTATCTATCTATCTATCTATCTATCTATCTATCTATCTATCTATCTATCTATGTCTGTTCATATCTATCTATCTATCTATCTATCTATCTATCTATCTATCTATCTATCTATCTCAGTCTGTGCATATCTATCTATCTATCTATCTATCTATCTATCTATCTATCTATCCCAGTCTGTTCATATCTATCTATCTATCTATCTATCTATCTCAGTCTGTGCATATCTATCTATCTATCTATCTATCTATCTATCTATCTATCTATCTATCTATCTATCTATCTATCTATCTATCCCAGTCTGTTCATATCTATCTATCTATCTATCTATCTATCTATCTATCTATGCCAGTCTGTTCATATCTATCTATCTATCTATCTATCTATCTATCTATCTATCTATCTATCTATCTATCTATCTATCTATCTATCTCAGTCTGTGCATATCTATCTATCTATCTATCTATCTATCTATCTATCTATCTATCTATCTATCTATCTATGTTTTTCCCATCTGTTTATTCCGTTTTTCCATCTGTCCATTATTTGTTTTGCATACGTGGCATACTTAATTTAATGAATTTCCATTAACATTACATAATTTATTTCTTTTTCCTCAAAATCAATTTCGCCATATTTCACTCACCATTAGCTTATTTTGTGTACAATAAAACATTGAAAGTAAATGTTGAACCTGATTTCAATTCTTTTATTTTAATCTAAATATAACTCCACATTCCGGACTTTGTAACCAATCCCTCATATCCGGAAGGCCTTCTTAGTCAGCTTGTCAGAGATTCTATTGTAGTGTTTACTAATCAGAATTTAACAAGTCTTTTATGCGCCATATCCCTTTAGGACGTAGGCGATCATGGCTCTCCACTTCTCCTTATCCCTTTTAGCTCCCAATATGCTGTGTCCTTTTGCTACTTTTCTCAAACCTTGTTCCTTCATCCACTTGCTAGGCATGTCACGCGTTGCTTTCTCTTGTCCCTCTTTCCATCTCTCCACCCTGTGAGTATCAGATTATCCAACCCTCCTTTCTCGTTACGTGTCCTTGAAATTTCAGTCACCTCTTCTTGGTGTTACGTATAAGCTCCCTCCTTGCTTGCCTCGTTTCCAAAACCTCACCATTGCTCAAATGTTCGGGCCATGGTATCCTTAGCATCCTTCTGTAGAACCATACCTTCGTTGCCTCGAGTCTCTTCTTCATCTTTGAGAAGGCCGTCCAACATTCGCTGCCGTAAAGGAGGACAGATATCACGTATCAGTTCGGTACTCTTTTCTTTGTTACCAAAGAAATCCTCCTGTCACGTAATACTCTGCCTAGCTTTTGGAATGCGTCTTTGGCCATCCCAATACGTCTTCGGATCTCAGCGTCTCACTTACCGTCTTCTGTCAGAACACTTCCTAGATATATAAATTTCTGCTTGATTTTAGTGTCCCCGGCATCTAAATCGCATTTCGGGCTCATCTTTTAACTGATGACCATGCATTCTGTCTTGTAGTTTATGCTTAGTCCCTTCTTCTGGCTCTCTTTCGCTACCTTCTGTTTGAGGTTTTGTAATTTTCTTTCCGTGTCTGCTATCAGCACCAGTGTCATCTGCGTGTCTTATGTTGATAAGATTGTGGACGCCAATGATGAGTCCTGGTAGGATTTCCTGTTCTTTCAGAATTGCCTCGCTGTATAGGTTGAATAAGTCCGGTGAGAAGACACATCCTTGCCTTACGCCCTCTTTCTATTAAAGTAAATTGATTTACTTTATTAAAAAATAAATTAACATTACGATTTACTTTATTAAAATAAAAAAAACAACTACATTTTGTTTTACATTTTTCGATTTACTTTTTAAAAATAGTTAAAAACAAATGTGTTTTATTGAATTATTTTTATAATGTCAATTAACTTTATTAAAAACATTTCTTTGTCGTTTACCTTATTAGAAATAATTAAAAACAAAAAATTTGTTAATATTTGACATAGCGTCCTCAAATGACTTATTTTCACTAATTAAGGTTTTAATCCATAATAAATTATTTTTATTCACTTATAAAAAAAAGTTTATATTTCTGAGATGAGGTATGGTAATTATTTACATCATTTACATTCTTCGGACTGTTATCCTCATCTTTATTGCCATATTCACCTTCAAAATCTGTCTCTATTTCTGAGATGAGGTATGGTAATTATTTACATCATTTACATTCTTCGGACTGTTGTCCTCATCTTTATTGCCATATTCACCTTCAAAATTTGTCACTATTTCTGAGATGAGGTATGGTAATTATTTACAGCATTTACATTCTTCGGACTGTTGTCCTCATCTTTATTGCCATATTCACCTTCAAAATCTGTCTCTATTTCTGAGATGAGGTATGGTAATTATTTACATCATTTACATTCTTCGGACTGTTGTCCTCATCTTTATTGCCATATTCACCTTCAAAATTTGTCACTATTTCTGAGATGAGGTATGGTAATTATTTACATCATTTACATTCTTCGGACTGTTGTCCTCATCTTTATTGCCATATTCACGATTTTTCGACCGGAGCCTACAATAGCCGAAACGTCGTGATAATGATAATAAAGATAAGGACAACAGTTCGAAAAAAAAATATAAAAAAATAGTTATGTTTTTCTGCTGCTGAGTTGCCTCGGTCCTGAGTTGTTTCACTCCTGAGTTGTCCCGGCGATCAGTCGGCGGTGCTGAGTTGTCCTGCACCCCTGTTTTCACACTTCACAAGAAAAGAATATAGACGATTGAGAATCGACGTTGTTCATTCGATTTCCACAAGATTATCGATCTTAGTAAAACAGAGGACGCAGCTTTTTCGGGGGCGCTTAAAAACAGAATCGAAACTTTAAAAGCTTTTCGTTCGTATTTTATCGACCCAGAAAACTTCGAATAGTAGAATCCTACTTTCAAGTTCTCACAACAATATACACAAAAAAACAAAACAAAAAACAAACTCTCAAAGATTGTAAAAGTAACCTGAATTAAACTCTACCTACATTTTCTTTCAATCAATGATAACCTTTCAGTACCCAGTGGGCGATTATGGGTCTCCATAACTCTTCATATCCTTCGTATCTCTAAGCAATGTTTGTTTCCTTTCGTTTTCCCCAGTTCCCGTTCTACCATCTGTTTACACAAGCTCATTAGGCATGTTGCTTGTTTTATCTCTGTAACACTTGCCTTTAACATATGAGTGTTAAATTGTACAAGCCCTCTTTCCTCATAATGTGTCCTAAAGTTCTTTCTGATTCTAAGTATAAGTGTCCTTTTGTTGTCATTATCGTCATCGCAGTTTTTGTTCATAATTAGAATTCTTAGCTGACCATCTAATTTGTAATTTAATACTGTCAACTATTCACGAGCCTCATTATGAGTTCCTTTCATTGCGTGGACAATTATTTCGGCCAATAAACATTACGACTGAGAAATAAATGATCCAATTAAAAATGCTCTCTTGAGATTATTCGGGTACTTAAACCAGACGCATCCATATTTGAACAGAAAGGCCGGCTCCAAAACAAGAAGATGAAAAATCCATCACAATTAAAAAAACAAAACAAAACAAAAGAGCAATCAGTTCTGCTAGTTGAGTTGCTGTTTTAATTTGACTGTTATTATATTTTCAAAATGTGTAAAGTTGCCTCTCTGTGTCTTTTCTATAATTGCTTCCATTGTTTGGATGAGCTCTTCGCTATGGTACCCAGAGTTTCTTTTTTTTTTTAAATTTAAGCACAGTACTTGACAGGCGTCGAGATTTCATCAATTTATAGTTGAGCTGGCTAGATGTAAGCGTAAATTCGATGCAAACAGTTTCTTTTCTCGCAATTCTCGATTGTGGAACTCCCTTCCGGTTCCATGCTTTCCAGCCAACTTTGATTTAAATGCAATGTCAATCGCTATCTATTGTCCTCCGGATTACACTTTCCTCGTCCCTCCCATTATTAATGCTTCTATTCTTAATTCTTCCACACCTTGTAGCCACTTGTGTCTTAGTGGCTTTATCGCCTTGCATGGGGGTGATATCGAATAAAAAAGTGTAAATAATGTAATGGTTAACGGCACGGATAGGAGGAATCTGCGATGCGAGTTCTAATTTCGGGTTAGATTGTTGTGTTCAGTTTTGCACAATACCCTTGGGAAAGGCATGAAACCGTCTCTTCTTCTCTATGGATCAAATAGCAGGGTAGATGGGTTTCTCTAGCCTTGTGTTAAAACCAGTCTAAGAGATAAAAAACTGGAAAAGCCAAAAGGAAACCACGTTACTATTTATCTCAACAATGCATGTTAATTCACAGATAATAAAGAAAAGGAAACTGTGGAGAATCACGATCGCCTATATCCTGAATGGACATGGCATTATAATCATAACAAACAGAAAATTAAGTATTAATGCATCTCGGCTTTGGCGCTGGGATCAAAGTGTAGTATCTGCATTCGGCTTTTCCCATGTCTGTAGGTTTAATTATCGTTAGATCGGAACCCGAGTCTAGTTGCAATTTTATCTTTTTATTTAAGATTTCAAGTTCCACATATTTCCTTATGTTGGTATTGTCTTCGTCATGCATCCTAGTAGCTCTTATCCTACTAGTAGCTTTTCTGTTCCTACATTGGGATGCCTTGTGCCCCATTTTTCCACACACAAGACAGTTTTTATATTTAAAACGGCAATCCTTATTCCAGTTTAATCCTCCACATCGATAGCATGCAGGGGCTTATATTTGCTTCGATTTTTGTCATAATTTGCCCTATATGTTGTACTTTTCCCCTTATTATAGAATTTTTGTTTTCTTTCCGGGGAGGGTGAAGAACGTAAACTTTTTTTAACTTACGTATATGAATAACTCCTGACACAATGTTTTTCGAGTCTTTCTTTATACTCAGGCATTTTTGGCAATCTTCTGTTAGTTGTTGTAGTGTTAGTCCAGGTTCATTTTGTAGTTTTGAAAGCATTCTTTTGCGCATTTCACTATATTTTACTGAGACTAACCCTTGAACAAAGATGAGACACTTGAAATTGTCCGGTGTTAATTCTGCCAACTTGAAGTCGTCGCAATGTTTATTCACGATTGTGGCAAACGTGGAATAGTCCTCATTTTCGCCCTTTACCAGGTTAAGACATTTCCACCTCTTGTGAAAGAGTGACGCTTTTGGACTGAACAGCTCTGTAAGACATGTAACTGCTTCGTCAAACGTTAATTCGTTCGTCTTTTTTGGCAAAATGTAATCCACAAATTTTGTGTATTCTTCAGTTCCTAATTTTCTGAGCAACAGACGTAGCTTCTTTGCTTCTGTCCAGTTTTGACAATCGATGTTAAAGGTCTCTTCGTGGCGTCCCCGAAATCCCCGAAATTTTTATCCTCTTCTAGAGAGTATTTGAACGTTTCTATCGTATTCCACACTGCGTCTTGGGAAAAAGTAGCCTCTTTTTCGATATTTTGTTGTTTGTTATCCGCTACCTTTAATATTAGTTCCTGGAGTTGCATTTGTCTTTCTTCATTTTGCATTTGACTTTCTTGATTTTCCTTCTGCGTTTGTAGTAATTGCTTTTGCCACTTTTCTTCCATTCTTTCTTGGAATTGCAATTGTTGTTCGTTTTGTCTTTCTTGGAGTTGTAATTGCTGTTCATTTTGGTATTTTACAAGTTCTACTAAAATACTTTTAAAATCCTCCATGATATGAGTCTTACGAAAAACTCGGTTTTCCGTGTTTTAATCCTCGTAAATCGCCAAGTTGATGTGGATACTGGCAAAAACGGCATTTTTTTTCTTTTTGTTTGAGTTCGAATGCCTCGTCGCCAATTTGTTGTCGACGAGGGAGAATTTTTCTTTTTTCTTTCTTTCCCGTGTGAGTTCGATATACTCGTCGCCAATTTGTTGTCGACGAGAGGGTGACTGTTGTTTCGATTTCCTTCCCGTGTGAGTTCGAATTCCTCGTGGCCAATTTGTTGTGGATTCCGGGATGAAATTCGATATCAATAAATAACAAACGCCAGGAATAGATAAGGAAAATAAATGTATTAACGTAATAATACAAACTGGTAATACGGGTAAGTAGATCCAGGAATGCGGGTTAGTAGCAATAATATATACACAGTCTTGGTATTGAAGTATCGCGGTATGACTCCTTACTGAGTCTAAGTGCTGTGACGGTGACTCTTGTGTTACCCTCCTCTAATACTACTCTGATACTACTCAGCGTACTGACTTCTCGACTGTCTTAACGTACTGCCGGGTATTCACAGGTGGTAGTATATGTATACCTCGGTTGAGTCCATTTGTGTGAAAAGGGGAGATACCTTAACATTTACAGAGAGACATTTTTTTATATTAATTAAGTCTTAACCATATTCCTCGCGGTGAATTTCTTGGTAGGCGAATTTCTTGGTAGGCGAATTTCTTGGTAGATAGTTGCATATTCGCCACCTGCATCAGTGATTTAAAAACGAAAGACGAAATGTCATCATCGCTCATCACAATTTCCTTCCTTTTGCTATACTGACGTCAGTTTTAGATTCTATATTTTTTAAATCATTTCATCCCCAAGCCAGGTAATAAAGCCACAAAGATGTAAAGGGTAAGAGAATATGTGGAAAAGAAAAACATTATTAAGGCGAGAGAACTACTGAAGAAGAATAATTAAGAAGACAGAGAAGAACGATTGACATAGCATTTAATATTTGAAGATCAACTTTGACGTTCAAAAATTTAAGAAGCCAGAAGCCAAAAGCGAGAAGTCCGAGAGAAGAAACTGTTAGCATAGAACTTACGGTTACATCTAGCCATTTCAACAGTAAAAATAATGAAATCTTACCGCCAATCTAATACTGTGCTTAAATTCATGAAGTCTAGGTATCATAAAGGAAAGTTCGACAGAACACTTACCATGAAAATATTTATAGAAAAGGTACAGAGAAGCTACATTACGGAGATGGGAAAGTGACTGAATACGAGATGCCACGTAAGGACCAATAACATTGTAGATTCTTCTTTGTACTTTATCAAGAATCTCTAAATACGTAGCAGTTCAATAGAAAAGGTACTTAACAGAAAAAGATTTTCCAAGCCCTTTTTCCTCTAGAAATTCCAACTGTCTCTTTCTGATGTTAAGTATAAGTGTCCTTTTTGTTTCCATTTTCTCTAAAACTTTGCCATTGCTCACATGTTCGGTCCATGGTATTCTATGTCCATTTTTCTCATCTATTACTCTTTCCCCCCTCTCCCTTTCTCTTGGTTCCATTCCTAAATTCTTTCATTCTTTCTTTACTCTTCTCTTTTTGCATTTCTTTCTTTCTTTCTTTCTTTCTTTCTTTCTTTCTTTCTTTCTTTCTTTCTTTACTTTTCTCTTTCTGAATTTCTTTCTCTGTCTTTCTCTCAAACTGTCCTGTGGATATCTAATTCTCCAAGCCCTCTTTTCTCTTTATGTCCTCTAGAAATTTCAACTGTCTCTTTCTGATGTTAAGTATAAGTGTCCTTTTTGTTATTATTTTCTCCGAAACTTCATCGTTGCTCACATACCAGCACTGCGCTTAAATTCATAAAGTCTCGTGACAAAGAAGAAAACCTTTTAGAACAATTGCCATGAAAATATGTATAGAACAGGCACAAGGTAGCTACGAAACGGCGGTAGGAAAGGGAATGAAACCGAGATGCCTGGTTTGATAACATTGCAGATTCTTCTCTGTATTTTATTAAGACTCTTAATACATAGCCGAAGAAGCAGACCAGATGTGGTAGCAATATTCAATAGATGGAAGAATGGTAGACTTATAAATGTGTCAGGTAGATTCTGACAATTAAAAAAACTTTTATCACGACACAGTGAATAGGAAAACGAAAGATATTGCATAATTGGTAATAAAACCTGTATTTTTTGAAGGAACTCAAAGATTCTGTTTGAAAAACATTGCAAATACAATCGTCAAGTTTAAACCCCAGAGAAGAGAACCACAGGGAATAGAAATTTTTGAAATTCGTAGCTGAAGTGAGAAAAACAAACAGTCCAAAGCAAAGAATGTCTACCGAAAACAAATCCAATATTCAATAAATCAAAACGTTAGTCATAAAATACACTCTTTATGTCAAAATCCAACTGGGCACACTATTCACTGCTAGTTGGGTTCGGGTTTTTAAAATGATTAATTATTGTGTTATACTTCGTGTTTACGCATCTTACTGTGTCTAGGAAAATTATCTCTGAACTGCCAGGTCTGGTCTACCATGAAAATCGTTATAACAGACACATTAAAGCGATATCGGAACACAGTTTGAGGCAAAATCAAACCCGACAGAAACTACGTAAAGATCTTTAGCAGGGCCAGATTAGCAACTATTGGTGCCGTGTGCATAGCTTAATGTCAACCATTCGGATCATACCGCATTGAAACACCGTTTCTAGTACGATCACCGAAGTTAAGCAACGTCAAGCCTGGTCAGTACCTAGATGGGTGATCGCTTGGGAATACCAGGTGCTGTAAGCTTGTATGTGCAACTGGTGTAATGGATAATGGATCGGAATTGGGAATCGGAAAACTGAGTTCGAATTCCGGTCGGGTTCATTTACGCGCAAATACCCATTGGGAAGGTATGAATCCACTTCTTCTCTCTGCCCAGCTATAGGTTAATTAGTAGGACTTGTATCAATTTTTAAAGATAATAATGATATCTTTAAAAATTCTTACAATCTAAAAATATTTTATGGCGTTAAATAACCCGCAAAGGGTTGATAAATAGTAAAAAAACAAATGAATCATCTAGATTCTAACTGCAGCCAAACGATGTTAACTTTTGCCTTAGGAAACTCCATTGGAAATACTTGAAGGAAACCCAATTTTACTTGACTCGGAAAAACAAAGAAACTAAAGATATGAATTATCAAAAAAATTCTTATCTAAAAATAATATTTTATTGCCAAAATATTTAAACGACAAAAGCTACTTTACCTTCAAATATATATGTTAAAAAGCTTTGTTATTATAATATCAAATGAATCTATGTTCATTCACAAGGCTTGGGTCGCCCTGGGTATGATGATAAAACTATATCTGGCAGGAAGGCCTCTGATCAGAATGTTTTGATGAACCTGGAACCACTTCTATATTGCTGTTGTTCCCAGGTTCCCCTAACCCGTGGTAGTAGCACTTGTTAATGCCCCAGCTATGGTCAAATAATGAATCCTAAAACTGGGGTCAAAACACCATGAAAGTGTCGAAACACATGTTTATAGTGAAGGTGCCAGCAATACATTTACATTGTAAAAGGAATTACGAGCAATGCGTTTTATGTGAGGAAATAAAAATTGCCAGCAATAAATCTTTGTAAAATAAATTACTAAAGCTTCCAAGAAAATTAAATTTCGGCATTAAAAGATCCATAAGGAGTTGATATGTCGTTAAACAAACAAAACAAACAAACAAAACAAACAAACAATGCTCGTATTAACCACTGGTATGTTTTTCAGTTACTTCTAAACAGATTGGGTACATCTCCCCATAACGATATTATAAAAAAAAGTCTCTTCATTAACAAATCAACTATGGTAAGATTCGAACCCGGCATTCATGGTCGTTGGGAATTCATCAGAAGTGATCGATTGTCACAAGACATTGTGACCAAGGGTTTTAGCGTACTAGCCTTGTTGAAACTATTGATCACGCCAGATAATGCGTCCCTTTCTAGAAACTGTAATGAAGGTACAATCAGAATGCTTACAGTACAAACCACAGGTTGTGTGTGTGTGGGCATTGAACAAAAACAAATGTTTCTGAGCAGGCATCTGTGACAGGGATTAGCTCTAGTAGACAGGCATACTTGGTTACGAGCGACCAGACATACTGAGTCGTTGGTAGAGCATATCGACTATAAAAATGTCTGGAGTTCGATTAACGGCAGAAACTTTGGTGGCCATAGCACTCATCATCTTTGAATTCTGCGATGAAAGATAGAAAGGCATTTACCGAATTACAGTAAGATTACAACCTTCAAAGTTGTAAAGCGATGCCTTAGTTAAAAGATTTATTACACATTGTGTCTTCAAAAATATTTAATACAAACGATTACATTCTTTTTTTTCTCTTCTTTCATTTCCTTTTCAATCCATATAAATCGAGGTTGAATTTATGAATGGAAGGAGCGAGCAGCCTCAACAAATTTGATGCTTTTGATGCAATTGATTGATGCTTTAAACTGAAAGTATAAAACAGTTTTCACTGTTATGTGGTTAGAAAGTCATTCCTCGTCCTTTTAACAGAACAGTTACATGTCCGTGTCTCTCTTCTCTCGTTCTCCTTTCAATCCACATCGAGGTTGAGTTTTTGATTTACAGAAATGACAGCCTCAACCTCTTGTTAGTCAATTGGTTGATGCTTTAAACTGAAAGTATTAGGTTGGTGCAAAAATAATGTCGTTTTTTGACGTTCAACTTCATGTGAGAAAACGACATTATTTTTGCACCAACCTAATACAAAACAGTTTTCACTCTTCTGTGACTAGAACCTCATTCCAATAGAATGATTACGTGTTCTTCAATTAATTGGCAGGCAGCATGTCAACATTCCGTTGTGTTCGTGTGTTTAACTCCAGAAAAGTCAATCCTAAACCCGAAAAAAGACTCTAATCAGTTCATTCTTAGTTGTTCAGATACTAAAACTACATTGAATGTGTTGGCGGTAAAAATGAGTCTTGAAGCGTTCAACTCTTCAAGACTAATTTTTACCGCCAACACGTTTTTGCTTTCCATTTCTTTTTTCTTTTTTCAATCCGCTGCCATTAAATGTGAAAGAGAGAATTTGTTCATGAACGTGGCGTTGGTAAAGTGAAACAACGGGTCAGAAGAGACGAACGGAGCTTTCTTCCTCGCCGTGTTATGACGTCACATTTCCATAACTTGCTTCCTCCGTTGACTATTTTCTCAAGCAAATCAAAGAGAGACGTCGAATCAAAATGTGACTCCCATTAAGCAAATATCATCAGGGCTTTCTTGAGTGCAAGAGGATTTAAACATTTGGAGATTTGATCCAATCAAGAAGACTTAACCTTTACAAGGTATGTTTATTTGCAATTACTTTTAGACATTCAACAGAAAAAAATCTGACAGCCAAAATAAACTGATAGCTTAAGTAGAGGACATCTAATATATAAAGTTTACGTGTGTCCGCTTAAAAAACTTTAAAATGAGTTATATATATATATATATATATATATATATATATATATATATATATATATATATATATATATATATATATATAAGCCGAAAGCTTAGATTGGATTAAAAATATGTATCAATATTGTGATTTTCTTTCATTGTTTAATGATAATGTTATTAAGCTTATCAGACGATATGAAAAGAACTTACATAAAATATATAGACAACACTTATCTATATTATTTAATGAAACATGTATGAATGAAAAAATGCTGCCTAAATACACACAATATATATATATATATATATATATATATATATATATATATATATATATATGTAATTCAACAATAATATATAATTAAGCAACGTAAAACAAACGCTTATTAATAGCGGATTTCCTAATATATATATATATATATATATATATATATATATATATATATATATATATATATATATATATATATATATATATATATTCCCTGGTGCCTCAACTATATGAATTTAAGCGTGCTACTAGATTAGCATCTAGGTCCCATCGATCCGTCTACTGTTGAAATAGCTAAATGCAACCATCACTTTTACTACACCAGTTTCTTTTCTTGCACTTCCAACCTGTGGAACTCCCTTCCGTTTATTTGCTTTCCTGGTAACAACAATCTTCAAAAATTTAAATGCAACGTCAATCTTCTTGGATTCCGTTCATCTTTTAGTCCTTTCTTCAATCCACCCTAGTCTTTTCTTTCACTTTCACTCGCAGTAACCCCACTGTGTACAAGTAGAATTCCCGCCTTGCTTGGTGTGAAATGGTGCAGCATATCTTCATTCAAGCATGTTTGTTTGAATACCCTCGACATATAATGTTCATTTATTTTATTTTAATTCACTCAAAATAACGAATCAATTACTTAGTCCTTATTACAAAACTGATTAAGAAAGAAGCCGTAGTTTTGGTTATTTCTTTTATTTTCTCAAGTACTTTCAATCTCGCCCATATCATCTTCAGGAGTGAATTGCTAAAGCAAAAAATAAAAAAATAATGTAGTTAATAGTCGTGAATTATTTTGTAAATGCGCATGAAACGCGCTCCGTTAAACTCAATTTAAAAGTTACCGTTAATAATATGTAAGGGTGGTAACTTTATATATATATATATATATATATATATATATATATATATATATATGTGTGTGTGTGTGTGTGTGTGTGTGTGTGTGTGTGCGTGTGTGTGTGTGTGTGTGTGTTTGTTTGTTTGTGTGTGTGTGAGTGTGTGTATAAAGTTGGTTGTCTGTTCGCTAGTGCCTTAATATTGCGTAAACTTGATATCAAGTAAATGCAGCTATATTATTTGCATCTATCAACATGTGTCTTATATAATATCCAACTTAGCGATTCTTGCTTATTGGAGATAAGTACCTCATATATTCATTTAAAAAAAAAAAACGTTTTTTCTTCATTTCCAATCTAGTCTTTTGCAATTTTTATAAACAACGATTTATTGATAGCCCTTATGATTAAACTGCCAAATAGAGCTTTGTTTGCCTTATAAGTGGTAACGATCTTAGCATTAAGATCCCAGATTTTAGGTAAAAGGAAGGAAATAATGTATTTAGGGAAGCGAGTACAATAGCATATAATGGAAAATCTAAAAAATATGATAAACCATATATGAAATAAATGGCAACCAAAATGTATAAGACTATGGTACTACTGTATTTACGGCCATTTTGTTTAACACTTAAAATACCAAGCCTAGGTCGGTAATGTTGATTCATCGGAGGACCCCATGGTTTTTCTTGTATTTCTCAGTGTTTGTTCCGGTAGATTACTCAAAATAGGTTTTCTGGGTTTCTGAACCTATATTTCAACATCTTTTGTTTAACAATATTTTGTTTATTTATTTCAACAGTAGTAATAGTATTGTAATGGAATGTCCGGCTCCCCATATCGCCTATTGCGGACTGACTATATCAGTAGATATATATATATATATATATAGTAAGCACAGGATATACCTGGGGTACTTGCTTCGGCAATTAGATAGAGATTCGTCTCCAGCGATGCTAGTCGAACTCTCTGCCTTTGGACAGAGAGGAACCCAGGCGAGGTTATGCCGAAGGGCAGAAACTGGTTTGGGGTGGTAGACAGCTACCCGACCCCATGAATAGAGGGTCTACGGGGAATATTTGCCCGAGCCTACGGGCTCGGATACCCCATGTTAAATCTGGCCTTGTGTCACATCTGACCTCGTGGGGTAGTTGGTAAATATCCTTGCTTCGGCAATTGACGAGCTGGAATCTGTTTCAGCTGTGCTATTGAACTCTCTGCCTTCGGGCCGAGAGGAACACGGATGAGACTATGCCGAGAGGCAGAGTGTCGTCCGGGGAGGTAGACAGATCGGGGAATTTAAATTCGTCCTTGTGCCACATCTACCCTCGGTGGGGGGTGGGGGTAGTAAATATTGACTTGTTTCGGCAATTAGTTGGAGATTCGTCTCCAGTTATGCTGGTCGAACTCTCTGCTTTTGGGCAGAGAACTACCTGACCTCGTGTATATGAGGTCTACGGGGAATTTTTGCTGGAGCCTACGAGCTCGGTTTTGCCCCGCATTAAAAAAGGCCTTATGTCGCATCCTGCCTCGCGCGGAGGTAAGGTAAATATCCTTTCTTAGGGAATTAGTGAGGAGATTCGTCTCTAGCTGTGCTGGTGGAACTCTCTGCTTCCGGACAGAGAAGATACCTAGACGTGGCTATGTCGAAGGGCAGTTTTATACGGGTAATTTTTGGCGGAGCCTACGAGATCGGTTACACCACATTAAAGTTGGCATTGTGCCACATCTGATTGCGTGGCGCGGTTGGTAGATATCCTTGCTTCGGGAATTACTAGCCTGCCTGACTTTCAGTAGTGTATTCCCTTTTCCAATGAACCTCTCTTTTTTTCATCTACGCCCGTGTTGCTGATCCTTTCACTAGAGTACCACCTTTGTCAGTTCGTAACCTTCTTTAAGGATAGGACAATTAGTAAACAAAATATAATCCATAAACATATATATATATATATTTTTTTTTACATTCCGATTGAATACGATATAAAAAGAGCAATATAATTTCATTAAAATAAATAGTACAGATTCATCCGCAGCACTTGTCCTAGACTTCTTCTGGAGAACCACATCTCTGATGCTTGTCTCTTTCTGATTCTAAGTATAAGTGTCCTTTTTGTTTCCATTTTCCTTAAAACTTCCTCATGGCTCACATGCTCCGTCCATTGTATTCTCAGCCTTCTTCTGTAGAACCACATCTCTGATGCTTGTCTCTTTCTGATTCTAAGTATAAGTGTCCTTTTTGTTTCCATTTTCCTTAAAACTTCCTCATGGCTCACATGCTCCGTCCATTGTATTCTCAGCCTTCTTCTGTAGAACCACATCTCTGATGCTTGTCTCTTTCTGATTCTAAGTAAAAGTGTCCTTTTTGTTTCCATTTTCCTTAAAACTTCCTCATTGCTCACATGCTCCGTCCATTGTATTCTCAGCCTTCTTCTGTAGAACCACATCTCTGATGCTTGTCTCTTTCTGATTCTAAGTATAAGTGTCCTTTTTGTTTCCATTTTCCTTAAAAATTCCTCATTGCTCACATGCTCCGTCCATTGTATTCTCAGCCTTCTCCTGTAGAACCACATCTCTGATGCTTGTCTCTTTCTGATTCTAAGTAAAAGTGTCCTTTTTGTTTCCATTTTCCTTAAAACTTCCTCATTGCTCACATGCTCCGTCCATTGTATTCTCAGCCTTCTCCTGTAGAACCACATCTCTGATGCTTGTCTCTTTCTGATTCTAAGTATAAGTGTCCTTTTTGTTTCCATTTTCCTTAAAACTTCCTCATTGCTCACATGCTCCGTCCATTGTATTCTCAGCCTTATCCTGTAGAACCACATCTCTGATGCTTGTCTCTTTCTGATTCTAAGTATAAGTGTCCTTTTTGTTTCAATTTTCCTTAAAACTTCCTCATTGCTCACATGCTCCGTCCATTGTATTCTCAGCCTTCTTCTGTAGAACCACAACTCTGATGCTTGTCTCTTTTCTGATTCTAAGTATAAGTGTCCTTTTTGTTTCCATTTTCCTTAAAACTTCCTCATTGCTCACATGCTCCGTCCATTGTATTCTCAGCCTTCTTCTGTAGAACCACATCTCTGATGCTTGTCTCTTTCTGATTCTAAGTATATGTGTCCTTTTTGTTTCCATTTTCCTTAAAACTTCCTCATGGATCACATGCTCCGTCCATTGTATTCTCAGCCTTCTTCTGTAGAACCACATCTCTGATGCTTGTCTCTTTCTGATTCTAAGTAAAAGTGTCCTTTTTGTTTCCATTTTCCTTAAAACTTCCTCATTGCTCACATGCTCCGTCCATTGTATTCTCAGCCTTCTTCTGTAGAACCACATCTCTGATGCTTGTCTCTTTCTGATTATAAGTATAAGTGTCCTTTTTGTTTCCATTTTCCTTAAAACTTCCTCATGGCTCACATGCTCCGTCCATTGTATTCTCAGCCTTCTTCTGTAGAACCACATCTCTGATGCTTGTCTCTTTCTGATTCTAAGTAAAAGTGTCCTTTTTGTTTCCATTTTCCTTAAAACTTCCTCATTGCTCACATGCTCCGTCCATTGTATTCTCAGCCTTCTTCTGTAGAACGACATCACTGATGCTTGTCTCTTTCTGATTCTAAGTATAAGTGTCCTTTTTGTTTCAATTTTCCTTAAAACTTCCTCATTGCTCACATGCTCCGTCCATTGTATTCTCAGCCTTCTTCTGTAGAACCACAACTCTGATGCTTGTCTCTTTTCTGATTCTAAGTATAAGTGTCCTTTTTGTTTCCATTTTCCTTAAAACTTCCTCATTGCTCACATGCTCCGTCCATTGTATTCTCAGCCTTCTTCTGTAGAACCACATCTCTGATGCTTGTCTCTTTCTGATTCTAAGTAAAAGTGTCCTTCTTGTTTCCATTTTCCTTAAAACTTCCTCATGGCTCACATGCTCCGTCCATTGTATTCTCAGCCTTCTTCTGTAGAACCACATCTCTGATGCTTGTCTCTTTCTGATTCTAAGTAAAAGTGTCCTTCTTGTTTCCATTTTCCTTAAAACTTCCTCATTGCTCACATGCTCCGTCCATTGTATTCTCAGCCTTCTTCTGTAGAACGACATCACTGATGCTTGTCTCTTTCTGATTCTAAGTATAAGTGTCCTTTTTGTTTCAATTTTCCTTAAAACTTCCTCATTGCTCACATGCTCCGTCCATTGTATTCTCAGCCTTCTTCTGTAGAACCACAACTCTGATGCTTGTCTCTTTTCTGATTCTAAGTATAAGTGTCCTTTTTGTTTCCATTTTCCTTAAAACTTCCTCATTGCTCACATGCTCCGTCCATTGTATTCTCAGCCTTCTTCTGTAGAACCACATCTCTGATGCTTGTCTCTTTCTGATTCTAAGTATATGTGTCCTTTTTGTTTCCATTTTCCTTAAAACTTCCTCATGGATCACATGCTCCGTCCATTGTATTCTCAGCCTTCTTCTGTAGAACCACATCTCTGATGCTTGTCTCTTTCTGATTCTAAGTATAAGTGTCCTTTTTGTTTCCATTTTCCTTAAAACTTCCTCATTGCTCACATGCTCCGTCCATTGTATTCTCAGCCTTCTTCTGTAGAACCACATCTCTGATGCTTGTCTCTTTCTGATTCTAAGTATAAGTGTCCTTTTTGTTTCCATTTTCCTTAAAACTTCCTCATGGCTCACATGCTCCGTCCATTGTATTCTCAGCCTTCTTCTGTAGAACCACATCTCTGATGCTTGTCTCTTTCTGATTCTAAGTAAAAGTGTCCTTTTTGTTTCCATTTTCCTTAAAACTTCCTCATTGCTCACATGCTCCGTCCATTGTATTCTCAGCCTTATCCTGTAGAACCACATCTCTGATGCTTGTCTCTTTCTGATTCTAAGTATAAGTGTCCTATTTGTTTCCATTTTCCTTAAAACTTCCTCATTGCTCACATGCCCCCCCATTGTATTCTCAGCCTTCTTCTGTAGAACCACATCTCTGATGCTTGTCTCTTTCTGATTCTAAGTATAAGTGTCCTTTTTGTTTCCATTTTCCTTAAAACTTCCTCATGGCTCACATGCTCCGTCCATTGTATTCTCAGCCTTCTTCTGTAGAACCACATCTCTGATGCTTGTCTCTTTCTGATTCTAAGTAAAAGTGTCCTTTTTGTTTCCATTTTCCTTAAAACTTCCTCATTGCTCACATGCTCCGTCCATTGTATTCTCAGCCTTCTTCTGTAGAACCACATCTCTGATGCTTGTCTCTTTCTGATTCTAAGTATAAGTGTCCTTTTTGTTTCCATTTTCCTTAAAAATTCCTCATTGCTCACATGCTCCGTCCATTGTATTCTCAGCCTTCTTCTGTAGAACCACATCTCTGATGCTTGTCTCTTTCTGATTCTAAGTAAAAGTGTCCTTTTTGTTTCCATTTTCCTTAAAACTTCCTCATTGCTCACATGCTCCGTCTATTGTATTTTCAGCCTTATCCTGTAGAACCACATCTCTGATGCGTGTCTCTTTCTGATTCTAAGTATAAGTGTCCTTTTTGTTTCCATTTTCCTTAAAACTTCCTCATTGCTCACATGCTCCGTCCATTGTATTCTCAGCCTTATCCTTTAGAACCACATCTCTAATGCTTGTCTCTTTCTGATTCTAAGTATAAGTGTCCTTTTTGTTTCAATTTTCCTTAAACTTCCTCATTGCTCACATGCTCCGTCCATTGTATTCTCAGCCTTCTTCTGTAGAACCACAACTCTGATGCTTGTCTCTTTCTGATTCTAAGTATAAGTGTCCTTTTTGTTTCCATTTTCCTTAAAACTTCCTCATTGCTCACATGCTCCGTCCATTGTATTCTCAGCCTTCTTCTGTAGAACCACATCTCTGATGCTTGTCTCTTTCTGATTCTAAGTATAAGTGGCCTTTTTGTTTCCATTTTCCTTAAAACTTCCTCATGGCTCACATGCTCCGTCCATTGTATTCTCAGCCTTCTTCTGTAGAACCACATCTCTGATGCTTGTCTCTTTCTGATTCTAAGTATAAGTGTCCTTTTTGTTTCCATTTTCCTTAAAACTTCCTCATGGCTCACATGCTCCGTCCATTGTATTCTCAGCCTTCTTCTGTAGAACCACATCTCTGATGCTTGTCTCTTTCTGATTCTAAGTAAAAGTGTCCTTTTTGTTTCCATTTTCCTTAAAACTTCCTCATTGCTCACATGCTCCGTCCATTGTATTCTCAGCCTTATCCTGTAGAACCACATCTCTGATGCTTGTCTCTTTCTGATTCTAAGTATAAGTGTCCTATTTGTTTCCATTTTCCTTAAAACTTCCTCATTGCTCACATGCCCCCCCATTGTATTCTCAGCCTTCTTCTGTAGAACCACATCTCTGATGCTTGTCTCTTTCTGATTCTAAGTATAAGTGTCCTTTTTGTTTCCATTTTCCTTAAAACTTCCTCATGGCTCACATGCTCCGTCCATTGTATTCTCAGCCTTCTTCTGTAGAACCACATCTCTGATGCTTGTCTCTTTCTGATTCTAAGTAAAAGTGTCCTTTTTGTTTCCATTTTCCTTAAAACTTCCTCATTGCTCACATGCTCCGTCCATTGTATTCTCAGCCTTCTTCTGTAGAACCACATCTCTGATGCTTGTCTCTTTCTGATTCTAAGTATAAGTGTCCTTTTTGTTTCCATTTTCCTTAAAAATTCCTCATTGCTCACATGCTCCGTCCATTGTATTCTCAGCCTTCTTCTGTAGAACCACATCTCTGATGCTTGTCTCTTTCTGATTCTAAGTAAAAGTGTCCTTTTTGTTTCCATTTTCCTTAAAACTTCCTCATTGCTCACATGCTCCGTCCATTGTATTTTCAGCCTTATCCTGTAGAACCACATCTCTGATGCGTGTCTCTTTCTGATTCTAAGTATAAGTGTCCTTTTTGTTTCCATTTTCCTTAAAACTTCCTCATTGCTCACATGCTCCGTCCATTGTATTCTCAGCCTTATCCTTTAGAACCACATCTCTAATGCTTGTCTCTTTCTGATTCTAAGTATAAGTGTCATTTTTGTTTCAATTTTCCTTAAACTTCCTCATTGCTCACATGCTCCGTCCATTGTATTCTCAGCCTTCTTCTGTAGAACCACAACTCTGATGCTTGTCTCTTTCTGATTCTAAGTATAAGTGTCCTTTTTGTTTCCATTTTCCTTAAAACTTCCTCATTGGTCACATGCTCCGTCCATTGTATTCTCAGCCTTCTTCTGTAGAACCACATCTCTGATGCTTGTCTCTTTCTGATTCTAAGTATAAGTGTCCTTTTTGTTTCCATTTTCCTTAAAACTTCCTCATGGCTCACATGCTCCGTCCATTGTATTCTCAGCCTTCTTCTGTAGAACCACATCTCTGATGCTTGTCTCTTTCTGATTCTAAGTATAAGTGTCCTTTTTGTTTCCATTTTCCTTAAAACTTCCTCATGGCTCACATGCTCCGTCCATTGCATTCTCAGCCTTCTTCTGTAGAACCACATCTCTGATGCTTGTCTCTTTCTGATTCTAAGTATAAGTGTCCTTTTTGTTTCGATTTTCCTTAAAACTTCCTCATTGCTCACATGCTCCGTCCATTGTATTCTCTGCCTTCTTCTGTAGAACCACATCTCTGATGCTTGTATCTTTCTGATTCTAAGTATAAGTGTCCTTTTTGTTTCCATTTTCCTTAAAACTTCCCCATTGCTCACATGCTCCGTCCATTGTATTCTCAGCCTTCTTCTGTAGAACCACATCTCTGATGCTTGTCTCTTTCTGATTATAAGTATAAGTGTCCTTTTTGTTTCCATTTTCCTTAAAACTTCCTCATTGGTCACATGCTCCGTCCATTGTATTCGCAGCCTTATCCTGTAGAACCACATCTCTGATGCTTGTCTCTTTCTGATTCTAAGTATAAGTGTCCTTTTCGTTTCTAACTTCCTTAAAACTTCCTCATTGCTCACATGATCCGTCCATTGTATTCTCAGCCTTCTCCTGTAGAACCACATCTCTGATGCCTATCTCTTTCTGATTCTAAGTATAAGTGTCTTTTTTATTTCCAATTTCCTTAAAACTTCCTCGTTGGTCACATGCTTCATCTATGTTATTCACAGCCATACTCTGTAGAGCCACATCCCTGATTCGTGTGTCTTTCTGATTCTAAGTATAAGTGTCCTTTTCGTTTCCATTTTCCTTAAAACTTCCTCATTGCTCACATGCTCCGTCCATTGTATTCTCAGCCTTCTTCTGTAGAACCACATCTCAGATGCTTGTCTCTTTCTGATTCTAAGTACAAGTGTCCTTTTTGTTTCCATTTTCCTTAAAACTTCCTCATTGCTCACATGCTCCGTCCATTGTATTCTCAGCCTTCTTCTGTAGAACCACATCTCTGATGCTTGTCTCTTTCTGATTCTAAGTATAAGTGTCCTTTTTGTTTCCATTTTCCTTAAAAATTCCTCATTGCTCACATGCTCCGTCCATTGTATTCTCAGCCTTCTTCTGTAGAACCACATCTCTGATGCTTGTCTCTTTCTGATTCTAAGTAAAAGTGTCCTTTTTGTTTCCATTTTCCTTAAAACTTCCTCATTGCTCACATGCCCCCCCATTGTATTCTCAGCCTTCTTCTGTAGAACCACATCTCTGATGCTTGTCTCTTTCTGATTCTAAGTATAAGTGTCCTTTTTGTTTCCATTTTCCTTAAAACTTCCTCATTGCTCACATGCTACGTCCATTGTATTCTCAGCCTTCTTCTGTAGAACCACATCTCTGATGCTTGTCTCTTTCTGATTCTAAGTATAAGTGTCCTTTTTGTTTCCATTTTCCTTAAAACCTCCTCATGGCTCACATGCTCCGTCCATTGTATTCTCAGCCTTCTTCTGTAGAACCACATCTCTGATGCTTGTCTCTTTCTGATTCTAAGTATAAGTGTCCTTTTTGTTTCCATCTTCCTTAAAACTTCCTCATGGCTCACATGCTCCGTCCATTGTATTCTCAGCCTTCTTCTGTAGAACCACATCTCTGATGCTTGTCTCTTTCTGATTCTAAGTATAGGTGTCCTTTTTGTTTCCATTTTCCTTAAAACTTCCTCATTGCTCACATGCTCCATCCATTGTATTCTCAGCCTTCTTCTGTAGAACCACATCTCTGATGCTTGTCTCTTTCTGATTCTAAGTATAAGTGTCCTTTTTGTTTCCATTTTCCTTAAAACTTCCTCATGGCTCACATGCTCCGTCCATTGCATTCTCAGCCTTCTTCTGTAGAACCACATCTCTGATGCTTGTCTCTTTCTGATTCTAAGTATAGGTGTCCTTTTTGTTTCGATTGTCCTTAAAACTTCCTCATTGCTCACATGCTCCGTCCATTGTATTCTCAGCCTTCTTCTGTAGAACCACATCTCTGATGCTTGTATCTTTCTGATTCTAAGTATAAGTGTCTTTTTTGTTTCCATTTTCCTTAAAACTTCTCCATTGCTCACATGCTCCGTCCATTGTATTCTCAGTCTTCTTCTGTAGAACCACATCTCTGATGCTTGTCTCTTTCTGATTATAAGTATAAGTGTCCTTTTTGTTTCCATTTTCCTTAAAACTTCCTCATTGGTCACATGCTCCGTCCATTGTATTCTCAGCCTTATCCTGTAGAACCACATCTCTGATGCTTGTCTCTTTCTGATTCTAAGTATAAGTGTCCTTTTCGTTTCTAACTTCCTTAAAACTTCCTCATTGCTCACATGATCCGTCCATTGTATTCTCAGCCTTCTCCTGTAGAACCACATCTCTGATGCCTATCTCTTTCTGATTCTAAGTATAAGTGTCTTTTTTATTTCCAATTTCCTTAAAACTTCCTCGTTGGTCACATGCTTCATCTATGTTATTCACAGCCATACTCTGTAGAGCCACATCCCTGATTCGTGTCTCTTTCTGATTCTAAGTATAAGTGTCCTTTTTGTTTCCATTTTCCTTAAAACTTCCTCATTGCTCACATGCTCCGTCCATTGTATTCTCAGCCTTCTTCTGTAGAACCACATCTCTGAAGCTTGTCTCTTTCTGATTCTAAGTATAAGTGTCTTTTTTATTTCCAATTTCCTTAAAACTTCCTCGTTGGTCACATGCTTCATCTATGTTATTCACAGCCATACTCTGTAGAGCCACATCCCTGATTCGTGTCTCTTTCTGATTCTAAGTATAAGTGTCCTTTTCGTTTCCATTTTCCTTAAAACTTCCTCATTGCTCACATGCTCCGTCCATTGTATTCTCAGCGTTCTTCTGTAGAACCACATCTCTGATGCTTGTCTCTTTCTGATTCTAAGTACAAGTGTCCTTTTTGTTTCCATTTTCCTTAAAACTTTCTCATTGCTCACATGCTCCGTCCATTGTATTCTCAGCCTTCTTCTTTAGAACCACATCTCTGATGCTTGTCTCTTTCTGATTCTAAGTATAAGTGTCCTTTTCGTTTCCATTTTCCTTAAAGCTTCTTCGTGGCTCACATACTCCATCCATGTTATTCTCAGCCTCATCTCTGATGCTTGTCTCTTTCTCATTCTACGTATAAATGTACTTTTTGTTTCTATTTTCTTTAAAACTTCCTCGTTGTTCTCATGCTCCATCTATGATATTCTCAACATACCTCTTTAGCCCCACATTTCTGTTGCCTTAAGTCTCCTCTTCATATGTGTTAGAATGGTGTAGCATTCACTCCTATACAGAAGTAATGATATTACATTGATTTTCGGCAGTATTTTTTGTTTCTAACGAAATTTTCTAGTTCCTTAATATTTTTTTGCTATTCGGATTTCTGTGCCATGTTTTCCATCGTTCTGTTGTAGTTTGATTCTGACATCTCCAATTCGGGGCTCTCGTTTTGCGCTGTCCATTTTAGTAAGTTGCCCCGACAACGGATAATGGTTACTGCGGCTAGCCCAGTCAACCATTAATCGCTAGTTTGATCCTGGCGGTCTACCCCATAAAAGATTCATCATTAAAGGACTCAACAAGTGCTGACAAGTAGTAAAAAGAACTAACCAACCTTCTTAATTGCAACCAAACAATCCCTTTTGCGAACGACCAAACATTCTGTATTCTTACAATTGATAGTTAGTCCTTTCTTCCTGCTTTTCTTTACTACCTTTTCTAGGGGCTCCTACAGTCCGTCCCGCTATTTAACCCATAGCTGAGGGAGAATAGATGGATAATTACATTTCTCAGAGATATTTGTGCGAAAGTGAATGTAAGTGAATGTAACGGACTCGAACTCAACTCTCGCCTTCCGAATCGCTAATCATTTCATTACCTGCACATTCGCTCTTTGGGGTTTAAGGTGAATTTTATGAGCTGCAATACCATATGTATTTACTACGTTGTGGTGTAATGGAGAACGGATAGGAATGAGAAATCGGTGATTCGAATTCCAGTCGGGTTCGTTATATTCCCTTAAGCACAAATGCCCTTGGTAAAGGTATGTATCCATCTATTCTCTTCCTAGCTCAGGGTTAAATAGCAGGACAGACGGTGTCCTATAGCCTTGGTTGGTAATCAGTCTACCGCAGAAAGAAACGACAACCTACTGCGGGAATATCTTCTGTGTAGTCAGTTCCGAATCGAAAGAGACACAATAGTCCAAGCATGTATCATGTATGGCACTTGAGTGACTAGATTAGGTCTCAAATGAGGACCAATATTTAAAAAAATATATCTTTACTTTGCAAATGTCATTAAATAACTCGGTATAAAAGATAAAGTAGACAACTATATTTTTAATATTGTTCAGGACTTTTGGGGCCACATCGTGCCTGATTTTAAAGAATTATAAATCCTAAAAGAAAGTAGCTAAAAAAATAAAATTTTTCTGCGATTTTTTTTATCATGGATGTTGACGATTTATTACTGATTTCATACAGTAATTGTAGCAAATATTATTTAAAGCATAGCTTAGATATGGCAGATGGTCCAAAGTGTCAAGCACTCAGTGAGAATCGAACTCACTCCTCAGTCGTAATTGATTTAGCGGGACAAGCTTGCGAACTATTGCACCACGTCGAAGTGCCCTATTTTATTATCTGTGTCTTGAAATTGACCAAATTCCCTTCATTTATAAAGAACGATTAACCGAATCTTGGCATCTCTTCATCCTCCAAGAAGGCTAAAAAATTTCTAAGAAGATTGCCAAAAAAAAGGAAGGAGGGAATTAAACATGAACTGGAAATGGCCTTACATCATCTTCATTTTGGAATGACGCATTTTTTGTATCGTCTTTCCGCTCGCTGTTATTTAAAATGCTTTTAGTTGAAGACAAAAGCAAAGAAAGAAAGAAAGAAAGATGATTTGCGACCGTGGATTCATTTTGTCACAGGTTCAGGTCGCCAAATTTTCTTCCCATTTTCAAATGTCATTAGAAACTCTTTGAGTTGAAGATTTTATCAGAAAGAATCCTTAATTGCATACTTACCTCGTCAGACGATTAAGAAAAAGGAATTGAAAAGGTCAAGTCGACTGAATTTTAAGATTCCGGATTCGTGATCTTCAGACGGACAAAGAATTATAAAAAGTGAAGATTGATTTAATGACCGTCATTTGACGAGGAAAGAATGTTGGGCGATTTATGGTCTTAAGTAAATGATGACAATGACACCTACTTTTTGTTTTAACAAAGTTTCTTGGCAGACAAATTAACATTGAAACGGAAATCAGGGTAATGGCCGAATTCAACAAACTGAGCGTTGAAATTGCAAACTAGAAGTAGGTGGAAAAGTTTCATTTGTACATTGAAAAATCGTCTGCCTGGTGGATGAGATAGTTGCGCATTTACAGTCAGTGAATGTGTTCAGTGTTTGAACCCAAGTAAAGGTCAGTGTTTTGAGTATCGGTTTTCAAAGAAAACCTATTCCTTCCTATTTGAAACAATGACGTAACTCACTCTTCCTATCTTTATTCTCTTGGCTATTTAGGCTTGTCGGACGAAGCTGAGCTTAGTAAAAAACTGTAATGAATATTAAGAAGAAGAAGAAGAAGAAGAAGAAGAAGAAGAAGAAGAAGAAGAAGAAGAAGAAGAAGGAGAAGGAGAAGGAGGAGGAGAAGAAGAAGGAGCAGCAGCAGAAGAAACAGAAGAAAAAGAAGAAGAAGGAGAAGAAGAAGAAGAAGAAGAAATAGGAGGAGGAGGAAGAGGAGGAGGAGGAAGAGGAGAAGGAAGAGGAGGAGGAGAAGAAACAAAAGAAGATGACAAAGTAGGCGACGACGACGACGACGACGACGACGAAGAAGAAGAAGAAGAAGAAGAAGAAGAAGAAGAAGAAGAAGAAGAAGAAGAAGAAGAAGAAGAAGAAGAAGAAGAAGAAGAAGAAGAAACAGAAGAAGAAATAGGAGGAGGAGAAGAAAAAACAGAAAAAGAAATAGAAGGAAAAGGTACAGAGGAAGAAGAAGAAGAATCAGGAGAAGACGAAACAGAAGAGGAAGAAGAAGAAGAAAAAGAAGAGGAAACAGAAGTAGCAGCGACAGCAGAAGAAACAGAAGGAGGGCAAGCAAAACAGAAGAAGAAGGAAGGAAGGAGTAGAAGAAGAAAAAGAAGAAAAAGAAGAAAAGGAAGAAAAGGAAGAAATAAGTAATAATAATAAAAAAGAAAAAGAAGATTAAATGATAATGATAATGAGGAAGACTAGATAAAAATAATAATAATAATAATTATCAAATAATAATTTATTATTATTATTATTTGATTTGATATCTTCTGCAACTCTTAGATGTTTCGGTCGGGTGATGATGATGATGATGATCATATCTCATCACCCACCTGCATCGTAGAGATATAACACTTTCCTCCGTACATTAGCAGTTCCAAGGAGTGCTATCATTTGCGCACTTTCATTGATGTCAGATATCACAAGTCGTTATTATTATTATTATTATTATGATTATTATCATAATAAGAATAAAAATATATAAATCTATAAAAAATATAAGTCTTTGAACAAACGTTGCTTGTCTAAGATTTATTACTGATACAGTAATTGTGGCATAAGGCCGAAAAAAGGGGGAAATGGTCAAGGTTGGTCATCACTAGCTATCTTATATCTAGATAATTGGATTCACGACCCATTCATTCGTTACAATATACTCATTCACTATAAGTATTTATCCGTCAACATTCGCTCCTTCATACACCAAAATACCTCGCACACACTTGGGCACCTACTGGGAAAAAGACCACCCCAGGAGTTAAAAATCACAATATGTACAATTGTGTATAATATATATATATATATATATATATATATATATATATATATATATACAGTGTAACCCGGATATAAGAGAGTTGTCGGGCCCCCGGGTAAGGGGTCTCTTATATCCGGGTTTCTCTTATATCCGGGTTTGGCCTATTTTATATACATTAACACAGGCTCTAATTTGGAACCAGGGAAAATCTCTCTTATATCCGGTTTTCTCTTATATCCGGGTCTCTTATATCCGGGTTACACTGTATGTATAAATTTTATCAATGAAATGATGGTGGGATGATGACGCCGAAAAAGAAGGAATGATATTAGTAGGGCGGACCAAGACTAACGTGAAACAGGCCGGGAACAACACTTACTCACATTAACTAGATACACTTGGAAGAGTCTATCTAAACTAGTTGTGACTTAGAGGGACTTAAAAAAGAGAATCAAGGTTAGCCCCGTTCAGGAAATAGTTACCCAACTTTCGTTGAAATCTGTCGATACCAACCGCTTTCTATAAGTTCTAATCTTCATCCTGAGATGGTTCTGTAAGAACCTGATCAGATCCTGATGAGAATAGCGACTGCATCCCAAGATTTCCTCCATTCGCGTCGTCCAAATCCCCATTTCGGCCGTGGCCAGCAACGTCAAAAACGCCATTCGTTTCATCCCAGAATACTGGGGTGGCACATTGCCACACGCGTATGCGCGATAAGTGAATACGAGCTTTCCGGGAGCGATATGAGCCGTCAACTCGCCGACATAGTCTCAAAGGGGGCGTACGTGAGGACAATGGTAGAAACGTTGCTTGATTTGTAATGAAAAAGAAAACGGCTGTACTGGTAATCAACGCGTCAAAACGAATGAAACGCTGCCTGCGTGAAGGCATGCAACTGAAACGTGCTTAATATGATGGTGATCTTGTTCATCTTGGAATTGTCCGTTAGTTGATTAGTTACTAAGAGGAACTAATCAAACAGTTTCGTATAAATCTTATGGAACTCTCCTGTCATTCTGTTAATTTCCCCGGGGCGGAAAATAAGTAGTTTGCATACGTAACTACCCTCATGCGTTTTAAGGGTCGATAGGTCAGTAGATTCTGAATATTTTTGTCAGAATGTAATTATTATTTGTGTATGTTATGTTTCCTGCTTTGTAACCTATAGAGCCGAGTCCAAACTATGGTCATTTAATTGATAGCCCTTTTCTTAGTATATGGGATGTTCCTAGTAGGGCGATCTTCTGGGCAACTTGTATGTTAATGTTATCTGAGACACTGTTAGTTAAATTGTCTATTCCTTTTCTCACGAGGCCCAGAGATCCGATTACTATTGGTACTGTCCCAGTCTTCATTCCCCACATCCTGTTATTCTCGATCTCCAGTATTTCGACAATTTCTCGATAATTTTCATGGAGGTGTTTCTCTCAGATGGTACTGCTATGTCAATAAACATACACTTCGTGAATTTCTTGTCTTTTATGATAATATCAGGTCTGTTGACTTTTATTTCCCTGTAAGATTGAATTGAAAGGAACCAGAGGATAGTTACATCGTTATTTTGGGTAACTGTGTCTGGCTGGTGCTCATACCATCTCTCAGTGGTTTCGATTTTGTGCTTCTTGCATATCTTCCAGTGTACATATGTCGTTATTATTATTATTATTATTATTATTATTATTATTATTATTATTATTATTATTATTATTATTCCTGTCAATCGTGGGGGAACATCATGTTCAGGTATCGAGAAAGTTGTTTTTTAAAGTTTGATGGATGAGGCAGCCAAGATGACTTTGGAGTCACATCTACATTCTTAAGAACACTCGCAATTGGAGATCGTCTGAGTAAACTGGGTTAACCAACCTGAAGGGATTTCTAACTGGGCTCTACTTACAAGGTTACGCGCTGCTTTGATCAAAACCTATCGTGCACATCGTATATTTCTAACCTAGCGTTACTTTACTGTCTTTTCATTTAATAATAATAATAATAATAATAATAAAAATAATAAGACGAATGTTGAAGACTGGTGTGTTAATCGTGGATAAAGAAATAAAAAATCACCCCCCCCAAAAAAAACCCCTGCCATATCGGGGCTAATTTACATTCAATGTATTTCTATTTGTTAATGGATACAAAAATATATGATGAAATGTATTTTAATTATTTACACTATATACATTGTTCCGCATCTTTATTTCCACATTCATGTCGTTTCGGCCGTTATACGCTCATATAAAAATATATATCATTATCACAACCAACAGCAGGACTCAAAACCCACATTATCAATGCAGCATCTGCAATAGGGCTTGCGGCTCTAGAATTGGACGCTCACGAAAGGGCTCATCGGTAATGTGTCCATAGAATACTCATGCGTTGCCTCACGACACGAGAAAGCATTCGCATATATATATATATATATATATATATATATATATATATATATATATATATATATATATATATATACATACACACACACACACAGGGTGCGATGGATAAATTGTCGTCTAAATTACGTAAATATGAAAATATAAAAATAAAAAAATAACACTGACATCTCATTTTAACAGATATATTTACCAAAATTGCACAAAAAAAATCTTAAAGTACTAAAGAGTAAATTTATTCAATAAAAAGGCTATTGGCTTCAACCACGGCCTCCAGACGACTTCGGAATCTCCTGCAACTCTTCTGGGCGGTTTCCATGTTTAAGCTGATGAATGCTGCCGTAATCCTTGCCTTCAGTTCATCTTTGGTGTAACAAGGTGTTTTCTTGATCCCTCGCTCAACTGCGTCCCACATATAATTATCAAGGGGGGTTGCATTCTGGAGAGTTAGGGGACCAGATGTAAGGGGTGATGGTTGCAGAAATTCTCTGATAGCCATACCTGGGTTGACGTGGCTTGACGTCCGGTTGCCTCTAGCTAGGATCGAAACCCAACTATATATATATATATATATATATATATATATATATATATATATATATATATATATATATATATATATATATATATATATCATAAAAGAAGAGAGGAACTGCAAACGTTTTTGGTTGTAATGTGGATTTTAAAAAAAATATATTATGATCTATTTTCCATAATTTTACTACACGTGTTTCCGGTCGCGCGAGCTTTAAGCAAAGCGTGAAGATTTCCACATATTATTGAAAATCATTATTTTTTTTCTTATGTTTTTCGATGTTAAATATTCTTGATATGAGACATTCTGTTTCTTGTATGTTAGTGACCCAAATGTCTTCCTGAATTGGCAGTGAAAGAGTAACTCCTTCACCATTTCTCGGACCAATCTTAATTGTTTTATAACACTTCACGCAGAACTCTTTCACTGCCAATTCAGCCTGATGAAGGTCGCGAGACTGGAAACACGTGTAGCAAAATTATGGAAAATAAAGCATAATATATTTTTAAAAAAATCCACATTACAACCAAAAACGTTTGCGGTTCCTCTCTTCTTTGTATTATACACTTTTGTTCTCTCTTCTTATATATATAATGCGAAAGTTTAATGTTTTTATTTTGAAATATAATTATATATTTGGTGATTCCAAAGATAAAATTTCAACAGATTTGACTTTTCTTTATTTTCATATCACTATTCAGTGTAGTATGTTGAATGAAATTCATTGAAAATACTTAAGTTCAGTCTTTCGGATAACACTAGAAAGATACAAGTTGAAGCAATGATGAAAATAACAGTCTGAAAATGCGGAGAATAATGAAAACACAATAATCTGAAACCTCCAGACAACGGTTACCTGTTCTGCCTTTGTGCTCAGTTATTTGTAAATGCTCCTGATCAAACACAATTCATTCGGAATCTTAGTAGCCCAAAGCTTCATTTTTTACATGTTGTTATGTCATTAAGGCTTGAGTACCCGATAACTGAATCACAGCAATGGAGTCGGGTATGTGAGGGGGTTTGTTGTTCGATCCCTACAAAAATAGGGAAGAAAAAACAAAGAAGACGCAACGAGCTCAAATATAAATCTAGAAATAATTTAAAAGAAAATAAATAAACACTTGCTGAGACAATAGGCTTTATGAGTGACGGTACAAAATAAATCGCTAACTCTTCGTGGTCGCTGTTCAAACGTCGACCGCTTGCAAATACACAGAGACACAATGTCTGCATTGAATGCCCAATAAAAACAGCCGCTCTCCAAATTATTACATAAAGCCCTCGTTCCTGAAAATATTTGTAGATTGAAAGAAGTTGAAAAATATGTACATATCACGTGCGAACGTTTTTTTTTCTCTGTTGGCGTAGGAAAGAAAGAAAAGCTTTGTTGGAATCTCAGATAGCAAGCTGTGAAAACAAAGACCGAATAATGGTTCTTTTTAATCAGTATAAGAGCAAAATAAACAAACAACACCTTGTTTCTTTTATTGTTGCATTTTTTTGTGCTCTTTCTTTTTTGATTTCTTTCTTTTTGGCTTGAATAATCAGTGAGAGTTACACACAAGTCGATACTTTATTTAAAGGAAATATAATTTGTCGCTAAACATGAAGTGAGCAACTCTGAATATAATGGTTGCTATAATTCAGTGGTTACTAAACACTTTTTTCTCTGGGTAACATTTTATTTTTAGGTATGAAAATTTGCTCGCGCCTCATCAAATTTTATGTGACGAAAATTTCATTTAAAAATAAATAAAAACAGACAGAGGATTAAAGGGAGATAACCGCGGATTCGCAGTCAGAACATTATCATTGATAACGTTCTTCTTCAATTTGCGAACCCTAGTTACTATATTCTTAATACTTGACATAATGCAAAAATATCCCAGTGATAAAATCAGTCAATAATTATTTATAACTATTTATATTGGGATTCATGCATGCGATTACGAGTAATCCATAATAATATTTGAAATTTTAAAATCATGTTGATTTTTGTCATATGAATTTTTTGAAACTGTTTCTAAATCTTTGATTGTCATTCAATCACTCCGCCTCACCGGCTATCCTCGTCCGCCTCACCGGCTATCCTCTTCCGCCTCAACGGCTATCCTCTTCCGCCACACATAAGAGGCGCTATGCACCGTTTGGGAATCACTGCAATTGAACATCATCATAATTTTATAACAAGATAAGATTCTGTTTGTAAAGCAATTTTGATTGAAGTGATATTCGATATATATATATATATATATATATATATATATATATATATATATATGTATATGTGTGTATGATTGGCTGCTGGTATCCGAATATGACTGTGCGCTGGCTAATCCCCGTTGTAGATGTCTTCTCAGGCACATTTTCGCTTTATCAATATCCACAGAGCCAATTGAGGAGGCACGGTGGAGTAATGGATAATGGCTCGGATTGAGGAATCGTCGAGCCGAGTTCGAATTCCAGCCGAATCCGTTACATTCACTTACGTGCTAACACCCTTGGGAAAGGTGTGAATCCTCTTCTTCTCCCTCCAAATATGGGTAAATAGCAGGACAGACTGGGTTCTATAGCCTTGGATGGCAACTGGTCTAGGTCAACTCTGAATTCAAAACCATTCGGCGGCCTCTTGGTTACTCCTGCCTCTGCGTCTGTGGAAATTCTGCGGCAAGTAAGAGCATATTCCTCCCTCCACTGGGATAGCACGCGAGGTGTGGGGACCGCGTGTGAAGTTCAAACTCGCTTGTTACTCCGTTTCAAGAATTCGCCGCCGTTAGAATCGGGAATGGCTGTCGCTCGTTTCAGAATTGGCGACGGATCGCCGTGCTTGGTCGGCCTTCGTTCCGGGCGCGGTGAATTCCTTGGAAGGAGCCGGCTTAACCGATCCAGGGTGAATGCCGCAACATACATATATATACAGAGCCAAATGTCTAATTGCCTCGGACTAACGTTTTCAGCAGACATGAATTGGAAAGATTTTATTGTGTCGACTGCTAGGTCTGTTGTTAGGAAAGTTGGTTCACTGTGTCGGTCTAGACCATATTTTGAAAAAGAATGAAAAGACTTTAGAAAGAAGCGGATACCTAATCCTAAACCGTAAACAAGGGAGAAAATTCTGCCCCTGTTCCAAAAACCAAAGAGGCGTGTGAACTAGACGATAGGCGAACCTATCTACTCCTAATGAGGAAAAAAATGTCAATAAATAGTAAATAAGATGTCAGAGTTTAGGCGGTGATGTTAAACGTATAGGGTTGAAGTAAACTTTAGAAGAAGCCGAAATCTCAATTCTAAACAGGAAATAAGGGATAAATTTCTGCTCCTAGTCAAAATACCGAGGAGGAGTGTGAACCGGACGATAGGTGCCAAGCAACTGCATTAACCGACCTTACCAAGAAACAGTTATTTTCAACTCTGGTGACAGACTTCAGTTATAAATAAGCAATTAATTAAGTCATTGCATAACCATGGATTTTCCTAGGTAGGACGATAATCGACAAACGGCAGCAAAGCCTCTGATCGGGAGATTAAAGGTTTTGAGAAGATTGGAACTACCTCTTAATTGCTGTTGTTCCCAAGTCCACCCTGACACGAGATGGTAGCATTTGTTAGGGTCCCAGCTATGGTCAAATAGTGAACACCCAAACAAAAATCAAAGCACTAAGAAAGTATAAAAATGCATTAATTTTAATGGTTGTTAATTTTAATGCCTCCAAAACAAAACTACTTTGTTTTAATTGTATAAAAGTACCTTTTTTGCATTCCATGAATATGGCTAATGCTAACCACCATCAGGGTGACTCATTGCGCTTTCTCTGGTTAAAAATTTTCCGCTAACATGAATCGGGGCGATTGTATTGAATCATCTGCTACATCAGCTGCTAGGAAAGTTGTATATTTATTTATTTCCATCCTATCTAATTACATAGAGCGTTACACAAAAGATATAGATAAATAATTCAACAACGGTAATTATTATATAGTGTTTATACGTTATAGTCAGAGTATACACGTGTTTGAGTAGACGTCTCTGTTTTATTTTTTTAACTGTATATTTTTTATCCAATGACCTTGGATTTTCGAGATTCTTATTTGTTTACTGATGGGCACATTTACTTTACTGAGCATTACATCATAACTGTACACAAAAGAGTTTATTAAAAATATTGATACACCGCAATACATACTTGCGATTATATGTTTAGGATATCCACATACAAGGGAATGGTGTGGGATTTTAAGTCGGTTTCACGTGTTTCGTCTTTATGACTAGCGGTGGGAAATGGGGTCTTCAAAGCGGCAATCCACTTGACCGAAATGGAATAAAATGATAAATAAATGAAAAATTTTGGGAACAAGTGACAACAAATCGAGCATTGAGATTTCCGATCACAGGCTTATATTAACAGTCAGGTTTGAGGGAGTTCTGGGTCGTCCGCTAAGAGTTGGTAGTTTGAGATGGCAAAAGTGGCAGAAGTTGTCCCCAAATGTCATCTTACTTACCTTCCAAGATCGTGCAAGTAAATCGCTGAAATAAAACGCCTAAATATATTGAAAACGGTGAAGTTTTTTGTATTTTTTTTTGCTCGCCGAGTCTGTTTATTTTCAGCTCTCGCTTCCTTGCACACCAAAAGAAACGAGAATAGAGATGCAATGTGTTCAGTCGGAGGAAAAGTTGAAAAAGTGCCCCGTTATATGTATACATACTAAAGGAAGGTGAAATTTATATTTGGCTTATATCAATATTTGAGAATAGTATTCAATTTAAGAACAAATCACAGGATTATTTACACATGGATCAATACTTCAATTCCTGACTTCTTTTTATTATATTTAAACAGGAGTTGATAGATTCGTCTATCACCTTACCAGTCTTTTGAACAAGAGTAGAGGTTTATCTATTGTTTTCTGTTTAGGATTGGGTTATCATTTCATTCTAAAGTCTACGTTAACTCTATACATCTGAACGCTCCATCTAAATTCTGAAATTTTTTTTTCTATTTATTATTTATTCTTTTCCTCAATAGGAGTAGATAGGTTCGTCTATCGCCCGGTTTACACCCCTCTTCGATCTTTTGGACAGGAGTAGAAGTTTATCCCTTGTTTCCTGTTTAGGAGTGCGTTTCCGGTTCCTTCTAAAGTCTTTTCATTCTCTTTCACTCTCAGTAGCCCCTTGCGTTTTAGTGGTATTATCACCTTTTTTTGAGGTGGGTTGATTAAAAAAATCGGAATAGCTGTGCGTTCCATCTAGAATCAAATATCGCTATCTGGCACTTCAAATTTGGATCAGTCTAGTACTTGTGCACTCTGTGAAATGTGTCACACACACCCACCCACACAAATATTTATATAGATACGCATTTTTATTTTATTAGATCACATATTAAAAAGACATACATAACAAAAAAGATAACAAAAATATATATTATCATATATTGGTAATACTGAAATATAACGATAAAAAAACCGCTTAACCGGTTTATCGTTCCTCCCTCATCAGAGCAAAAATCGAGGACAAATAAGTGCACAGCGACTGAAAAAAATATACAACACTAAACTAATGGTATATTAAATAAAAATAAAACAAGATTAAAGCCTACTTACTTTCACATCCATCCTCCACTCCTGAGAGCTGGTGGTAGGCCTTAATATATATTGATTCCAGAACCTCTAAGCCTTACGAAACATATCCAGGCTATAAAACCGAACACACTGCTCGGTTTTAATCAAATGTTCAGCTATCACCGAACCTGATACATTGATGCCCCTGTGTAAATGGGCCACTTTTCCCTTGCGAATATTGGCTGGTACGTGTCGTCTGAACCTTGCCTCCAAACTTTGGCACGTTGTGCTTATATCGTCAACATCGTGCTGACATGTGAATTTGTTAATTACAGAACTAATATGACAGATAGGCAGAGCATCCTTTCCGATCAGTCTCAACATAGGTCGGGAACCAAATTGGCGGAAAACTAACAGCTTCTTACACGAACTGAAAGTTGCTTGGCAAGCCTCGCACGCATTTCACCAAAGTTTTGTTATATATGAGCTTTTTAGTATGTCTGCTTTTTTTGCTTTAATAAAACACTGCATTCTATATAACATTCGATATATATTAGAGAACATGTAGATATATAAACAGTTAAAATATACTGCATCATTGATTAATTATATGTTTTATGTGAGCTTCTAAAACACATGTGTGTAATGTTCATATACATACATCATATTTGTTTCAAAGGTTGTCAAACCCGGGAGTGGTAAAGTGAACAGGCTCCCATTGTCTATAAAATAAAACAATCTGAAATTGCTCCTGACAACTGCCCAACACCAGGTTAGCGAAGGGGTGAAGGTGTACCACTAACGCCTCATAACCAGCTACTTCTGGTAGATAGAGCTCATCATCCCGGGATGGTAGTCCACCATGGAGAAAAAAAAACTCTTATTTTAAACCTCTACTACCTTTTGGCAAAACCCAAACACGGAAACGGCTATAAAAGTAAATCCAGACAGAGAATCTAGAAGGCGATTGGCTGTCATCACTGACAACCTTCCGGCAACACCTGCCACCAAGCAAGGCCAAAATATAGTGCCTTATATTCATTTGGTTTGCACATCACACGGTCTTTATATACCATTGCCCAGGCCTCCCTCCTGGAGTCGTCGCTCTAGTCTTATCGCGAAGTTTAATTTAATTTGTCTGTTTAAAGCATATCAGATTCCTTACGGGTCATTTAATTTCGAAATATAATTTTCTTGGTGGGTTTGAAGTAATAAAAATATGATATGTGTTATTCTGCTTCCACAGTTGAATACATGGTAGATGATACTCAGCTTTTGAGCATATACACGTTTGTGTAGACATAATTACTAGAGGCCGTGATATGTGTTGTAGTTTTCTTGAAGTTATATTTTGGAATACAGTTTGATTTAAGAAAATGTCGGATATGGATTAATGTCCTAAAACAGTTACTTCATGTTGTTTGTTTGGTTTTATTTAGCGGCATATCAACATCTCTATGGGTTATTTAATACCGAAATCTAAATATCTTGAACACAATTTTATGGTTTCAACTAAATATATTTTGAACGCAATTTAATGCATTCTATTACAGATAAAATGTATTGTATTTACATTAGTCGGACTATTGTCCTCATCCTTGTCGCCATATTTGTCACAACGTTTCGGCCGTTGTACGCTCCAGCCTTCTTCAGGTGGTTTGAATTTCGAACCGAACCCTTTATTTCGATCACTGGAGTAGACTGTTCTAGTTCCACGAGCCATGTTTGATGGATGTCAGTTATCAGTTATCTCCTGGTAATTTTCCCTCTGAAAGTTCTCCACTGCCTGAACCGGGTATTGAACTCACACTCTTTGGGTCTGTCACTGGATCTAACCAACGCCTTTATCCACTGTACCATGTGTCCTCAAGGATCTTGATAAGATCCAGAGACGGGTATGCAATGTAATTGGCCCTGATCTGACTTCTCGTCTGCAGTCTCTCTCTCACAGACGCACCGTCGCCTCTCTCTGTCTCTCTTATAAATACTTCCATGGTAATTGCTCTGATGAGCTGCTATCGCTGGTTCCCAGGCTCCATGAATTCAAGCGTCCTACGAGGCTGGCATCCCGTTCCCACCCTTTCACTGTTGAAACTGTACCATGTGTCCTCAGAGAGAGGCGACGGTGCGTCTGTGAGAGAGAGACTGCAGACGAGAGGTCAGATCAGGGCCAATTACATTGCATACCCGTCTCTGGATCTTATCAAGAACCTTGAGGCAAACAGAAGGGGATCCAGACCATATATGGCAGCAATACTCCATGCAAGGGCGGATGGTTGATTTGTAAATTTGGAGGATCGATTGAGGGGAGAAAAATTTCCTGGCCCGGCACAGGGAGCCAACTTTCCTTGCGGTGGATGAAGCAATCGACTCAATGTAGTTGTTCCATCTCAGGTCAGCAGACAGCGTGAGACCGAGTAGCCGCAGAGAGGATCTCTCGAGAAGTTGAGCTTCAGACTGTGGTGATTAATGGAGAGCAGTTTTGTTTTGGAGGCGTTAAAGTTAACCAGCCAATTCCTGCCCCAGTTCACAACCGATTGAAGGTCCTTTTCGAGACGGACAGCCAGGTTAATTTTGTCAGTGGACTAGATTTGTTTCTGAGGCAGGAGTAAATTGTGGTGTATTTTTATTAATTTTTTTTAATATAAATATGTAATTTTTTTTATATAAATATATATTTTTTATATAGAAATTAATTTTTTTTTTTATATAGAAATGTAATTTTTTTAATATAAAAATGTATTTTTAAACTTTTATCGTGTTTTGTTTGTTTTTTATATAAAAATATTTTTATACCTTCATAGTGTTTCTTCTTGCTTGAGGGCTCACTATTTGCCCATAGCTTGGACCTTAACAGCTGCTACCACCCCAGGTCAGAGTGGACCTGGGGACAGCAGCAATTAAAAGGGGGTTCCACACTCCTCAAAACCTCCAATCTCCCGGTCAGATGCCTTGATGTTGTTTATCATCATGCCCAGGACTAACCTCGCGAGATAATCGGATACCTACAATTAATTGATTGCTAGGTTGTGGCCTAATTATAAATATTTCAAGATATATTTAGGGCTACTAAAACAAGACAGGGTTCCTAATAAATAGTAGGTAATAAATAATAGGTGTATGCTTCTGTGGAAAAATCAGAAAATGCAAAAGACCAGGGGATTTCAACAAATGGATTAATTGGAAAATGATTAAATGCAAGTATTTCAGACTAGTAGGTTGTTACATAAATTCGTTAGATTTTTATAACTTATTTTAATATTTATTATTTATTAGTTTAAAAGCCGCACTCGGTACGACTTTTAAACGAGCTCCGGTTTAAAACTAAAGGGACCTAAGGTCCAGCTTAGAAAACAACAATGATAATTTTGAGGAACTAACTGAATTCTTTCTTTCACTGCATGAAACTTCAAAACCTTTCTTAAACTCTGACTCGGGCTATAAGTCCAATTCCGGCCAAAAGACTAATTTGGGCCGAATGTCCAATTTGGGCCGAAAGTTCGATTTGGACCGAAAGTTCAACTTGGGCCGAATGTCCGATTTGGGCCGAAAGTTCGATTTGGACTGAATGTCCGATTTGGGCCGAATGTCCGATTTGGACCGAAAGTTCGATTTGGGCCGAATGTCCGATTTGGGCCGAATGTCCGATTTGGACTGAATGTCCAATTTGGGCCGAATGTTCGATTTGGGTCGAATGTCCGATTTGGGCCGAATGTCCGATTTGGGTCGAAATTCCAATTCAAGCCGAAAATTGAGTTCTTCAAATCACAAACTCCGTGGAACTTCAATCGGTTTAAGTTCTTTAAATCATAAACTCTGTGGAACTTCAAAAACTAACGCCACAAAATCTCTCACTTTCACTCTGTTTTCTTAGCATTTTGAAAAAATAAAATTGATTTCCTCAATTCACATAGTTTTGGAGATATTTGAAACTGAATTTAAAGCACATTTATTTAAAAATCTACAAAGTTTTTGTGTAACTTTAAACTCAATATAAATTAAAACTTTTAAAATCACTATTTTTTTTCATTTATTTAAAAATTTGAATGTTTAACTGTTCCCTCCTCATCCGGACACAAATCCCAATGCTTGTTGTTCAAGCACCAGATGAAGGGCACATTTTCAATACCGGGATTGTCCTGATTCCAAAATGGTATAATATGTCTATGTAGAGCAAATGTGGCCCCAGTTAGAAGAGTTTCAGACACACGGACGGACAGACAGAATTTGCAGTTTATTTATTGAGATTAGTAGTTCTGATGAATGATTCAACAATGTTTTCCCTTTCATTCTTTACGACATCCTACCAGCGATCAAAGAGGCGGTGTAATGGTTAGCAAGTCTGTCTCGCTAGAACATTTACGACTGAATAGTGAATTCGATACTCACTGGGTGCACCATACTTTCGGCTTTGTGCCACATCTAAGATACGCTTGGAAAATCGCAAGAAATCGTAAGCATTTGACTCGGAAAATTCCCCAAGCCACGTTTTAAGCTTGACATCGTTGGATGAATTTAAAAGAATCCTAAGAAGAAAATAAGCCCCCTCCCCTCCATAGAAGAAAAATATCATTTTGGAATCATCGCAGAAACACACACGCACACACACACATATATACACGCGTGCGTAATGCTTATATACGTACGCTCTCATGTATAGACATGTACACACGCTCGTTCAAATCCCGACTTTCCGAAATCGACGTAAGCAGATTGAGTCGATAGATCAGCAAGTTTATATAGATAAGCATTAGTTTCAATTCTTTATAGACATTAATAGAATAGCTAGTGACTTATGTCTCTCTTATTTTCCATTACCACTGCCTTTAGATATAGAAAGTAAATAAATAAAACGAATACAAAGGAAAGAAAAAATAGATAAAAAAAAACCCCAATCAATCAAACAAAACGAACATCAATTTTTTTTTCGTTTTGCTTAAGTAAAAAAAAGAAAACCGGAAAACGTTTATGATTGCTTTTGGAAGATTTTGTCCTTTGATGCATATATATATATATATATATATATATATATATATATATATATATATATATATATATATATATATATATATATATATATATATATGTATATATATGTATGTATGTATATATATATATATATATGTGTCTGTGTGTGTGTGTGTGTGTGTGTGTGTGAGTGTCTGTTTGTGTGTGTAAGTGCATGTATATTTCTTTGTTAATATTTGTTCTTATGTTTTTTCTAATGTCGCTCTCTTTCTCTGTAAAAAAAAACAAAAACAGAAATAAATGATATATTCCAGGATAAAGAAGACTAAAATAAAACTAGAAACGGAATCAAGTCCAAAGTTGGCCCTGCCGACATGACTGCTTTTCTTTCCAATGGCACCGGCGTCCCTGAAAATAAATCAGCTGCATAAACGTCTCTCCTTAGAAATGTCACCGGTGCTGGTGCTGCTGCTGCCGAGAGGGGTGAAACGCCTTCCCTGCCTTAGTGCTTGACTGGTCGCTCGGCTGGACACGAGTCCCTCGATTCTGTTTTACCAAGTATAAACATGGCGCCCGGTGAGACCAGATCAACTTTTGATAAGGAATTCTACTGAAGAAAAACGCCATTCATTTTATTTAGTTTATCGTTTGCAGTAATGAAACATTTTGAGCCGCTGCCGTCACCGCCACCGCCGCCCGTTTCCAAAAGGCAGAAGAAATCAATGGCGAAATGGCGACGCTCACTGCGAAAATGTTTCCTCCATGGCACAATCCAACATTGGGAAGAACAGAATCAGAGCTGAACGCTAATTCGTTACACACACACACACACACACGCACACACACACGCACACACACACACAGAAAAACAACACACACATACATGCATACACACGCATAGACACACACATACACACACTTGCATACGTCTACCTACACACACATACACATATATACACATGCTCACGTACAAACACAAACACGCATGAACACCTGCACACGCGTTCGCACGCAGTCACATACACGCAATCACACATGCGCAATCACACACACGCGCACACACAAACTCACATACACATACACACAGGCACACACACACACACACACACACACACACACACAATGTACAGGTTCAAATATTTTAAATCTTTTATCTTGTGGTATTCGGAACGTTACGATAATTCATATCAATGGTGCTTTAAACTGGCAACGATAAACATGAAAGTTCATTTTGATGAGAACAGAAAAAATCTATCTATCTATCTATCTATCTATCTATCTATCTATCTATCTATCTGTCTATCTATCTATCTATTTCAGTCTGTTCCTATCTATCTATCTATCTATCTATCTATCTATCCGTCCTGGGTAAGACGGTAAACTACATTCAACAGTAAGGCTTCTGATCAGGAGGTTTTGAGGAGCGTAGAACCACCTCTTAATTGCTTGTGTCCCACGTCCACCCTGACCCGGGGTGGTAGCACCTGTTAGGGTCCCAGATATGAGCAAATAGTTAACCCCTAAACTGGGGTTAAAACACTATGAAAGTGTAAAATAGGTTTTAATACCAGGAATAAATTTTTGAAGAAAACATTATTGCCAGAAATACATTTAAAAAAAAATAATATTAGCAGCAATAAAAATCTTGTCGGCATTAAATAACCCATTGTGGTTGATATGCCGTAAAACAAACCAAACATCTCTATCTATCGATACTTCTAAGATTAGCTTTCTAATAATCTATCTATCTATCTATCTATCTATCTATCTATCTATCTATCTATCTCAATCTGTTCCTATCTATCTATCTATCTGTGAGTATGTGTGTGTGGGGGTGGGTGGGAAATGACATGCATATATATAGTTACTCAGCTTTTACTGAGTTTGAATAAAGTCTACAGTTGTCGGTACCATGTAAGAATCGAACCTACATCACTAACAATTGTCTGCGAGATCAGTCCGCTAAACATTATTCCATATCCTATGGCGTGGGGGAGGGGCAATATATATAATTTACTAAGCTCAGTTTAATTTGGCGCGGCAATACAACAGTGAATCATGTAGTTCGGATCATATATGATACTTATAACACTAGCTTTCTAATAATAATAGGTACCATCTTGTTATGAACCTCCACCCTTTCTCTCTCTCTTTCTCTCTCTCTTTCTCTCTCTCTCTCCTACACTTGAGTTTCAAATAGACGGTGTGGCTGGAATAAAAGTCTCTAGGCCCACACGTGCTTAGTTGAAGTTCGATTTGAAATTTTCACGATTTAATGTTCGATCTGTTTACATAATTGTATTACGTCCGGGGAAAGAGATTATGTTAAAAAATAGACGCGTTGTGTAAAATAAGTGTTTTGTACGAAATTTATCAAAGAAAATGGGTGCATCAGGGGGTTGACCTCGGGTCACTCTCGGTCGAATGATGGAGGAGCACGTAACCTCATATCTGTATCCGGTTTGCAGCCATGGAAAAGATTTGCGACAGAGACGCTGTTATAGAAACAACCTCCCCAAGGGAAGATTGATGGCAGTCTCACATACATCCTAGACGGAGAATGTAAGATGCAAAAACGCATGAGGCCATCGGGTTCGCATCACAAACTAGTCGATAGTAACTGAAGATGTTAAATACAAGTCTCGTCTTACCATTTAATTATCACGCCCATCTTCATTATAGATAGATAGATAGATAGGAACAGATTGTCATAGAGATAGACAGACAGATAGATAGATAAGAACAGACTGTCATAGAGATAGATAGAGAGATAGGAACAAACTGTCATATAGATATATAGACAGATAGATAGGAACAGGCTGTCATAGATATAGATAGATAGGAACAAACTGTCATATAGATAGATAGATAGATAGGAACAGACTGTCATAGAGATAGATAGATAGATAGATAGATAGATAAGAAGAGACTGTCATAGAGATAAATATATAGGAACAGACTGTCATAGAGATAGATAGATAAATAGATTGATAGATAGAAACAGACTGAGATAGATAGATAGATAGATAGATAGATAGATAGATAGATAGATAGATAGATAGATAATGTATATCGGACCAGGGCTGTTTCTCACCAACACAGGCTGAGAATAACTAACGGAATCAGTTCAGTTATGTGCCATGCGTGATACGCGCTTAGGCGATCATGTATCTTTCGATACATGACTGACGAGGCAGATTTTTTCCCGCAGTAGGTTGCCATTTCTTTCTATGGTAGACCATTTGCCATCCAAGGCTGTAGAACTCGGTCTGTCTTGCTATTTACCCATAGCTGGGGGGGGGAGGATTTATACCTTTCCCATGGGTATTAGTACGTAAGTAAATGTAATGGATTCGACTGGAATACTGGAATGAACAAAGAGTTAATAATGAAGGTTCAAGTCTCGTGTTACAATTTTGCTGGCACTTTGACTTCATTATATTAAAACTTTTTGAATTACTCATGTAAATATATAGCCTTGACTACAATTACGGCATATCGAGGCGAAGCCATTTGCGAGAATTTCAACCAGTAAGAATAATTGCCCTAGTACCACATATCACCGCTGGCAAAACATTAGAAAGGCGCCTTCAGTAGCCCTATTCTTAGCAATCTTATCTTGTTCTTCTGTCATGGATTCAATCCTTACACATCATCACCATTATCATCAGTCCGATGTTCGGGTGTGGTCACAGGCTTTTGCTGCTCAACTGAATCCCTGATCATCTCCCGCCACATTTCTGGGTTGTCTTGAAACCTGAAGAGCTATTCATTTTAATTTACGCATAGCATGACTTGGACAAGTAGAACTCGCAAAGCCTACCCTTTTCCATGTCAGACCAAAGCCGATCTCCTCTGACGAGAAGGCTCGCTTGGGTTAGGGACGCGTAACCGTTGGTTCTGTCAGGAGAACACACGACTCCGGGGTTGACTTCAGTTTAGGAAACCCTCCGCCCAGCGATGCCGCATTATCACTGCCCTGTATATACCGCCAGTTATTCCGTCTCATGTACAATATTTAGCCTGCAGGGTTGGTACCTCCCGGATGAACTCCTCACCGGTGAGAAACGTCGGAACCAGTACAGATGGTGTTGTCCACATAGTTCGGTGCCAAATGCAGTGAACTCTTTTTTGGCCGCTGAACGTTGGAGTAAACGAATCCTCATCAAATATAACAATTTTTTTAATAATATTTTATGTTTTGTTACCCAGTGTAAGTTCTTGAATATACCGGGTACATTAAGCTATCTGCCAAAGGAGTAGATAGGCTCGCCTATCGCTCGGTTTACACACCTTCCCGTCTATTGAACAGGAGTAGAAGTTTATCCCTTGTTTCCTGATTAGGATTGGGTTTCCAGTTACTTCTAAAGTCTTCTAATTCTCTTTCACTCCCAGTAGCCCCTTGCGTTTTAGTGGCATTATTACCTTGCTTGGGTGAAATAATAAAAAAAAGTCACCACCAGGACCTCAAAACATTCTTCCAAATATGTGTAGTGCCCGACAGAATCGATTTTGGGATGACTTCAAGTTAGTATGGTATCCCCAGTTGATCAAGGAAGGCACACAGTTTTAATGGAATTGATCCCAATGCGCCAGTCACTACTGGAATCACTTTGACATTCCCTTCCTGCATTCCAAACCATCTTGTCATCTTAACTTTCAAATCAGAGTAGTTTGTCATTTTCTCAATCAGCTTGTTTGCTATACTGTAAATTACTTTCAAGAAATCAGCCCCCAAATATAATCTCCCATCATGTTTTCATCATACGATCCTTGTTAGACAGAACGTTCTAGAAATTCTTGAAACTTTTAAGTAGTTTGTAATTCTTTCAATCTCCTTGTTTACTCTACTTGTGTCATTTGGTATTGCAACATCAATAATTTGACAGTCGTTGGTACATTTATTTTGCACAGTAATACTCGGACGGCGACGATGTATCATTCTGTCTGTCTGAAAATCATAGTCCCAGAATATTGTGGCCTTTCCATCTTCTTCATTTATCCTGCACGGCACATGCTCATACCAATTTTTGCAATTTGATATTCACACTTTCTACACAATAATCAATGTATATAAAAACATACTTTATCATGGCGCCTTTTTTATTTTTGAACTTGCATTTTTACAACATTGATTTTGTTTATTGGCCGCTGAACGTTGGAGTAAAGAAGTCGTCATCAAATATAACAATTATTATTATTATTATTATTATTATTATTATTATTATTATTATTATTATTATTATTATTATTATTATTTCTTTATTTCAGCAATTTCTCAGATGAGGTCTTAATGTTTATTAATTATTGTATGGAAATTAATTGCATGGTATTTATTACATGGAAATGCAATGGAAAGCAGGCTCCAACCAGAAGCCTTAGGTATCATGCAATTTATTACATGGAAATGATTACATGGAAATTATAACAGCCTTAGGTATCATTATTATATTATATTATTACATTATTAAAATTATCACATTATTATTATTATTATTATTATTATTATTATTATTATTATTATTAGTGTGTTATGTTTCCTGCTTTGTATCCTGTAGAGCTGGGTCTAAACTATGGTACTTAGACCCTATAGGAGAATTGTCATTTAATTGATATCACTTTTCTTAGTATATGGGATGTTCCTAGTAGGGCGATCTTCTGGGCAACTTGTATGTTGATGTTACCTGGGACACTCTTAGTAAAATTATCCATTCCTTTTCTAACAAGGCCAAGAGCTCCCATTACTATTGGTACGACAGTCTCAGTGTTCATTCCCCACATCCTGTTAACTTCGATCACCAGGTCCTTGTATTTAGACAATTTCTGGATAATTTTCATGGGGGGGGGGTTCTCTCAGATGGTACTGCTATGTCAATAAGCATACACTTCCTGAATTTCTTGTCTTTTACGATAATACCAAGTCTGTTGTCTTTTCTTTCCCTGTTTGAATTGGCATGTACCAGAGGATAGTTACATTTTTTTGGTAACTGTGTCTTGTTGGTGTCCATATCGTCTCTCAGTGGTTTCGATTTTGTGCTTCTAGCATTTCTTCCAATGCACATATGTGGCTACCTTGTTATGTCCCTGGATATTATTATTATTATTATTATTATTATTATTGTTTTTATTTTCTTTGATATCTGGCGTTTACACATTTCTTTCCGGGTCCCGCCCAGGGACCTAAGGTTAGCAATGGTATCATGACACTTTCCACTGAAAAAAAAAAAAATTACATAGATAAAGCCCTTCGTAAAGTGTGGGCTGTATTTGTCAGAATAATTTTTTGTATCTCTTTGAGGCATGGACTTCCAGGGATCCCTTCAATTAGTCTACTGGAATCTTTTCCAACCAATCCTAAGGCTCCAACTACAACAGGGATTGTTGATGTTCCCATGTGCCACATTTTTGATATTTCTATTTCAAGGTCCTTGTATTTTGACAGATTATTATTATTATTAATCGTCGGAATGACGTAATAATATCTTATTAATAATATTAATTATAATTATTAATTATTATTATATCTAAGTATTAATTATTATTTCCATAATATCAATATCTTAATATCTTATTAATAATCTTATTATTATTAATATTATTATTAATATTATTATTATTATTAAACTTATTACATTATTAAAATTAGTACAGCCTTAGTTATGCAATTTAGTACATGGAAATTATTGCATGAAATTATTGCATGGTAATTAATAATGCATGGATAGCAGGCCACAATGAACAGCCTCATGTATCATGCAATTTTCCTCTGACTCTACATGTTCATCACTTCCCGGATTATGCTTGCTATTCCTAAGAGGATTCCTTTCTGCCACAGTTCCACTGAGTAATAAATGCCGAGTTTCTTTATTCATGTCATCATCATTCTCATCATTATTATTATTGTTGTTCAAATTTTGAATAATAGAGCATTATCGACTATAGAGAAAAAAATTATTTGAAAGGATATTTTATCTTACATTATCTTTTATTACAATAAACGTTATTTTTAGTGGGTACACGTGTGTCAGTTGCTATTTTTATTTTATTAAACAGTGAAATTAATAGCAACCTGCCTAGATTAAGAGGTCCTACTAAGGGAATCGAATCTGCATGCCTTAATACCCCAGGGAAACCACTTTTTAAACCGAAGCTTACCTCTACCAGTTCGGCCACGAAGTTAGACTGACAAGACAAAGTCCGAATTACCTGTTAAGGAAGGAATGCTTTGTCATTGAGACTTCTACGAATTTATATCTACTAGATTTCTGTTTTGTGCCTGAAACATAAACAACAGTCATTTTCGTGATTTTTTTTTTTTTGCTTAGAATACTGATGCCATATACGGTTTGGTGTCCCTGCTATTTACCTTGAGCTCCTTGGTAAAATACAAAAAAGAATCTGCCATATTATTGGTCCTGATCTGGCGGCTCGGCTTCAGCCATTTTTCCACCGTCGTAAGATTGCTTCTCTATGTCTTTTCTATAAATGCTTTCATGGTAATTGTTTGGATCAGCTCTTCGCTAAGGTGCCTGGAGTTTACGGTGGAGTAATGGATAGCGGCTCGAATTGAGGACTCGGAGAGCCGTATTCGAATTCCAGTCGAATCCATTACATTCACTTACGTGCTCATAACCCTGGGAAAGGTATGAATACTCTCCTTCTCCACCCAGCTATGGGTAAATAGCAGGACAGACCGGGTTCTATGGCCTTGGATGGCAACTGGTCTACCTCAGAAAGAAATGGCAACCTTCTACGGGAAAAATATCTGCCTCGCCCGTCATGCATCGAAAGAAACATGATCGTTTAAGCGCATATCACGCATGGCACATAACTGACTGACTAGACGGGCGTCGAGATCTCATCAATTTACAGTTGAGCTGGCTAGATGTAGCTGTAACCTTTATGCTAACAGTTTCTTTTCTCTTGTGGAACTCTCTTCCGGCTCCATACTTTCCAGTGAACTTAAAACTGAAAAATTTAAAATGAAATGTCAATCGCTATCTACTGTCCTCCTGACGTCTTTTTTCTCTTCTCCCTCATTATTAATGTTTCTCTTAGTTCTTTCGTACCCAGAACCCCTTGTGTCTTAGTGGCTTTATTGCCTTGCATGGGGTGATATCAATTTTTAAAAAAAAATTTGAAAGGATTTTTTATTATTAATTTCATTTTTTATTATATTAAAAAACAGGGGTAACAACACAAACCGGTGTACCCACTGTTTTTTAGTTTATAGCAACAGAATAAACTATAAAAAATAACTATTATAGGCGTGTCCCTATTCCAAAGGAAGTTGACCTCTTAAAAACGCAGAGACGAAGGTGTTTGTAAAGAGATGCGGTGGGTGGAAAATGAAAATTGGAGTTGATTCTTCTTCATTATTTTTATGTGCCGTGTCCTCTTCATGGCTCTCCACAACTTCCTGTCCGTTGTAGCTCTTAATAAATGTTCTCTTTTTGCTATTTCCCAATAACCTTGTTCCGTCATTAATTTAATAAAGCTCACTAAGTAAGTCATGTATTGTTTTCCTCTGTCCCTCTTGCCTTCAATCTGTCCCGTGAGTTTTAGATTTTCCAAGCCCTCTTTCCTCATTATGTGCCCTAGGAATTTCAACTTTCTCTTCCTTATGATAAGTGTAAGTTTCCTTTTTGTTCGAATTTTCTCTAAAACTTCGTCGTTGATCACACGTTCGATCCATGGTATCCTCAGCACCATTGACGTGAAAAGTCGAAATCACGTAATAATTTCTTTAAACTGCGAGGAACCCTGAAGCCTGAATAGACAATCACAATAAGTAAGCACCTGAAAGCCAAAGAAAATGTGCTGATCTGCAAGCAACATAACTGATTTGTTCTCATCCCCACTCCCTATCCCCTATCTATGTTTATGTAGACTTTTGGTCTTGTCGACAACTGCCGTCTGAAATTTCATGTGGTGTGTATTTACTATTTGGCTGATACGTTCTTCGGTCTTCTTCAAGTATATGGTTTGCTAGTACACTACAAAGATCTGTCAGAGCTGCTCAGCAGCCTTGACATATTCAGGAAAGACATTAGACTAATCAAGAACCTATACTGGCAGCAAACCGCCTGCATGCGGATAAAAAATGAGTTCAGCAGATATACAAAAATAGAAAGGGGTGTAAGACAAGGTTGAGTCTTCTCACCGGACTTATTCAACCTATACAGCGAGGCAATTCTGAGAAATGGAAACCCTACCAGGATTCATCACTGACAGCCACAATCTTAACAACATAAGATGCGCAAATGACACAGTACTGATAGCAGACCCGGAAAGGAAATGACAAAATATACTACAGAAGGTAGCGAAGGAGAGCGAGAAGAAGGGCCTAAGACAGAATGCATGGTAATCAGCAACAAGATGAGGCCCAAAATGCAATTTACAGGTCGGGGACGCTAAAATATAGCAGGTACAGAAATTTAAATATCTGGGAAGTGTTCAAACAGAGAACGGAAATCGCGACATTGAGATCGGAAGACGTATTGGGACGGCCAAAGACGCATTCCAAAAGCTAAGAAGAGTATTACGAAAGATGAAAGTTTCGTTGGAAACAAAGAAATGAAATACTGAACGTGATATCTTGTATGGCAGCAGTGAATGCTGGACAATCTCTTCAAAGATGAAGAAGAGACTGGAAGCAACAGAAAGTGAGTTTCGAAGATCTGATAACCTTCCGTAATTATAATATCCAACCGGGTGATATAATGTTTAGCAAGCTTGTCTTACCAGAATAATTATGACTGAGTAGTGAGTTTGATCCTTACCGGGTGTTCCATAATTTTTCGGCCATGTGCCACATCTAAACTACGCCTAGAAAATCAGCATAGGGCACTTCGACGTGGTGTAAAGGTTAGCAAGCTTGTACCGCTAGATCAATTACGACTGGGTAATGAGTTTGATCGTCACCGGGTGCCCCATACATTCGGCATGTGACACATCTAGGCTACGCTTAGAAAATCGCCAGAGGACACTTCGACGTGGTGTAATGGTTAGCAAGCTTGTCTCGCTATATCAATTACGACTGAGTAATGAGTTCGATCCTCACTGGGTGCTCCATACTTTCAGCCTTGTGCCACATCTAAGCTACGCTTAGAAAATCCCTGTATTATCCGATCGGCAAATCAGAAAGAATGCTTCCTTTAATTTTATGATTCGATCTCGGAAATTGACAAATTTGATTCCAAAAATTATGATGTCTACGAGACAAAAATGTGCGCTTAATGGAGATTAAGTCATCATCACCGATTTAGTAATTTCAGGCCGACAGATATTTAGGACAGTTTGTATCGGAACATAGACTAGAATTCGTCGGGTTGTTAGGAAGTTACGTGCCAGAAAAAAAGTTCTCTTTCGTTTTACAAGAACTAGGGATTTCTCATAACAAAGAAGCAATCTATTCTCGTCTGTAAGTCGAATTTCGAAAAACCAGATTTCGAGATTAAAAAAAACAGGGGTTTGACTTATACACGGAGAATAATTTCGTTGCAAGATTGAAAACGCGAAGAACTCTAGATGTTATTTTCCTTTTGCCCTTTTGCTTAGCCTTTGGAATTCCGCTTTCTCAAGTTCACTGCGTGTTCGGATTTCGGTGTCACCTTTTTCATTCTCTGTTATAACGCTTCCCAGATATTTGAGCTTCTGCACATGCTTGATGTTGATAACTCCTACTTCTAAAATGATAAAAAAAAATCTATATTTTTCGATTCTGACAAACGCCCTGGTTAGAGAAACATTAACCTACAAAAATGATTATCCCCACTAAATTTTCATTATTTTTTATGTGCGGATCTGTTAACGTCAGTAGTGAATGTTTATTCTTTTTTTTCTCTCTGGAAACAAAGTTTTATGGAAACAAAACACGTAAAAATGTCGATTAATCAGTAGTTTTTCTTTTTTGATTCGAAATAAAAATCTTTCTCATAGAAGAACGATACGCGTTAATGGCATGAAATTGTATCGTCTTTTTTAATTGTCGCAACATTTTTTATTATATTAAAAAAACGATACTGCAATCAAACAAAGAATCTTGAATAAACAATCTACTTGTGGTGCCCCGTGTGCTAACAGTCATGACAATCTTTCTGTTCCGCTTGACTGACTTGGTTCGTTTCATTTTTCTTTGTCTTTACAGATTGCTTCTACGTCAAATCTGCTTTCCAGCGACCACTATTTCGATTTCAGATTGATAAAATCCGAGAATAAAAACTATCCAATGACAGAATAAAAAATATCTTGAGTTTTTAATTGTCTATAACATTTTCGATGGAAATAAAATATTTCAGACATTACATATAAAAATTGTTATAAAATATTCTGAAGTAAATGATTGTCATTAGTAGACGGACCATCCAGACAAGTATCTTCAGTCATAACATTTCGGCTGGTGAAATCTACTAGCTTCTATAGTTTTGGGTGAATTGCTGAGATGACATAATGTCATTATTTCATTAATTATTCGGACGAATATCCTCATCTTTCATTTACAGCTTTGCGAATGTTGTTTCAATATATGTATATATGCGTGCGTGTGTTTGTGCGTGAGGGTGCGTGCGTGTGAGTGTGGGGTTGTATATTATATATGCCTTATATACATATATTGAAACAACAAAGAAAATACTCCACAAGCCTCACCACCAATACTGAATGCCATAACATTTGAAACAAAAATCACTTCACCATTTAAGTACTAATTAAACAATTAATAACGTTGCACAGATACACGTGTGTATGTGTCTATGTGCGCGCGTTTCTACTCCATAACTAATTTTTCTCCCCGGAATCGATCCTCCAAGTCTATAAATCGACCATTCGCCCCTGCATGGAGTATTGCTGCCACATATGGTCTGGGGCTCCTGCTGTTTGCCTCAACGTTCTTGATAAGTTCCAAAGACGGATAGGCAACGTGATTGGCCCTGATCTATCATCTCGTCTGCAGTCGCTCTCTCACAGACGCGATGTTGCCTCGCTCTGCCTTTTTTACAAGTACTTTCACGGTAATTGCTCCGAGGAGCTGCTCTCGCCTCGTGAACTTAAACGCCCCACGAGGCTGGCATCCCGCTCCCACCCCTACACCGTGGAAACTGTTAGATGCAGACGTCTCTTCTACTCCAATAGCTTCATGTCTCGCACATCTCGCCTATGGAACTCCCTTTCCTATTACTGTTTCCCTGACAATTACAACCTCCAACGGTTTAAGTGTAGCGTCAATCGACATCTCCAGTTGCCTTGATCTATCCACTTCCCTTCTCCACATCCTTTCATTTTTTCATTACTATCTGCTCTCGCTCCAAATCTTCTGCAACCCCCTTGCCTTGATCGACCCACTGTCTTTCTCTTTCTCCACATCCTCTCCTTTACCACTCCTATCTGCTCTTCCTCCAACCCTTCTTTAACCCCTTGCGTGATAGTGGCTTCCAGCCTTGCTTGGGGTGATACGCTTAAAAAAAAAAAAAAAAATCAATGATGTTAGAAAGTTGATGGATCGTTTGAGCATGGTCCATGTGAATTAATCCACAATTTTATTTACCATTTTCTGTCGTTTTGTTACGACGTGGTTGTTCTGAACGGCCATCATCTTGCAATGAAACTCGACTGACTTTGAATCGAGTCAGTCTAAAGATTGTTTCTCCAAAAACCTGACGAAGCATTTCAAGAGCCGGGATAGCGAATCTATACGAATATTGAAATAATAATACCGTCCAGGTTGCGCTACACAAGTTAATTATTAACTAGGTACCCATTTCTGTTTCAAACTCTTCCTTCTCCGTTCGCGTCATTCTCTTCTCTTTGTCTCTCGACGCTTGAAATTCGAGTCCTAGCAACGCTCGGCTACTTTCTTTTATGAAAAATATAAATGTCTATTGAATGCTGTCAAAAAAAATAAAAAATAAAATAAAATAAAAAAATAAAGAAAAGAAATGCAAAGTAACAACAAAACAAAAAAAATCAAGGTAAAAGCAAAAAAAACAAAACAAAAAAAAAAACACATGAAAAAATCGTAGTGATGAAACACTATCTATCGAGGGACATTTTTAAAAGTAGAAGGGAACCGATAGTGAAAGCTGATTAGTCGTGTTGGGCTATCATTTGGCCGAGGAGCGGTCAACCGTGACCATCACAGCCGAATAAATTGATGATGCTGGTGGGAGTGGGAACGGTTTGCGGTTCTATGGACATTGATAGAATGAAGAGGATCTCTTTTGTTTAACAATAATGGCGACACCGTCAAGCGAGAAAGGAGATTATAAATCGAAAGGGGTTAAAGGGAAAAAAAGGCTTTATTACGCGCAAACTGTGGTCTACAGGTAGATGCACAGGTAACTATACGAGGTCTGATCAAAAAATATCGGGACTGTTGCTATGGGAACGGAGCTAAAGTACGCACAGTGAAGTCGCTTGGCACAGATTGATTCCGTCGTGCATACACACTAAGTTATCACGTTCTCGCTCACTTCTGTTGTCTATAGTAGGGCTTGGAAGGAAAGTGTGTTCCTCCTTGGTGCACACTGCTAGCGGATCGGTCACGTTTACACTGTAACAGCAAAAAAAAAAAAAGCAAAAAAAAGAAGCACGATCAAGTTCCAACTTCGATCACTTGACCACAACAGTATCAACTATAAGCACGCGTGAGCAGAATTTTTAACTTACTTTCGTATATATCAATACAATTTTAGGCAAATGAATAACAAAGTGGAAAAATTCTTTAGGACTTCGTCAAATTAAAGCAATGCTTTTGTTGATTGGATTACATATGTGTAAGAAGGAGGAAGGAATATTAAAAACGCAATCGTCAGTTATAATTATGTACCGACAGGAAGCGCGGAAGATGTTCGAACGCTGAAATTTGATAACATGAAAAATTCAAAACCGTTCTAGTCCGTTTATATATATTATGCATGTCTTCTACTTCATGATATAGTCCCCCGTTTTTCTTTATTGCAGACATTTGTATTTAAATACTAGCCTAGAAGTCGCCTTTCAGGCGGACTTTAGGCTAGTTCCCGCGGAGGGCTTTTTGGGCCTTCGCCTTTCAACCTTCATTATCCTATATACGTAAGAGTTATAAGAATTTAGGAATAATAAAATTATTTTATCTTTATTCCATACCTTAATTCGGCGTAATCTTTCTTCGTATACGCAATTGATCTCCGTAGTTTGTTCACAATGATTTTGCACGCAATTCTTATTTTCTTTTAAAATTTCCAAAATTTCCTTCACATAAAGTCACCTTTAAAAGACATTCGCGAACCCATACTATGTAATATTTCGAATACGTCACAGTACGCGTGCTAGAAAAAGAAAAAGAAAACACAAATCATATGAGCAACGTACCGTACCCCGCTTAAGTTTTAATTACAATATCAATTGTAATTGCAACGAAAAGCGAAATTAAAGTTAAAGCTTTAATAAGGAATTGTTTTGTTTTTTTAAACTTTTCGCTCTGTTCGCTATTTCAATTTAACTTTAAATGAGTTATTTATTTAATTTTTAATCGCGTTTAACTACAGTAGTTAATCGTGATAGAAAAACGGACGGACAGACGTTCACTCGGCTTTATTTATATAGAAGTTCAAATTAGTGACCTATCTGATTTCCAATGAGGACAAATTGTTGGAGGGCAGATGGCTGGAGCTTCAGTCACTAAAACCATTGAAATGTTTCAAGAGGTTCAAACTCGATAATCATGTTGGCTTTCTAAAACCCAATGTAAGAATAATTCTGGAAAGAAGACAAAGTTCATAGAGAGGGGCTGCAGAAGAGTGGAACGTATTGTGTCTAAAAGCCATCGAACAAAAGTGGCAACAAAACTAAACGACCATCTTTCTTACACTGCGTTAAGCAAAACCGTTCGGAGTGATCTCTATAAAGCTGGATACCATTGGAGGATTGCGATTGCTAAAAAACGAAAAAGTGGTGTCTAGACTATCAGAAGAGGTCAATTGCTTAACGAAGCAATGTTATATTCTCTGATGAATCGTCGATCACCACTGGATGACCCATACTTACGGACTTATGCCACATCTAGGCTACGTTTAGGAAATCACCATATATACCGTGATGGATGTTATGGCGTAATGGTTAGGAAGCTTGTCTCGCTAGATCAATTACGACTGAATAGTGACTTCTATCCTCACTGGGTGCCCCATACTTCCTGCCTTGTGTCACATCTAGGCTACGCTTAGAAAATTATCATATATATGGTGATGGGTGTAATGGTTAGGAAGCTTGTCTCACTAGATCAATTACGACTGAATAGTGACTTCTATCCTCACTGGGTGCCCCATACTTCCTGCCTTGTGTCACATCTAGGCTACGCTTAGAAAATTATCATATATATGGTGATGGGTGTAATGGTTAGGAAGTTTGTCTCACTAGATCAATTACGACTGAATAGTGACTTCTATCCTCACTGGGTGCCCCATACTTCCTGCCTTGTGTCACATCTAGGCTACGCTTAGAAAATTATCATATATATGGTGATGGGTGTAATGGTTAGGAAGCTTGTCTCACTAGATCAATTACGACTGAATAGTGAGTTCGCTCCTCACTGGGTGCCCCATACTCCCTGCCTTGTGTCACATCTAGGCTACGCTTAGAAAATTATCATATATATGGTGATGGGTGTAATGGTTAGGAAGCTTGTCTCACTAGATCAATTACGACTGAATAGTGACTTCTATCCTCACTGGGTGCCCCATACTTCCTGCCTTGTGCTACATCTAGGCTACGCTTAGAAAATTATCATATATATCGTGATGGGTGTAATGGTTAGGAAGCTTGTCTCACTAGATCAATTACGACTGAATAGTGACTTCTATCCTCACTGGGTGCCCCATACTTCCTGCCTTGTGTCACATCTAGGCTACGCTTAGAAAATTATCATATATATGGTGATGGGTGTAATGGTTAGGAAGTTTGTCTCACTAGATCAATTACGACTGAATAGTGACTTCTATCCTCACTGGGTGCCCCATACTTCCTGCCTTGTGTCACATCTAGGCTACGCTTAGAAAATTATCATATATATGGTGATGGGTGTAATGGTTAGGAAGCTTGTCTCACTAGATCAATTACGACTGAATAGTGAGTTCGCTCCTCACTGGGTGCCCCATACTATCTGCCTTGTGTCACATCTAGGCTACGCTTAGAAAATTATCATATATATGGTGATGGGTGTAATGGTTAGGAAGCTTGTCTCACTAGATCAATTACGACTGAATAGTGACTTCTATCCTCACTGGGTGCCCCATACTTCCTGCCTTGTGTCACATCTAGGCTACGCTTAGAAAATTATCATATATATGGTGATGGGTGTAATGGTTAGGAAGCTTGTCTCACTAGATCAATTACGACTGAATAGTGACTTCTATCCTCACTGGGTGCCCCATACTTCCTGCCTTGTGTCACATCTAGGCTACGCTTAGAAAATTATCATATATATGGTGATGGGTGTAATGGTTAGGAAGTTTGTCTCACTAGATCAATTACGACTGAATAGTGACTTCTATCCTCACTGGGTGCCCCATACTTCCTGCCTTGTGTCACATCTAGGCTACGCTTAGAAAATTATCATATATATGGTGATTGCCGTAATGGTTAGGAAGCTTGTCTCGCTAGATCAATTACGACTGAATAGTGACTTCTATCCTCACTGGGTGCCCCATACTTCCTGCCTTGTGTCACATCTAGGCTACGCTTAGAAAATTATCATATATATGGTGATGGGCGTAATGGTTAGGAAGCTTGTCTCGCTAGATCAATTACGACTGAATAGTGACTTCTATCCTCGCTGGGTGCCCCATACTTCCTGCCTTGTGTCACATCTAGGCTACGCTTAGAAAATCATTATATATATGGTAATGGTTAGGAAGCTTGTCTCACTAGATCAATTACGACTGAATAGTGACTTCTATCCTCACTGGGTGCCCCATACTTCCTGCCTTGTGTCACATCTAGGCTACGCTTAGAAAATCACCATGTATACCGTGATGGGTGTAATGGTGTAATGGTTAGGAAGGTTGTCTCGCCAGATCAATTACCACTGAATAGTCAGTTCGATCCTCACTGGGTGCACCGTTGAAACAAAGAGACAGATCAGGTTGGTACGAGAGTTGTGCTGCATCTAGGCCTCACTTAGAAAATCACAATATTTTTTTCATGAATCATCGAATTTGTCTGGAGACAGCCCAAAAAATCCTTCACCTCTTTCTGGATTTTGCCGTGAAGCATGACGGTGGCCCTGGAATGATTTGGGCAGCCGTATCACGGAATTCTCTTTGACCTTTTACTTGTTCTACATAGTTATTAACATCATGAGTATTTTAACTGACCATGTCCTCCCTGGGGTACAAATATTGTTCCCTAAGTACAGGGAAATCTTCTATCATTCAAAATTGTTACGTAGATCACTGAGCTTGGCTCCATTTTCATTTTAACCGAAGATTTATGGTGCATTTTGAAGAAGCAAACGAGGAATCGCTTACCTCCCCTATCGTCGATGAAAGAACTAAATCAGGTTTTACTTGAAGAATGGCTCAACATTTCTTTAATAACCATCCAGGACTTGTACGAATAGATGCATTAAAGCTGAAATCGAGGCCAATGGTAAATCGACTTTGGTTTGTACGAGGGTTGAAGCAATGAGACAGATCCAGTTTGACCGAGAGTTGAAAAAAAGGACACATTGAACCGGTTTGTACGAGAGTTGAAAAATGGAGACATAGATCCGGTCTGTACGAGAGTTGAAAAAAAAAGTACAAATTGATCAAGTTTCTACGAGAGTAGAAACAATGAGACAGGTCTGGTTAGTATGAGCGTTGAAAAAAGTACACATTGATCCGGTCTGTACGAGAGTTGAAAAAAGAATACAGATCCGGTTTGTACGAGAGTTGCAACAATGGAGACAGATCCGGATTATACGAGAGTTGAAAAAAGGAGACGTAGATCCGGTTTGTACGAGAGTTGAAAATAGTACAGATTGATCCGGTTTGTGCGAGTTTTGAAAAAAAAAGCAGACATAGATCCAGTTTATACGAGAGTTGAAAAAAGGAGACGTAGATCCGGTTTGTACGAGAGTTGAAAATAGTACAGATTGATCCGGTTTGTGCGAGTTTTGAAAAAAAAGGAGACATAGATCCGGTTTATACGAGAGTTGAAAAAAGGAGACGTAAATCCGGTTTGTACGAGAGTCCAAAATGTAAACAAAGGTTCATTTTGCACAAGATAAAAACGCAAACCTGTGTCCGGCTTGCAGGAGAGTCAAAAAAATTCGATATACGTTCGTTTTGCACGAAATCAATTTTTATTTAAAAAATTTTTTTTTTAAATCGGTATCACCTGATGCAAGTCAGAAAAGCCACTGAATCACGAGGGGTTACCCGGGTGTAGAAGAATTAAGAACAGAAACATTAATAATGAGCAGGAAGAGGATAGACTAATCAAGAGGACAGTAGATAGCGATTAACATTGCGTTTACATTTTTGCAGATTAAAGTTGGCTGGAAAGCGTGGAGCCGGGAGAGAGTTCGACAAGCGAAAAGTGCGAGAAAAGAAACTGTTAGCATAGAACTTACGGCTAGATAATTAATAATATTTCCATTTAACAGTGCTTCTGTTTTTTTTTGTCCACTGCCTATATACATGTTACTATTTACGTGATGTATATCTTCAGGGCGTCTGTGATCATGGCTCTCCATAATTTCCTGTACCTTGTTGTTCTAAGCAACGTTTGATTCTTTCCCCACTCAATACGTCACGTGAGTATTAAGCTTTCTAAGCCACCCTTCCTTATTATATCTCCAAGAAATTTCAATTGTTCCTTTCTGATTTCACGTATAGGTGTTGTCAGCAAAACATGTTGTTGCATGAGCCAAACATGCAAATTACAAATTGGAAATGCCAAAATCAAACAACTAAAACAATTTAAATATCTTGGGGGTGTTTTAACAGAGGATGGAAACGAGACACTGAAATCCGAAGGCGCATTGGAATAGCGAAAGATGCCTTTCAAAAGCTAAGCAAAGTATTAAGAAATATAAAAAAATCGTTAGAAATAAAGAAAGGAGTAATGAATTGTTATCTAATATTAGTCGTCCAATATGACAGAGAATGGTGAGCAATGTCCTTACAAATGAAGAAGACACTTGAAACAACAGAAGGGTGATGAGAATAACATGGACCGAATATGTGAGCAATGATGAAGTTTTAGTGAAAATGGAAAAAAGGACAGATATAATTAACGTCAGAAAGAGATAGTTGACATTTCTAGGGTGCATAATGAGGAAAGAGGGTAGGAAATTTTGATACTCACAGGGCACGTTGAAGACAAGAGGGACAGAGGAAAATAGCGTATGACTCAATGAGATTGCGTAAATGGATGGAAGAACAGGGATCAGAAGAGATAGTAAAAAAGACAAAATTTACTAGGAGCGATAAAGGATAGGAATTTGTAGTGTTCCATAATCGTGAACGTCCAGAAGGGACACGGCACGTTGAAGAAGATGAAGAAGACGGCGAAGAAGAAGATACTTAAAATATCTTGAATTGAATTGAAATGCCTTACAGACTGGTTGAAAATGAAAAATCGTAAATAATAATAATAATAATAATAATAATAATGATAATAATAATAATGATGATAATAATGATAATAATAATAATGATAATAATAATGATAATAATAATAATAATAATGATAATAATAATAATGATGATAATAATGATAATAATAATAATAATGATAATAATAATGATGATAATAATAATGATAATAATAATAATAATAATAATGATAATAATAATAATGATGATAATAATGATAATAATAATAATAATAATAATGATAATAATGATATTAATAATGATAATAATAATAATAATAATGATAATAATAATAATAATGATAATAATAATAATAATAATGATAATAATAATGATAATAATAATAATAATGATAATAATAATGATATTAATAATGATAATAATAATAATAATAATGATAATAATAATAATAATGATAATAATAATAATAATAATGATAATAATAATAATGATAATAATAATAATAATGATAATAATAATAATAATAATAATAATGATAATAATAATAATGATAATAATAATAATAATAATAATAATGATAATAATGATAATAATAATAATAATAATGATAATAATAATAATAATAATAATGATAATAATAATGATGATAATAATAATAATAATAATAATGATAATAATGATAATAAATGCTAACTCAAATGAGGATGCGCCACCCGAAATCAGATGTTGATACGTACCAAGAGCTTCAGGCAGCCGAGGTCTAATCCAACTTGAACTAACTCTATAAGCTACAACAATTGATATTGGAAGCATACCTCGCAAAAACCAATGACCATCTCCTACAAACAGTAAAACACCAAATCCACTCCATCAACAAAGAAGCTGTTTCTTAATATAACTGAGATCCTACCAACAAAAAATGAAGCGAATACCATCTACACCAAAAGAGTGAAAAAGAAAACAAAACAACTTGGCAAAATGAAATTACAAAGCGTTGCATGGCAAATACCTAAAAATAACGAAAGAAGCAGATGTGGGCAAACAGAAAACAAATCAGTGGCTGAGGAGCGCCGGGTTGAAAGCTGAGGCAGAAGGCCTAATTACTGCAGCTCAGGACCTAAAGCCTCGCAACCAGTTCCTATCACAATCACATAATCAATGATGGGACTAACCCGATATGCAGGATCTACGGAAAATATGATGAAACTGTCGACCATATTATGGATGTCGGAACTAGCAAAAAATGAATATACCCACAAAAACATTTTACTAAAAATGTCCCAGGTAACATCAGTTGCCCAGAAGATCGCCCTACTACGAACATCTCACATACTAAGAAAAGTGCTATCACTTAAATGACAATTCTTCTATAGGTTCTAAGGACCATAGTTTGGACCTGTCTCTACAGGATACAAAGCAGGAAATATAACATACACAAATAATAATAATAATAATAATAATAATAATAATAATAATAATAATAATAAAGATGCAACTTTTAAGGAGAAAATATGAAACTCTTATGGAAAGGCAACTGCAAGAAATTGGTATGAACACCATCCAGACCCGGTTATAGATATAGGACCTGTAATAATTTTATGGGACTTTACAATTCACACAGACAGAACAACCAAAGCTAATCGCCCAGACATTATGATCAAAGATCGCAAATACAAAATGTGCATTTTTATTGATATGGCAGTCCCTGTAGACTGTAACGTATCTTTGAAGATCAACAAAAAAACTATCAAAGTACAAGGACCTTGAAATCTAAAAATCTCAAAACGTGGCACATGAGGATATCGATAATTCCACTTGTAGTTGCCCTCGGAATGATTGGAAAAGTTTCCGATAGACTCATTAAAGGGATCCATGGTAGCCCAAGCCTTAAAATATACGAAAAATTATACTTACAAGTATAGCTCACAACTTAGGAAGGGCTGTATATAAAATGTATGTGATCTTGTTTTTTTTGGGGGGGGGGGTTGCTCAGTGGAAAATGTCAGGATGCCATTTTTAACTTTAGGCCACAGGTTGAAAGCCAGAAAGAAATGTGTACACACCAGAACACAAAAGAAATAATAATAATAATAATAATAATAATAATAATAATAATAATAATAATAATAATAATAATAATAATAATAAATTAATTCATAGAAATGATCTGAAAATATACGGATTTTAATTTTAATTTTTTTTCTTGTCATATTTGTGTCATTTTTAAACAAGGCCACAATAGTTGAGTTCTAATTAAAGAGCGAAATTAATCAATGGTTTACGAGATAAGCGCAATCATATTTAGAAAGCGTAGCAGTGCACAGCGTTCTCCCAAATATACGGAATAGTGAAACAGGATAAAACTCGAATTATTGATTATAAGCCAGTAACTCAAAGGAGGTAACAAAGCGTGTTATTAATTCAAACGAGAAACCGACGTTTAGGCGTGAATGTTTTTTTAAAAAAAAAAGAAGTCTGTATCGGTTACAAGCCGATTAATGTCTATTCTGTTTTTGTTACTGATCATTATTGATCAGAGAACATCCCGATACAATCTCTGTTCAATGTTCATTGGATATAGATGAATTCCATTCAACTGAATCTCTCTTTTCCAACGACATTATTCTGACCGCTTCCCGACAATTTGTTTGCTGAAAGAAAGCAATCACATAAATAAAGTTTACTTTGAACACAAAGACACACACACGCAGAAGCATTTTTTAATTTTAATTTTTTTATTTTAATTTTGTTATTTTGGGCTATAACAGAGTTATCTCCCTTTAGGTGGCAGTTCAGTTCCTTTTTTATGACAATGCTAGATTGTTAAAAAGATGAAAAACGTAAATTCCATAAACTAACAGACAACAACAAACAGGTGTTGTAAGCTTGAAGGTGAGGCTTGTGTAATGGATAATGGCTTGGAATTGTTAATCGGAGCGCCGAGTTCTAATTCCATTTGGGTTCGTTAAATTCGCTTATGCTTGGGAAAAGAATGAATACACTTTTTTTTCTATGGTTTAATTAGTAAAACTAGTACCACGAAAACATTATTATCTAAAAAAAAAAAATTTACAAACTAAAAATATTTTCGGGCTTTGAATAATCTGTAAAACGGGTTGATAAAACCGTAGAAAACAAATCAATCAATTAAACAGTTGTAATAATAAAAACTGAAAAAAATTGATTATCGATTTTATTGCGTAAGTTTTTAAGTCCATCCTTCAAATCTATAAATCAACCATTCGCCCTTGCATGAAATACTGTTGCCGCTGTTCATCTCAAGGTCCTCAACAAAATCCAGAAACGGATATCCAATGGGATTGGTCCTGATCTGGCATCTCGTCTACAGTCATGTTCACACCCTATTTTTTCTGCAAATACTTTCACGATAACTTCTCCGACGAGCTACTTTCGCTGGTTCCCAAACTGCATGAATTTAAGCGTGTTACTAAGTTGACATCTCAATCCCACCCTTGCAACGTTGAAACGGTTAAATGTAGCCGTCTCTTCTCCAATAGGTTCAGGAACACTGATGACTGCGATAGAGACTTGACAACTGAAGAAAGAGTTAAATATAAAACCAGACAATTAATAACCGATTTAAGCATAACACTTGGTAATTGCAGTAAATATAACCACTGCGGTAAAAATAACATATGACAATTAAAGAATGAGGTCGTTGTAACATTGGGCAACGGATAACTCCGGTAAATATAATTCCGTGGAAAAGATGGCTGATGTAAATATAACAATGGCCAACTGATGATCGAGTTAATTTTAAAATTGAACAACTGATTCCTGAGGCAAATAGAACACTAGGTAACTGATGAATGAAATAAATATGGCGCTGGAAAAAAGACGAGTGAGGCAAATATAAGACTGGGTGACTAGACAAGCAAATATAAGACTGGGTGACTAGACAGAAGCAAATATAAGACTGGGTGACTAGACAGAAGCAAATATAATACGGTAGAACTGATAACTGAGTCAAAGGCAAGGGGTTACAGAAGATTTGGAGCGAGAGCAGATAGAAGTGTTAGAGGAAAGGATGTGGAGAAGAAAAGTGGATAGATCAAGGCAACTGGAGATGTATATATATAACATAATAATAATAATAATAATAATAATAATAATAATAATAATAATAATAATAATAATAATTATAATAATATATATATATATATATATAATAAAATTCTCAGTATGCTTCTGTAGACCCACCTGCGCCATTGGTATATATATATATATATATATATATATATATATATATCATAATAATATATATATAACATAATAATAATTTTTGTTTAAGCTTTTCACCCCAAGCAAGGCTGGAAGTCACTAGCACACAAGGGGTTACAGAAGATTTGGAGCGAGGGCAGATAGAAGTTTTAGAGGAAAGGATGTGGAGAAGGATAGTGGTTAGATCAAGGCAACTGGAGATGTATATATATAACATAATAATAATAATAATAATAATAATAATAATAATAATAATAATATACATGTATATATATATATATATATATATATATATATATATATGTGTGTGTGTGTGTGTGTGTGTGTGTGTGTATATATATATAACATCATCCAAATTATCACTGAGGTAAATATAATACAGGGAAATGATGATTGGGGATAAATATAATACTGGACAATTGATGGCTCGGTCTGTACGAGAATAAAAATATAGACATATGCTCGGTGTAAAGGTGCCAGAAGAAAGCTGCATATATAGTCAATAAATATAGACACCGGTTCGTTTTTTTCACGTGAATCAAAGCGGCAGCCATAGATCCGGTTTGTACGAGAGTTGTAAAAAGGAGACATAGATTCAGTTTATATGAGAGTTGAAAAAAGGAGATATAGACCCGGTTTGTACGAGAGTTGAAAAAAAAATTTTCTGTTAATATATTTGTTTAACTCAATTCCTCTCTTTGTGTTTTTATTTCTGGCCCAACAAGGCCACAACAATATATATATATATATATATATATATATATATATATATATATATATATATATTAATCGGCATCACCTCATGCAAGGCAGTAAAGCCACTAAGATACAAGTGGTTACAGGGTGTGGAAGAATTAAGAACAGAAATAAGAATGATGAGCAGATAGAAAAGAGAGTAATCAGGAGGACAATAATACCGATTGACATTGCATTTAATTTTTTTGCAGATTACTGTTAGATGGAAAAGCATGGAGCAGAGAGGGTGTTCCACAGGAGAAAAGTGCGAGAACTTACGGCTACATCTAGCCAGCTCAAATGTAATTTGCTGAGATCTCGACGTCAGTCTAGTTCTGCGCTTAAATTTAAAAAGCCTTAGATGCCGTAGTAAAGGGATCATTCGAACAATTACTATGAAAATATTTATAGAAAAGACACAGAGAGACATAGGTGGCATGTAGAATTTAAAGAGTTTAATTGAAAGCAAGGATATTTGCCGCATGACTAAAAACTGATTTGGCTCAAACAAATAAATAAATGAGTATGAAAGAAGAAAATGATAAGGAAAGTCAGAAAGTTAAGCGATGTGCTTTCTTTCAATGAGTAATTTTATTGTTAAAACCAGTAATCAGTTTTTTCCCAAAATATGCAAAAAAAAAAAAAAAAAAAAAAAAAAAAGATTAAGAAGAAGAAGAAGCAAACTTTTTAAATTTTTATTTGGCGGCAATTTTGGTGGGAAGTTGCAATTTGCATCGCCCTCCATCAGTGAAAAAAGAGAGAAAAATAGATTAATTAAATCAAAGAAAATTGCATTTTTGTCGTAACATTTTTTTAATGTTTTAATCGTTCGAAATTAATCTGAGGAAATTCCTTTGTTGTCAGAGTTCTAGAGAAGAGACATAGTTGCTATTATACAATAATTAATTTAAACCAGTTTCCACATCTTTGTTGTTTCTCTGTCGTTTGGTTGTCATACACACTCCCCGTTCTTCTTTTGTTTTGTTTTTTCCGCGTCGAGGTATTGTTACTATTATACAGGGATTTATTCGGGTGAGTTCACTCGCTTTGTTATTAGCGGTTATTGGAGCGGTCAGTGCGAATGTCGAACCGATTTCAAATTCCATTCGAACAAATACCATTGGAATAACAAATACCATTGGAATGGTATTATAAAAGTTATGAATCGATCTCTCCTCCCGCAGCTAGACGAGACTGGACTCTTTAGACTTGGTTGGTAACCACTCTAAGGGAATGACAACTTACTTTTGAATGTAGGGTACTCCGAAGTGATACATCAAGCAAGCTTGTCGCGTTAGATCAATTACGACTGAGTATTGAGTTCGATCCTCACTGGGCGATCAATACTTTCAGCCTGGTGCCACATCTGACTTACGTTGAAAAAATCATTTGGGATCTTCGACGTGGTGTAATAGTTGGCAAGCTTGTCTCGCTAGCTCAATTACGACTGAGTATTGAGTCCAATCCTCACTGGGTACTCCATACTTTCCTTGTGTCACATCTAAGCTTCGCTTAGTAAAGCGGGAAGAGGAAAGAGCAATCAGGTGAACAGTAGATGGCGATTGACATTGCATTTAAATTTTTGCGGATTAATGTTGGCTGGAAAGCATAGAGCCGGCAGGGAGTTCCACAAGCGAGAAGTGCGAGAAAAGAAACTGTTAGTATAGAACTTACGGCTACATCTTGCCAGCTAAATTATAAATTGATGAGATCTCGACGTCAGTCTAGTACAGCGCCTAAATCCAAGTGTACATACCATAGCAAATAGCCCATTCGAACAATTACCATGAACGTATTTATAGAAAAGACACAGAGAGGCAACCTTAAGGCGAGGGTAAGTGACTGAAGTCGAGCCGCCAGATCAGGACCAATAATATTGTAGATTCTTCTTTGAATTTTATTAAGGAGCTCAAGGTAAATAGCAGGTGCATATGAGGCAGCAATATTCTAAGCATGTACGAATGGTAGACTTATAAAAGTCCAAGATAGATTCTGGAGAGAAAAATTGTCTTGCACAATACAGTGAATCAGCTTTCTTAGCAGCAGACCTTGCAATGGATTGCAGCTGTCAAACATCTGAACTTTATCGTGTGTGGCTCTTACATTAAGTTATATAGGGTGGGGTCTCATTTTCTTTTCTACACCAAGTTTTGGCTTCTATACTCTCCGTCAATAATTTGTCTAACTTTCTGAAACCAAGAATTCTTAGTAATTGCATTTGGACCAATTTTATTGTTTTTGCTATGTCTCTCGTAGAATTTTGTCTGCCCTACCATTCCGTTTTCTGTGTGATTTTACCAGGAATTGGTAAGATTATATTGATTCATTTGATCCAATTTCATTATCTTTGCTATGTTTGTCGCAGTACTTTGGCTGCCGTACCATTCTGTTTTTCTTTCCTTGTGATTTTCTGAGTCGCAGAATTTGCTAATATTGATTCATTTGGTCTAGTTTTATCGTCTTTGCTACACATATCGCAGTATTTGGGCTTCTGTACCTACGTCCTTTTAATTTGTCCTCCCGAGACGACGCGTTATTACAATTATGCATTGATTTATATATGGTCCAGTTTATTCTTCTTTTCGACTCTCTGATAGCGTTTCGACTGTACCATTTTACGTGGAATCCTTTGCCGGATTATTATTGTTCTTAAGTATTGCTTCCTTGTCTTTTGTGCTGTTTGCACTCGCTTTATTTCTTTCTGTGTGAAATTCTGTTGAGGTATTCTTGATATTATACATTGATTTATCTGGACCAGTTTCCTCCGCGCTGTTGTTTTTATCCTAATATTTGACCTTTGTACTTTCTGGCGGTCTTTTAGTCAGTGGGGGGGATTTTTGGAAATGATGTATTGTTACTATTGTGCAGTTTTGTCTGGGTCCATTTTTCTCGTCTTTCATATCTTTATCTCGGCTATTGTATTTGCTGCATTCTTTTTCTCACATCAATCAATAAAAAATAACGAATGAACCCCCTTAAGTCTTAGAGAAGATTATTTTTCTTCAAACATGTGGACTGGCGTTACAGAATCACAACCAAAGAACTGAACTGGCCGTACAAAATCACAACCAAAGAACTGGACTGGCCCTACAGAATCACAACCAAAGAACTGAACTGGCCCTACAGAATCACAACCAAAGAACTGAACTGGCCCTACAGAATCACAACAAAAGAACTGAACTGGCCCTACAGAATCACAAAGAACTGAACTGGCCCTACAGAATCACAAAGAACTGAACTGGCCCTACAGAATCACAAAGAACTGAACTGGCCCTACAGAATCACAACCAAAGAATTGTACCAAATAGCAGTAACTACAGTCCTTGAGGAATTTCGACAGTAGTAACAGCTAAAATGGTTAGCACATGTAATTCGAAGAGAAAATAATGACATAATCAAGATATAGACGTTCCGCACTACTCCAGACAAAAGGTTAGGAAGGAAACCCTCGCAAATACTGGAAAGAGTGATAATAGTGGGCTTGATAAATCTATTTTCTTGAAGAATTGTTTGAATGGAAAGGTTTTATAAATTTCAATCAACACTAGCACTAGATCTTTGGTTAACGAACGCCAAATGTTTCCATATTAGGCAGGGATGGGAAAATTTATTTTTATGAAAGGCCGCGTCAGGATTGGCCCTGTTTAAAGTTGGCCGTATCGCAATAACTCCCCCCGAGTCTTACAGCGACAATCATTCATAGGATCTTATTTGTAAATTCATTTGTTCATTAGATATGTTCTGATATTTAATACATTAGTTACTGTTAATGACATTTGTACACCCGAAAAAAAACATTTTTACAAAAAAAAAAGAGATTCTTGATAAATCTCGTGAGACGTTTATAGCAAAGCGCAGAAATGACATCCTATGTACACACAGGCCACCTAGATCCCTACATTAGTCTACACCGTGCTGAAACTTAAGCAACGTCAAAACTGGTCAGTACCTAGATGAGTGACCGCTTCGGAATACCAGATGTTGTAAGTTTGGATGTGCGGGTGGTGTAATGGATAATGGCACGGAATTTGTTAATCGGAGAGTCGAGTTCCAATTCCCATTGGGTTAGTTATATTCACTTACGCGCAAATACTCTTGGGAAAGGTATGCATCCACTTCTCCCCCCAGCTATGGGTAAATTAGTAAGACTTGTATCACTAAACCATAATTATTATAAAAATAAAATTGCGTATAAAATATTTAGATTTCAGCATTAAATAACCCATAGATGTGTTGATATATCGCTAATCTAACCAACGAACCAATCATCCAAGAAACCAACGTCGTATTGATGATTGCGTATTGACATCAGCAAAGAATACATGTAGTACCCTTGTGGTAGTACCGAACGCGATGCGTTGATTAATATATCTAGAGATTCTCGACAAAAGCTAAAGAAGGGTCTGCAATGTTATCAGTCCTGACCTGGCATCTCCCACTTCAGTCATTTCCACACCGCTGTAACGTGGCTTCTCTCTGTCTTTTCTACAAATATTTTCATGGCAACTGTTCTAATGATATTTTTTTCACTGGCGTCCCGACTACATGGATTTCAGCGTGCCACTAGTTTACCGTTGAATTAGCTAGATGTATGGAAAGATGTCGGGAATGCCGTGGACGGAGCATATGATTAACGAGCAATGAAAAGGATGCTTATACCTAGAACCCGAAAGAGACAGTTGAAATATCTGTGATACGCAACGAGGAAGAAGGGCTTAGAGAATTTGACACTCGCGCGGCATATCTAAAGGTCATAGCGAAACTGCAAATAACTTACCTAAAAAGTTTATGCAAATACATAGCAGATGACTAACGTTGCTTGGAGCCACAAAAAACAGGAAGCTGTGGAGGTACACGATCACCCACGTCAGTGGAAAAACAGCACGTGAAAGAAGAATTTTTTGTCTCTTTTTCTCCACACTGTTGTTATTTGATCCGTATATTTGAACCAAATTTTTGCCCGATTCGTGAAAATCACTTTTTGGGCTATTATCCCACAATTTTGAATTAGCTGAAAATAATGGGTTTCGGATTGTACATGTTTTAGCAGCTGCCTGCAGACAATTTGCCACTTATTTTCTGTGAGATGCGAATGGCATGGCGTAAAGAAGAGGTGCTCGAATTGTTGAACTTGTTTTGTCAAAGGTTTGAATTAATTGGTTTCCGGTAAGCGCAATGTCACAAATGCAACCAGCTTTTACTTTCTTTGTTGGTTTCCTTCTAAGATATTATGGCGGTCACTACTTCCATGGAAGTCATTTTGTTGGTAACACAGCTTCCCGCTCTTCATCAGCCACATGAATTATTGAATCTGCGTCAGCATTCCATATTCAGTGATAACACTCAGTCACTTACACGCCGGAAAAAAAGAGTCGCAAGTTTTAATGGCTGTGTATCTGCCGCAAGATGGCGCCTAAAAAATATTGACAAAAGTTAGTCAGGCGCTAAAGAGAGCTTTAAGAAGGGATGTTTTTCGCTAATGGAATCATATGTTTGCGTTGGCATTTCATTCTGATAACATTTTATTTATGACTTATTTTGAAAAAAAAATCTATTTATCCTTTTAAAACCAAGCAATCAGTCGAACGACAGTGCAATATTTCAGAGAAACCGCTTTATGGATTTTATTATACGATGATGACATTTTCTCTTGTCATGAAAAATGAAAAGATTTATTTGTTGTTTTAAGCTTGTGTTTTTGACATTTAAGTCACTGACCTTCAAGAAATGATAAATTCTTGGCCATTGATGGCCCAAAAGGGAAACAAATTTTCTGAATTGTGATGTGATAACTTGAGTCATTATTTTATATGGGTTAATCTTACAGACCTTAAAGCACAAGACGAAAATAAGGAAGCAATTAATCCTACAACTCATTCTAATTTATCAGTTATTTACCGTTAATTAAATACTAGTGTAATATACTTTGTTAAAATTGATTTTGATTTACAAGGAAAATTACGAAAAAAATATTGGGTGAAGTTCTCAGATGAAGTATTGTCATTATTCCATGAATTATTCAGACTAGTATCCTCATCTTTGTTGTATTCAACTCTCCAGCCTTCCTAGTGTTGTCTAAAGTTCTCAGATGAAGTCTTGTCATTATTCCAGGAATTAATCCGACTAGTATCCTCATCTTTGTCGTATTCCTCTCTCCATTCTTCCTAATGTTGTAAAAATTTCTAAGTTGAATTACTGTCATTATTCCATGAATCAATCCGACTAGTATATTCATATATATACACAGATTTTCTGATGTTCCGAGATATTACTCTTCTCTCTATATCGTCTCAATCCCTTTTATAAATCAAGTATTTGGTATCCGCTTTATATCCATAATACCGAAGAAATTATTAATTCTCTGTTCATATTCTGCTATCTCTCTCTCGTCCCAACGAATAGAGATATTGACCAAGGGAAAAAGCCAACCTAAAAACTCTCTCTCTCTCGCGTCAACTAATAGAATATTTGAACAGAATAAAGAGTCATAATAGAAAAAAACATCTATTTCTCTCTCTCGTCTCAACAAATAGAGTCGTTGACAAGAGTAAAGAAACATTTCATGCTTAAAATAAGCTTAATATTTTAATAATTTGACCCATGACATGCCCTATTCCAAGTAGAATAATAAAATTCTGACAAGATATTTCTTTGTTTTACCTTTGTTGCACACCCCAACATCATCTTACAGAAGGCTATAAGTATTAGCGGTTCCATTGTTGAGCGAACTGGATTTAGTAGCTTTTGCAACCACTGACTCACAACGTGGCGATATCACCTTTGTTATAATTCGACTTAACTTTTAACTGCTTAGTTGTCTCATTACGGATTCCAACCAAGCGTATCCGAAATAAATATCCCCTTCATTTTATCTTCTTTGTTCATTGGTACAATTGTTTTTCTTTGTTACAAATGATTAGAATAACAAGAAGTGACGTATTCGCAAGCAGATGATATCGTTCCAAGCATTGGAACATCATTCTCCGACGTCATAACATCATCTCTCTTTCTCTCTTTATCTATCTCTTTTTTTTCTTGTCTCAACGAATAACCTAAAGAAAAAATAGTTCGCTTGTCTCAACCAATAGAGACATTGACCAAGGCAAAAAGCAAACCTACAAATCTCTCCCTTTCGTCTCAACAAATAGAAGCATTGACCAGAGTTAAGAGGCGCCCTAAAACAACTATCTCTCTCACTCGTCTTAATGAATGGAGACGATCAAAGCAAAAAGCCAACGAATAGAGACATTGACCAAGGGGAAAAAAATCTCCCTCTCTCTTGTCTCATCTAATAGAATCTTTGAACAGAATAAAGAGCCATTCTAGAAAAACATCTCTCTCTCTCTCTCGCTTTCTCTTTCGTCTCAACAAATAGAGATGTTGACCAGAGTAAAGAGACATTTCATGCTTAAAATAAGCTTAGTCTTTTAATAATTTGACCCATGGTATTCACATAGGTTTCATGCTAATAAAATATCCAAGCCACACTTCATGCTTAAAATAGGCGTAATTTTGGGACTTATTTGACCGTTGATGTCCTTATAAGCTCCGTGCTAATAAAATATCCGAGCTTCACTTTATGTTTAAATTAGGCTCAATTTTTGGAATGATTTGACCCTTGACGTGCTTATAAGGTCCGTGCTAATAAAATATCCGAGCCTCGCTTCATGTTTAAATTAGGCTCAATTTTTGGAATGATTTGACCCTTGACGTGCTTATAAGGTCCATGCTAATAAAATATCCGAGCCTCGCTTCATGATTAAATTAGGCTCAATTTTTGGAATGATTTGACCCTTGACGTGCTTATAAGGTCCATGCTAATAAAATATCCGAGCCTCGCTTCATGATTAAATTAGGCTCAATTTTTGGAATAAATTTGACCCTTCACATGCTAATAAGCTTCATGCTAATAAAATATTCAGGCTTCGCTTCATGTTTAATTTTTGGACTAATCTGACTCTTCATGCTAATAAAAGTATGAACCTCTTTCAGGCTTAAAATATGCTTTTATTTTGGACTAATTTGATCTTTGACATGTTTATAAGTTTAATAACTAAAAATTCCATGATGAGCACGATTGCCGCCATATTACTCAAATTTCTGTTATATGCCATTCATTCTGACTGCGTTTCATTCATTTTGACGCGTTGTTTACGAGTACCACAAGACAAGCGACGTTTGTTAAAAGTCTCTGAATTTAAAAAAATATTTTTGTACTTTCATAAAATTTTTAAACATAACTTGAAAAAGACAAAGATACTGACGAAATATTATTGGACAATGTCAAACACTGCGTCTTTTCTTTTTCTTTTCGCAAATCGAGCTCTTCTCTAAGTTTATGTAGTAATGCGAGTCGGAAGTTTTGAATTTATATAATACGGGCTTAAAAGCTGCCCTATCGGGCGGCATTTAAGCTAGCTCCTGTGGAGGGCTCTTGATTGGTCCTTCGGTTTGTTCAGGAGTTTCAGAGTCCCTAAGTCTGCATATTCTCAGCATTGGACACTTTCCTGGCTGCCGTTTGATCTGGGTTTTTATTTGCACGGGACTTTCTTTTCCCTGCTGCAGTCTTGGCCTTTTTTATTGCAATCTGGTCCTCTGTTATCGGAGATTTCTTTCTGCGAGGCACACTGCTGCCGTATGCGATAGGCAACAACAAACTACAGAGGAACTCAAAATTGATCGCTGCATTTAAGTATTGCATTAATATTTAAGCTTACCTTTTAAAAGTTCAACGATAATTCTTCTGTCGCCACTTAATTTAAAGACAGTTTGATGTACGTAGGTCCTTACTTTCAGTACAAGCAATTATTTTTATTTCATGGGTGACTCTTGTTGGATTTCGCAATTAATGTCGATTATTTCCGAATTTAATTTCAAATTATAAAAATTGATATCGTAAAAAAAATTCGTCGCAAAAAAAAAAAAAGCTTGAAAACAATCGCAGTAATGAAAAGTTCGGAATCCCAAATTTCTGTAACATGAAATTTAGAGAGTTGTTTCCCTTTAATTGAAAAAGTTTGACACAGGGACACACTAACATTTACATTTATTATATAAAAGTATGCCTGGTCGAAAGAACAATACCTATTGTGCCGCGGAAAAAATTGAAGGAAAATAATTTAAACGTGCTGTCACTTAAATTTATTAAAAGAGAAAACTGTTTAAAATTACATGTAATAATTGAAACAAACATTCAAACTTATATGCATATATAAAAAAAAATATCCTAAAATCATTATTTAAATAGTTTAATTACATAAATTGCGATTAAGAATAAAAGATGGCGGCCGAAGTTTTCATGAAAAAACCCAGCTTATTAAGGCAGATTTATTTTAATCATTTCACCCTGGTCAAGGCAATAAATCCAGTAGGACACAAGAGGTTACTGAGAGTTAGAGAATATGAGAAAACGTACTATTAAGAAGAGAGGACAATAAAAGAATTAAGAATACAGAAGATAACGATTGATATTGCATTTAAATTTTTGAAGATCAAAGTTGACTGGGAAGCAAGAAGCCGGAAGAGAGTTCCATAGGCTGGAAGTGCGATAGAAGAAACTGTTAGTATAGAACTTACAGTTACATCTAGCCATTTCAACTGTAAAATAATGAGACCTCACCGCCAATCTAGTACTGCACTTAAATTCATAAAATCTAGGTACCATAGCAGAAAGTTCATCAGAACAATAAACATGAAAATATTTACAGAAAAGGCACAGGGAAGCTACATTACAGCGGTGGGGAAGGGACTGGAACCGAGATGCCAGGTCAGTGCCAATAACATTGCAGATTCTTCTTTGGATTTTATCAAGAATCTCTAAGTATATATCAGGAGTACCTGATCAGATGTGGCAGTGATATTTAAAGCTTGGACGAATGGTGGACTTATAGATATGTAAGATACAGGGTGCTCAGTAAAAAGGCGAAAACTTTATTATCCCTGTTTTATCTTTCTGGAATAATTGACCTTGAATAACCTTGAATAAATTTCTTGAATATTCATGACCTTGAATAATCATTCGATTCTCGCGTAATTACCTAACTCTGATTGGTTCTTTTATGATTGGTTAATTGATGCTCGATCTTGTGACTCGTCATTTAGAGGTTATTTGCGGACAACTTTCGTCTTTCGATCTGCCCTTCTCGTATGGCTAAAACAGCTCACTCATTTTGAGCGTCAAGTTATCGTACTTTTCAAACAAGAACATCTGACGTGGGGGAATGATGAAATGAGCAGAAATTCTTCTTGAATTTTTCAGTAACATCAGTCGTCATCAGTTTTCAACGGTTGTCTCACGTCTTTCTGAATTTACCGATTTTTTTTTTTTTTACTGGGCGCTGTGTATGTAGATTCCGACGAGAAAATTTTCTAACACGGCATACTGAACCAACTTTTTAGCTGCAGACTTAGCAATTGATTCAATATACTCTTTCCACTTCACGTCAGTAGAAAACTTTCGCCCTTGAGCGCGCAATGAGTCACTCTTCTGGGGGGGTTAGCATCAGACATGCTGATGGAAGGTAAAAAGAAAAAACGTAGACGAGAAAAAAGAAAAATGATTTCAATGAAGTCGATAATAGTTTTTTTTTTCTCAGAGAAATATTCACGTAGCAAGAGAAGCTCCATTTCTAATGAATGTTGTCTTCCGCCGGAAGTGTAGTCGGGTAATTGTGTCCTGCGTCGAACCTAATCTCAATTAAGGTAAAGAAATGAGGGTTTGCATGGAGATAGTTTAATTATCATCAGGTGATTTTTGTTTGGACTAAAGAAGTGGAGAAGTGAGGTCTGTGCGATTCCTGTCAGCCAACCACTTGGCTTCGTTTTATTGAAAGTTTTGTTCTCGGCCCTGTTTATTCTATTGATCGCTCTTCGGCGGCAGAAGAAGAGAAGTTCAGTGACTAATGGAGCTGTGATCGCTAAAGGCAAAACCGCCTTACTCGCAACTCTCATTATTTTTTCTAACTTCCTTTACATTAATTGCTTCGGATAAGCTTCGGGTTTTTATATCTTTTTATATAATTTGATACGTATTTAGACTCAATAAAATAATTTTTGCATCTTGCAAGGAGAATGTTAGATCTAGATTTTTTTTATGTTTTGGGGTGCTAATGGCAACTTGATGGAAGGCAGAACTATGAAAGAACATCAAAACCAAGTGGACGCAGTCAAATATTTGTCATCTGTCATTCGACGCTGGCAGCTCGACCAAGAACCCATTAGTGAATTAAGTATCAAAATAGACGGAAAATGTAACCACAAAAGATAACATATACGGCACTATCGATTGCCATTGGTCTTTTCTTTGTGAAATAGGCCAAAGAATGAATAGGGAGTTGGCGGGATGTTTGCATAGACTAGCAACTAAGTCATTGGAGCGGCGAAGCGTGAAGCGATCGGCGTAAAGGCGACACTAGACCGACGGCTACTGCTACGGTCTCCGCACACATTCTTTTTTTTTGATGCTGTTATATTAAGAAGACAACAGAACCTTGTCGATACTCACGCATACACGCGAGTAAATGCAGTAATACACATACACAGATACACGCATGCAGCGACGCACGCATATACACGCACGCACTAACACGCATAAGAACAGGAAAATACACACATGCGCACGCATGACACACACTGAGACGCGCATGCGCCGAGCCTTTTAGTCAATTTCCTTTTTCTCTTATCTTCAGATACACGTCTACACGACTGATTGAATGTACCTTAGACAAAGTAGTCGGATGATGGCACCCATGAATTTTTAATGCTAAAGTTTACACTTTGCAGTATTCTCTCCCACATATCCTTTCCAACAAGATCCGCATTGGCTTGTTTATTGACATATGTCTCTACGCCGACTTAGGCGCACACATCTGCCGTCCTTCCCCGTTCGTGTCCAACGCCAGAATAATTACGACATTAATAAAAAAAAGAATGAATTATTTCATAACAGTATCTGCAGTAAGAATGAAAGTGTGAAAAGCATTTTTAATGTACATTTATTGTTTTTCTTACGAGTATTAATCATTTTTTTCTTTCTTTTCTTTTCTTCCATTCTGTGAAAACGAACAATTTCTTCATTAGCTGACCATTGTGGGCCAACGATCAATACAGATCCGGGCCGTTCGCAAAACTCGTCACCACCATAACATTGATCTGTCCAGTGTCACAATTTCATTATGTAGCGTTTGCAAACGACCTTGCTTTGCTTAACTGTTATGGAAGCTTGGCGAGAGAATAAACGATTGATAGAGACTTGCTTGTTGATAAAGCATATGCATTACATCGAGTCATAAATAATTTCCGTTTTTTTTATCGTTTGTTCTTTTAGTTATGCCCATAGGCAACCAAGACGCCCAACTTGCTGACTTTCCCTATATTTTCTAAGATATGGAACATTGTGATGTGTTTAATACGTTTCCTAATCCCCGAGTGCATAGCCGTTAAATGGTTTCCACTAATGAATTAAAGATTCGTCGTCAAAGTCTGACGAACGCTCTGGTCTGGGTTCGTCTTTCGACGACTTTTCGGCTTACGGCCATATCACGTTGAAACATCGGTTCTCGTACGATCACCGAAGTTAAGCAATGTCGAGCCTGGTTAATGCCGATGGTGATGATAGTTGCACTTACGGTTTCAGCAGCCAATGTCTTTGTTATATAATGGTAGACTGTTTACGAAACCAAAATACATGAAAACATAAATTCCATAAACTAACAGACTACATACAACAAATTCTGTGAGCTTGGATGTGCGGGCGGTGTAGTGGATAACGGCTTAGAATTAGAAATCGGAGAGCCGAGTTCCAATTCCAGTCGTGTTCTTTATATTCACTTACGATCAAATACACATGGGAAAGGTACAATGTCAACAATTCTCCCCCCATCTATGGGCTAATTAGTAGGACTTGTATCAGTAAATCATTACTATTTCCAAAAAATTATTACAATTTTAAATTTTTTCTGACTGTAAATAAACTGCATAAGGTTGATAAGCCATAAAAATCAAATCAGTCAATCAATCGAACAATTTTTCCCCAGAATTAAATTTTGCAAACCAGTTTTGAACTTGCCTTGCACCTATGACAGCTTGATCCTAAATACTACATGTTTGTCTCGATTTCTCCTCGGCGTTATTCACTTGCATGAACTCCTATAACATAATGTGACGGAAATGCATTTTCAAGTACTCCATTAAAACGGTTAAGAAATTTAGAATTTCTTCCCCAAAGTGTAAATTACTTATGACTTAAACTAATCGATACAGAAATAGAACAAACCAACTGAATTCCAAATTTTGTGTTAATCTGTGTATAGACAGGGTGATTAAAAAATAACTCTCTATTTTATGTATGAGTGGCTAACCAGGAGTTCAGACTTAACACCCAGTGACTTTTCCTTGGGGTGAGTTAAAGAAGCAAGTCTACTATATCAAACCAAGACTTTGGAAGAACTTGAAGGGCGAATTCAAGAAGTTATGTCTTCCATACCGCAAGAGTTCCTGGAGAAATCAGTTGACGCGATTTCTGGGTGCCCCCGAGAAGCTGGTAGCGAAATCTGGTGCCCATGTCGAATTTTAAATATAACTAACCGCTTTACTCTCATTTGCATTTCTTGTAAAAATACACAGTTAATAAATAAATTATAAGTATTTTAAAATGGGGAATTTACTTTACAATCACCCTGTAGTTGTAATTTTAATTTAATATTTTTTTAATCCACAGTGTACGCTACCGTGCAAAATTTAATGTATATTAGTGTACGTAAAATTTATTCTTGACTGTCACGTATGATTAGTAGTTAGGGTGATGCATTCATTATTAGAATTGGTTTGGTTTGATTTATTTTGTTCTACGGCATATCAACACCTCAATGGGTTATTAATGCCGACAAGATTTTTTTAGGATAGGTTCGTATCAATAGAATATATATTCTTTGTAAGAAATCAGTTTGTAGATCAGGTTTCTTTGACGTATTTTTGTAGAGAGCGTTTTTGTCAAGGGGCAAATGTATTGCTGGTAATAATTCTTTTTTTTTTTTTTAAATATATTGCTGGTATTTTTATTATATTTTTTATGCTTTCATAATGTTTTGTACATCACCGATGAGTGAATGATGTATATTTATAATAAATACGCATTTAATGCCAACAAATCATCTTGTTGGAAGAGCTGTATAAACAGAAACTGCTGAATTGATATCTGGTGTAAAAACAAAAAAACCCCAAAGCAATAACGATATGAATCCTTCAAGGTTGTCGATGGGTTAAAAACGTGTCTTACGCTACTCTTTTTCAAATGTCGTCGACTAAATTGACGTGGCCGAATGCGCCGAAATCAGAGAAGTGCCGTCCCGTGTCCCAGTCTTGTTCGAACCATCGTACTGGACTTTCCTTCTCCTAGATTGGTTGCCACCCATGGCGTGTCCAATTCTTGTGTTTGTTCGAACTATTGTACTAAGCCCGAGGAGTCCATTATTTTTTGTCGCGGCGTGGAGGGTAGTGGGGCAGTTCCTTTCTTCGAGACGACATGCGAGGTGAATTTGTAGTTACGTTCTTCTAAGCCTTTTGCCTAAAGCAGCAGGACCTTCAAAGCAAGTAGATGCCTGTTTTCAATTCAGTTTCCTTCTCCTACAGTGGTTTCCACCCAAGGTAAAGATATAGAACTCAGTCTGTTCAGCTATTTTACCTAGAGGTGAGGGTGAAGAAGAGATAGATTCATACCTTTCTCAATGTAGAATGCAAGGAACTCTACTTGAATTCAAAATCCGTCTTTTCAATTCCTCAATCCAAGCCGCTAACCATTACTCCATTTTTCAATATATATATATATATATATATATATATATATATATATATATATATATATATATATATATATATATATATATATATATATGGAGCCTTAAAGTGGTCAGTTTTTATTTAAATTATTAGCTCTGATTTACATTGAGCTCTCTGGATTTTATCCTCCTTGGATCCACCCATACGGATTACCTAGTCTTTCGTAAACTATATATATATATATATATAAAAGTGAACAGACTGTCGCCTCTAAGTGTTGACTTCTATATTTACACACGCTCTATCTCTGATATTGAGCACTTTATCCCATAAATATAGCACACTTTAAGACTATATTTCTTCATATATATATATATATATATATATATATATATATATATATATATATATATATATATATATATATATATATATATATATCAATTTTTCGAATTACTTTAAAACAAACTCTTTGAAAAACGACCATGGTGAGATTCGAACCATGGTTGGAACATTATAGTAATTGCTTTGATTTTCGTTGTGCCCATCACTACTGTGAGCTGGTAATAGATAATATTGAAATTTGTTAGTATACATACAATTACCAAGTTTTGGGACTTACGGACACATCATGTTGAAACACCAGTTATCACCGAAGTTAAGCAACATCAAGTCTGGTCAGTTCGCAGATGGCTGACCAAGTGCTATAAGCTTGGATTTGTAGGTGATGTAACGGAATTGTTAACTGGAGAATCGAGTTCCAATTTCGATTAGACTCGTTATATTCACTTACACGCAAATACACTTGGGGAACATATGAATCCATCTCTTCTCACCCCAACTATGGGTTAATTAGTAAGACTTGTATCACTAAACCATTATTATCTCCAAAAATAAAATAAAATTGCGTACAAAATATTTGAATTTCGACATTAAATAACCTAGAGAGGTTAATATACCGCTAAACAAAAACAGCTAACCAACTAACGAAATTTATGTCAAATTTTTGGGGAATTATTTTTAGAATAATTGTCTTGAGGAATGTATTGTATTCTTCTGGCTAAAGTATTGCAAAATGACATCTATAACATCAACAAAGTAACAAAATAAAAAATAAAAAAATAGCCAACGACATTTTGCCTTAAAATAATCATTTTTTTTTCAAACTAATGCTATTAACTAATACAAGCCACTGTGATGGTGTATGAGCGTAAGAAAGGTTAAGTGATCAAGTTCTTGGGGCTATGCAGGAAAGATAACAGCTAACTCCTGACTTGAATTAGTAAAGAACAATTTAGAGTTCAATCGGAGACGTTAGAAGTAAAGTGTGGAAGTAAACTTTAGAAGGAACAGGAAAACTAATCCATCTTAGTGACCTTTGCAAACATATCTTTCATGGATTTCTTCAGATCATATCACCATCCTGGGTATGACGATAAACTACATCCGCGTCCTGGGTAAGACGATAAACTACGTCCAACAGCAAGACATCTGATCAGGAGGTTTTGAGGAGTGTGGAACCACCTCTTAATTGCTGGTGCTCCCAGGTTCATCCTGACCCTGGGTGGTGGCACCTGTTAGAGTCCTAGCTATGGGCAAAATAGTTAGCACCCAAACTGGAGTCAAAACACTATGAAAGTGTAAAAATGGGTTTTAATACCAGAAATACTTTTACCAGCAATACATTTTTGAAAAACAAATATTACCTGCAATACATATTTTGACAAAAATTATTACCAGCGAATGAAAATTATTACCAGAAACAGATTTTTGGAAATAAAAATCTTGCCAGCATTAAATAACCCATTGAGGTTGATATGCCGTAAATCAAACCAAACCAAACCAAATCAGGTCACATCAACAGAGAACTCTTCCTAATACTATACAATACATATAATATAATGCACCTTGCTACATATTTAGAGAGTCTTGATAAATTCCAAAGAAGAATCTGCAATGTTATTAATGCGAACCTGGCATCTCGACTTCAGTCACTTTCCCACCACCATAACGTCGCTTCTCTGTGCCTTTTCTATAAGTATTTTCATGTTAATTGTTCTGACGAACCTTCCTTTCGGTACATAGATTTTTATGAATTTAACCACAGTACTAGATCGGCGGCATGGTCTCATCATTTTACAGTTGAAATGACTAGATGTAAACGTAACATCTATTCTAACAGTTTTTTCTATCGCACTTCTCGCGTGTGGAGTTCTCTTCCAGCTTCTTGCTTCCCAGTCAACTTTGACCTTCAAAAATTTAAATGCAATGTCAAAATGCAATATCAATCGTTATCTGCTGTATTCTTAATTCTTTTATTGTCCTCTCTTCTTAATAGTACGTTTTCTCATATTCTCTATGAAGAAGAGAGGACAATAAAAGAATTTCACCCCAGACAAGGCAATAAATCCAGTAGGACACAAGAGGTTACTGAGAGTTAGAGAATATGAGAAAACGTACTAACTCTCAGTAACCTCTTGTGTCCTACTGGATTTATTGCCTTGACTGGGGTGAAATGATTAAAATAAATGTGCCTTAATAAGCTGGTTTTTTTTCATGAAAACTTCGGCCGCCATCTTTTATTCTTAATCGCAATTTATGTAATTAAACTATTTAAATAATGATTTTATGATTTTTTAACCACAGTACTAGATCGGCGGCATGGTCTCATCGTTTTACAGTTGAAATGACTAGATGTAAACGTAACATCTATTCTAACAGTTTTTTCTATCGCACTTCTCGCGTGTGGAGTTCTCTTCCAGCTTCTTGCTTCCCAGTCAACTTTGACCTTCAAAAATTTAAATGTAATGTCAATCGTTATCTTCTGTCTTCTAAATTCCTATTCTTTCATTGTTCTTTCTTCTTAATAATGTTTTTTTCTTATATTCTCTAGCTCTCAATAACAAGGCTGGAGAGCTACTCAAGTTAGAGGGTTACGGTCGAAATGGTTCAGCTAAATGAGATGTGCGGTATGAATGAATGTGGTGAGAAGAGAGAATAAAGAGAAAAAATTACGATTGACCCTTAAAAATGGGTAATGATTAAAGCGTTCAAGGAATCACTCCTGTGAGAATTTATTCCCCAAAGTTGCTGTAAAAGTCTGAACAGGTGGATCTAAAGGAAGCTCATCTGAACATTTGCTATGGAACTAGTGACAGAGTAGCGACAGCCTTCAACGTTGCTTCTGTGGGGAAACAGATTGGCAGAAAATAAGTATAAAACATACGGTATAAACTTAGGATTTTTTAAAAATCAATTTACCCCAAGCAAAGCGATAATGCCACTAAGCGGCTAATGGAAGTGAAAGAGAATGAAGAGACTTTAGAAGGAACCGGAAACCGAAACCGAAACAGGAAACGAGGGATAAAGCTCTACTCCTGTTCAAAAGACCGGAGAGGAGAGAGATGTAAAAGAAAGACGAACCTATCTCCTCCACTTGAGAAATAAATAAATAATAAATAAAATTACAGAGTTGGGGACACAGACGTTAGAAATATACCATTGAAATCAACTTTAGAAAGAACTGGAAAACGAATCCTAAACAGGAAACGAGGGCTAAAGCTCTACTCCTGTTCAAAAGACCGATGAGGAGTGAGATCTAAATGATAGGCTAACCTATCTACTCATATTGAGAAATAAATAAATAGTAAATAAAATTCCAGTGTTTGGGCGGGAACGTTAGAAATATACCGTTGAAGGAGACTTTAGAAGTAACCGGAAATCGAATTCTAAACAGGTTATTGCTCGTGAGGTGATCAACTAACTTCTTACTGATAACACATTCCGTGTGTTTGCTAATGACGCTATGAAGGCTGGTGGGGAGGTACTGCAATGGAAATGAACGCTCATCAGTATTCTTTAAGTGATTACCAGTAATCTGAACAGTCCGAAAGACTGGATTCTGTCTCAAATTTATTTGGAAATTTACTTTAGACGATCCTGTGGAATAGGATCTAATATCTCGAAACTTCGCTGCTCCTCTACGCAACTAGCAGGGCAAAACAGCTGATAGCTTCCACAGACTTGGGGAAAATATTTTTTCTTTCAAGCGAACGTTAAACAAATTTGTCAGGATAGGTGATAATTCTGGGCAAAGATTATTAATAGACAACAGGGATTTTATCTTGACAAACGTGAGCAACGACGAAGTTTTGGAGAAAATTGAAACAAATAGGAAATTAATACTTAACATTAGGAAGAGACATTTGGGGTTTCTCGGGCACATAATAAGGAAGCAGAGCTTGTTGTACTTGAATCGTTCGTCGCCAACTGTTGTATCTCGTGTTTTCGAGATAACAGAGAGAAATAATAAGGAAGACAAACTCGTAGGCAAGTAATGAAAATAGAAGATTTACTACACGAAGGTACACTTATCAATTGACCTTATGCTAACTCGGTATTTAACTGAGCTCCCCACAGAGCGGGATGTAGCACAAGGCTGGTTTAACGTGGGTTTTCCGAGCCCGTAGGTCCGGGCAAAAATTTCCCGTAGACCCCGTAATAACGGGGTCGGGTTTGTCTACCTCCCCAGACGAGACTCTGGTCTTTGGCATAGCCTCGTCTTGTTCAAAGGCAGAGATTTCGACAAGCACTAAGAGCTTAGTGCACGGCTAAGACCTAATGCTAACAAAAGAAAACAATAAGCGACAAAAGAAAACAATGCATGATATACTTAGTGAGCTTGGGTAAATGGATGGCGGAACAGGGCTTAGAAAAAATAACAGAAAGACAAAGTTTATTAAGAGCTACAAGGGACAAGAAATTGTAGTGAGTCCTGATCATCTTCGTCTTAGGAGGCATGAAGCATAAAGAAGAAAAAAAAGACGCCTTCATTCAAATAATCACCCCTTTAGTGCAGAGAATTGTGTTTGATTTTTACCAACGTTGTTTGAGTTTCTAAAGTGTTGACAAGCTTTGGTTTCTTTGCTTAATAAATGAAAAAAAATATATAAAGCAATTCAAGCAGTTGCCAACTTTGCAGGCACGGAGGTCTAAATTCGCCCAAGCAGTTTTCCCAGCTCTCGATCTGTTTTGTTTCATTCAATTAATTGTCGAGTTGCAAAGCAGTGTTTTCACTGGCGATGCCAAAGTTTGTTGATTTTGTTTAGCGGCATATCAATACCTCTATAGGTTAATTAATGCCAAAATATAAATATTTTGAACCTACTTTTAAGGCTTCAACTAAATATAATTTGAATGCAATTGTATGCCATCAGCTACAGAAAATGTACTGTTGGTCATTTTGTGATTTTGTGAATATTGTTAGTGATTCTACTACAAAATGTATTTCTGGCAATTTTGCTATACATTTATTGATAGAAATTTTGATTTAAAAATGTATCGTTGGTAATTTCACTATAAATATGTATTGATGCAAATTTTACTATAAATATGTATTGTTGGTCATTTTGTTATAAAAGTATTGTTGGTAATTCTACTATAATAATGTATTGGTCATTTTGTTATAAATTTCACTATAAAATGTATTGTTGATAATTTTATTATAAATATGAATTATTGATAATTTTTTTTATATAAAAATGTATTGCTGGTATTTTTACTATAAAAATCTAGTCTTATACTTTCATAGTGTTTGGTTTTTGTTTGGGGGGTTCCCTATTTACCCATAGCTGGGACCCTAATAGGTGCTACCACCCGGGTCAGGGTGAACCTGGGAATAACAGCAATTTAGAAGTGGTTCCACGCTCCTCAAAACCTCCAATCTCCTGATCAGGGACATTGCTGCCGGATGTAGTTTACCGTCTTACCCAGGACTATCGATGCCAAAGTAGATGTTACTTAGTTCCTATGAACTACTGTTGCTTGTTCTCTCTTCCCTTGAAAAACGAGAGGCCGGAAACGTCAACTGGTGGGCTGTCGGATGATTGAGTGAAAATTGGAATGGTTTGCCGCGAGTCTCTCTGCGCCTGGGACAAGGGCAACTGGACTTGCGGTCGGTAGTATTTTTCAAGCAGCCCGCATTTTAAAGCGGACTTGCTTTGAGCTGAGTGACACCCCACCCTCACCGGGCGTCGAGACATCTCTCATCAGCAAACGCTTGTCTTTCACATGAATGGATCTCCTCTCTAAAATCATCTTCCAATTGTGCGTAATTATTGAGATACCCGGTGGATGCGTATGAGTCCCGTCTTTGCGGAAAGAGACTAGCACTTACACACACACACACACACACACACACACACACACACACACACACACACACACACAGATGTACACACACGCACACTGATATTCCCACTCACGTTACATACATATAGACATAATACTACACACACACACGCCCACATTGCTTTACACATATACACACATGCACATACATACACAACACAGACATGCATATATATATATATATATATATATATATATATGTGCGTGTGTGTGTGTGTACTCACACGGATATACACATACTGCGACACGCATACACACATTAGAAAATATACACATAAAGACAAAATTACGGGCATATATATATATATATATATATATATATATATATATATATATATATATATATATATATATATATGTATGTATGTATGTATTATTCGCTCAAATTCTGTATTGAGCACTTTTTAAAAAAATAGTGTTTTGGTTACTGGAAGTTTATTCCATCTATAAAAACTTTGTATTCGGATATATATATATATATATATATATATATATAATTCTTTACGCATATACACACGCACACAGGTATACATGTATATTTATTTCTAAAGAAAGGGCATGTGTTTTTTTATTTTATAATCCGACATATTTTTATTACTTAAACGTTATTTTTAGTGGATACTCGTATTTGGGTAGACGCCCCGTTTATTTATTAAACAGTATATTAATTGATTTTTGTCTACCGACCCGAATATTAAAGAAATCTTTCTTTCTTTTTTTCTTTCTTTCTTTGTATTTTCTGTCAATATACCTATTTATATTATCACTTTAAACGTTATTTTTAGTGGATACTCGTATTTGGGTAGACGCTCCGTTTATTTATTAAACAGTATATTAATTGATTTTTGTCTACCGACCCGAATATTAAAGAAATCTTTCTTTCTTTCTTTCTTTCTTTCTTTCTTTCTTTCTTTCTTTCTTTCTTTCTTTCTTTCTTTCTTTCTTTGTATTTGCTGTCAATATACCTATTGATCTTATCTCTTTAAACGTTATTTTTATTGGATACTCTTATTTGAGTAGACGCTCCGTTTATTTATTAAACTGTATAGTTATTTTCGTCTACCGACCTGAATATTCGAGAAATCTTATTAGAGAAAAATATATCTATCCGGGTTTTTTGCTATTAAGATTTCTAGAATATTCAGGTCGGTAGACGAAAATAAACAAATAGACACACTGTTTAATAAATAAACGGAACGTCTACTCAAATACGCGTATCCATTAAAAATAACGTTTATGTTATAAAAACCATATACATATATTCTGCGCCACACATACACATACTATGACATACATATACATAATACTACCCACATTATTATACCTATATATACAAATTATACGATTGCACACACACCACACACATATCTCTCTTTCTCTCTCTCTCTCTCTCTCTCTCTCTCTCTCTCTCTCTCTCTCTATATATATATATATATATATATATATATATATGTATATGTTTTGATACACATACCACTACAACATATAATGGTTAAGCGCACTTGAACATATATACGCACAATGATACACACATACCTCCACATACACTCTTACGACAATGTTCTACACACACACACTGTTAAACTCATATACGGAGGTACCGAATAGACACATACACACAAAATACACAGATATGCAGATGACTGCAAACATTCTGTTTTACACACGTAAGCACATCAACAAATCCAGTTATATTTATACATATTCAGCTACAGGCGTATAGACACTCTCATGTTCATAATGATAGCATACGCATACATGCAAATACAGATATTTAAAAAATGTACACCTACATACGTAGAGACATATACATACGCACATATACATACACTTTTACAACACACACATAAACATATATACTATATACCTACAAATTCGTACACATTTACCCATATTGATGCACGCATAATGTACCTTACGGATACACTAGTGCAGACGCTCAAATACATAATAACGCATACACATTCATATGCGAACACACAACAACTCGCCCTTGTATACATATTCGTATGTGTAAACACAAATACACACGCATATATGCACATTCATATGCATACACACGCATACGTACACATTCATGGGTGTACAAGCAACTGGACACGAATAATGGCACATTCATATGCGTACACACAAATACACACGCAAACATACTCATTCATTTAATTACAGAAAAGTACACACGTATACATAGACATTCATACATGCATGAATAATCACGTATATACATCATACGCATACACGTATATACATATCCATGTATACACATTCATATCTGTATACACAAATACACACGCATATATGCACATTCATATTCGTACAAACAAATACACACACATACATACATATTCATATGCTTACATACAAATACAAACTCATGCATACACATTCATATGAAAATACACAAATACATACGTACATCTATGCATTCATATGCGTACACATAGATACAAACACATTCATATGCGTACAATACGCACGCATGCATGCACATTTATATACGTAAAACAAATACACACGTATATATACACATTCATTTACGTACCAGTCAATATGCACGCATATATACATATTCATATGCGTTCACACGCATACATACACATTCATATGCGTACCAGTCAATACACATGCATATATGCATGTTCCTATGCATACAAATATACACGCATATATGCATATTCATATACGAACACACAAATACTCACGCATATATTCACATTCATATGCATACACACACAAATGTACACTCATACATACACATTCATTGATTGACATACAAATACACATTAATAAACGATTATATACACGCACCCCCCAGACACACACACTTACACAAATTGGAATGGGGACAATACTTGACAGCGACAGGAAGAGGTCTGGGTGGGGCGAGTCGTTTGTGGGTGGGGGTTAATAAGCGATTAACAAAAAAAAAAAGAAGCGAAAAGTAAGAAACAAAAAAAAAAAATGCAAAGCCCATAAATGAGAAGAGACGAAGGAAATTTGGTATCGGAAACGCGTTTGGAAGTAAGATGGGTCCGTTTGTTTGCCTTGTTTATCGATGGGAAGACATGACAATGTCGATTTGGACCGCAGCGTTCCTCTCCAAAATTCCATCCCTCAGCCAAAATTGTTCGCCTTATAAAAAAAAATTCTTTGGTATTATTTGATATTATTATTATTATTATTATTATTATTTGGTATTATTATTATTATTATTATTTGGTATTATTATTATTATTATTTGGTATCATTATTATTATTATTATTATTATTATTATTTAGTATTATTATTATTATTTGGTATTATTATTATTTGGTATTATTATTATTATTATTATTTGGTATTATTATTTGGTATTATTATTATTATTATTATTTGGTATTATTATTATTTGGTATTATTATTATTTGGTATTATTATTATAATTATTATTATTTTTTGGTATTATTATTATAATTATTATTATTTTTTGGTATTATTATTATTATTTGGTATTATTATTATTATTTGGTATTATTATTATTATTATTATTTGGTATTATTATTATTATTATTAGGTATTATTATTATTATTTGATATTATTATTATTATTTGGTATTATTATTATTATTTGGTATTATTATTATTATTATTTGGTATTATTATTATTATTATTATTTGGTATCATTATTATTTGATATTATTATTATTATTTGGTATTATTATTATTATTATTATTATTTGGTATTATTATTATTATTTGGTATTATTATTATTATTATTATTTGGTATTATTATTATTTGATATTATTATTATTTGTTATTATTATTATTATTATTTGTTATTATTATTATTATTATTATTTGGTATTATTATTATTTGGTATTATTATTATTTGATATTATTATTATTTGGTATTATTATTATTATTATTATTTGGTATTATTATTATTATTATTTGGTATTATTATTATTTGGTATTATTATTATTATTATAATTGGTATTATTATTATTATTTGGTATTATTATTATTATTATTTGGTATTATTATTATTTGGTATTATTATTATAATTATTATTATTTTTTGGTATTATTATTATAATTATTATTATTTTTTGGTATTATTATTATTATTTGGTATTATTATTATTATTTGGTATTATTATTATTATTATTTGGTATTATTATTATTATTATTAGGTATTATTATTATTATTTGATATTATTATTATTATTTGGTATTATTATTATTATTTGGTATTATTATTATTATTATTTGGTATTATTATTATTATTATTATTTGGTATCATTATTATTTGATATTATTATTATTATTTGGTATTATTATTATTATTATTATTATTTGGTATTATTATTATTATTTGGTATTATTATTATTATTATTATTTGGTATTATTATTATTTGATATTATTATTATTTGTTATTATTATTATTTGTTATTATTATTATTATTATTATTTGGTATTATTATTATTTGGTATTATTATTATTTGATATTATTATTATTTGGTATTATTATTATTATTATTATTTGGTATTATTATTATTATTATTTGGTATTATTATTATTTGGTATTATTATTATTATTATAATTGGTATTATTATTATTATTTGGTATTATTATTATTATTTGGTATTATAATATTATTATTTCTCAATTTGTTTGTCTCTTCCTTCTTTTTGTCTTTGTTGTTTTTGTTTCACCTTCACGTCGTTGTCGCCACTCTTTACTTCTGAAAAGAAAGTGAAATATGTTAAAAGACGTTTTGTAACATCATCCATTACTAGTTATTTCTTCTTCTTTTATGTGCTGTGTCCCTCCAGGACGTCGTCGATCACAGTCCTCCACCTCTTCCTGTCCCTTGTAGCTCTTAATAAGTTTTGTCTATTTGTTATCTCTTCCAAATCCTGCTCTACCATCCACTTACACAAGCCTGTCAAGTATGTTATGCGTGGTTTTCCTCTGTCCCTCTTGCCTTCAATCTGTCCTGGGAGTATCAAATTTTCCAAGCCCTCTTTCCTCGTTACGTGCCTTAGAAATTTCAACTGCCTCTTCCTGATGTTAAGTATGTTTCCTTTTTGTTTCCATTTTTTCCAATGTTCACGTGTTCGGTCCATGATATCTTCAGCACATTTCTGTTGCTTCATATCGCTGTGTCATCTTTGAAGAGATTGTCCAGCAATCACGGCCATGTAGTAGGACAGACACCACGTAAGAGTTCAGTAATCTTTTCTCCGTTTCTAACGAAATTCATATAAGTTACGCAATGCCAAATTCCCATGAGCTCATAAGTTGAAACAGTCAGACTTGACTCTCGATACAAAGACACATTTAAATGCTGAATTTCATAGCAAGCATTCTTGCCTTAATAGAGCAGGAGATATACTCGTTTAGAAATCTAAACCACTGTAGCTGTCTTGTTAAAAAAAAAGAAGTTATTTACACAAATATAATCCAAGCAATTTTTATCACGGACTGGAACTATAGACATTTTTCTGTAAAATTTTTGCACTCAACATTTATTGCTACGTCGTTTCCGAAATTGATTTTGTCACTAGATAACAGTAAGGTTCACTCTTTACAAGGCCCGGCGGCCACTCAAGGTATAAGGGTTACGTTAGGAGGAAATTTGTATGGATAAGAGTAGAAGATAACGGTTAACCCTAGCAAGTTAATATTGTAGTATCGGGGAAACATTCTCTTGGGAATTGGTTCCACAGAGCAGTCGTTTGCGGGAAGAAGCTGATCGAGTGGTACTTACTTCTCACTGATGGAATGCGGGGGTAATGTGGATGATTTGATACTATGTAAGTGGCATGGTGTGTCTTTGCCGTGAAGGTTTGTCTCGGCGGAACCAGGGAATGTAGTTCGTCCGAGTACTTTCCGTTGAAGTAGGGGTAGAGCAGCGAGATGCATGCCACATCCCGCCTATGGTAGAGAGGTTGGAGGGTGGAGAATAGTTCGTCACCCACAGGGGCTCGGAGACGCTTTTGAACTCTATCAAAGCTGGAGAGTGAGGTGTGGACATCCCTCCCACCGCCAAAATATGACAACATTACTCCATTTTTGGTCTCATCTGGCTCTTGTAAAGGTATAGGATAAGCAGGAGGAGTCACGTTCTTACTGGAGCGGTACAGGGATCCGATCATTTTAACTGCATTCTTAGCAATGGATGGTACGTACGAGTTCCACTTGAGATCGGGTGTGAATTTGAGGACCAACAGTCTTTCAAAGCACGGTGATTCCGCGTGAGGACCTCCGTTCATCCTGATTGGTGGTAGTTCGGGGTCAGATCGGCGATCTAGCTTGGTCTTCGTGGCATTGAATATTAACAGCCAGTTTTTACCACCGTGGGTATTTTGTGTAAGATCAGAAGAGAAAGCACTCGCCAATCTCTGACTATCGAGAGCTTCAGAGGTGCGCCCGTATATATTCGTATCATCGGCATAGATGCTTACAAATGATCTGAGTATATTCTTAGGCAGATCATTTATGGAGATAAAAATGGGTGTTTACCGAGGAGTGAGCCCTGGGTATACATTTTCTTTGAGAATTTACAAAAGAAGTATTAAACACTACTTATTTAGTAGATTGTTTATTTAAAAAAATATTTTTTTTTTACATCAATTAACAACAAGCAAGGCGTGAATTGATTAAAAAACGATTTCCTCAAAGATGAAGAAGAGACTCGAGGTGACGGAGATGTAGTTCTACAGAAGGATGCTAAGGATATCATGAACCGAGTGTGTGAGCAAAGATGAGGTCCTAGAGAAGTTGCAAACAAGAAAAAGAGACTTATACTTAATATCAGGAAGAGGCAGCTGAAGTTTCTGGGACACATAATGAGGAAGGAAGGCCCGGTGAATCTGATAATCACGGGTCGAATAGAGGGGAAAAGAGTCAAAGGAAAACAACGCGGGGCATACTCGGTGGGCTTAAGCAAGTGGATTACGGTATGTGGTCTGGGGGAGGAAGCAGAGGGAAGGAACTTGAGAGCTGCAAGGAATAGAGGGAGGTAGAGAGCCATGATCGTCTACGTCCTGAAAGACTTCATTTTTGGCCTGATCTGCTTCTTGTAAAGGTAGATGATAGCAAGAGGAGTTAGGTATTTACTGGAGCGGTAGAAGGGGCCGACCATTTTACCTGCATCCTTAGCAATGGATCGTATATTCGAGTTCCACTTGAGGTCAGGTGTGAGTTTGAGGTCTTTCAAGGCACGGTGCCTGCCCGAGGGAGGGCATCCGTTTATCCTGACTGGTTGCAGTTCGGTGTCCGTTCGGCGATGATGGAATGTAGCTAGCTTGGTCTTCGAGGCATTGGTGCTCCGAAAGTAATGCTGCTTATTTAATTCAATGGAAGCTGAAAGAGATACAGAGAGCATGATACCATCGTTGGATAGAGCAAGTTTTCAGCAATCATTTTACCCTGATAGTCATCACGTTGGCTTTTCCCCCAGCAATAAACAGGAGCCTACCTGACGCGCATGGAAAAATCTTTACCAACGGGGACGCTATTGCCAAAAAAGAAAAAAAAACCCGCTTGAGTTCACATCCAGTGATTGGTCTCCGTAAACCTTCAGCAAGCGCTGATGAATGCGAAAATAGAACATATATGCATACACGTATGCGCAAATATATGAATACACATTCACACGCACTCTACAAATACACATTCACATGCACTGCCCAAATATATAAGGGACATGCGTTTAAACATATGAAAGACACTCCGAAGATAATGCTTTCAATTAATTTCCAGAGAAACAATACCGGATATTTTTTTAATCATTTCACCCCAAGTCAAGGCGATAATGCTACTAAGACGCAACGAGTTACTGGGAGTGAATAGAAAAGAAGATTTAGAGAGGAGAAAAGACAAAAAGAACATATTTCAGGAAGACTGAAGATTGCGATTGACGTTGCATTTAAATCTTTGAAGATCGTAGGTTTGAGGGAATCAAGAAACTGTTGTGGCCCTGTTAGGGCCAGAAATAAAGACACATGAGAGGAATTGGGTTAAATAAATATATTAACAGAAACAGTAATACAAACATATACAAACGAGGGTGTTACAGCAAGAATGTTCGGTCCGACTGTCAGAGCTGACTGCTGGAAACTTCCCTCTCCAAAAGACAGTACCTGCACCTATTTATAGCTGGGAGTGTCCGTGCGTGGGTAAATTACCATAACAGAAACCAAAAGAGAGTTCCACAAGTGAGAAGTGCGAGAAAAGAAACTATTACAACTCACGGTTACATCTACATTCTGATGAACTACATCAGTAAAACAATGAGACCTAATTGTCAATCTAGTTGTACGCGTAATGTCATGCGGTCGAGGTAGTCAAGGAGGAAAGCTCGCCAAAATAATTGCCATGGAAATATTTATAAAAAAGACAGAGGGAAGCCCCATTACACAAAGGAACTGAAGTCGAGATGCCAGGTCAGGATCGATAACATTACAGACCCTTCTTTCGAGAATCTGAAGATACATAGCCGGAATACCTAACCAGATTTGGCAGCAATATTTAATGCACGGACGAACGGTAAATTGACAAATGTGCAAAATGGATTCTGACATGTAAAACTGTGCTGTACGACACAGTGAACCAACCATCTTAGTAGCAGACCTAGCAGTTGATTCAATATAATCGCTCCATTTCATTTCAGTAAAAAACGTGCGACCAAGAAGGCGCAATGAGTTGCTCTCCTGGAGCCATGTTGGTGGAGAGCAAAAATGGTTCTCTATTATGATACAGGAAATAACATAATACTGTTGGATAGAGCAAGTTTTCAAGTACAAAATATTGTTTACTCACACGGTAACTACAATTGGTCATGCTCTTTTGCTAGCGGTGGGCAAGAGTCTGCATGTTGCGTTCGTAAAAATCAACACCAGCGGAAGAGCTCTACTTTTCACAGCGGTAATGACGGCGTCGTTGCCAGGAAAACGTCGTCCACGTAGTTCATTTTTCATCAGCCCGAACAAATGGAAGTTTGGAGGCAGCAAATTCAGAATATACCGTTGGTAAGGTAGAACAGTCCAGTCATAATTTACAGTATGTTCCATGGTCTTCAAACTGATGAGGAGCCTGCGTTATCGAGCTGCAAGGGAAAGGTTGGCTTCTTCTCTGGTCTAAATCTGGAAATTCGGACCTTTAACTTCTCGTCGGGATATAAGAATCAAAGTTTATAATTTGTCCAGGTTCGAAGAAATTCCAGTACAGTGACACTGTTCCCATTCCAAAACACTGTACACTTCATCTTAACGCCATCAAACTTTGAGAAGAATTGGTCACCTGCTGACCGTGGTTAGCCAGCCAGACGTATTCGCGATAACCGAGGATTGCTCCACCTTTTCTAGGGGATTTTCTTCTTGGGATGGCTGCGGAATCCTGAACAGGCCTGTCCAGTCATGAGCCCAGTTGCCGTATCCTCGCAGGTCACAAGAGATACGATCATCACGAACCCGCTGCCAACGTTTTTTTCAGCCTCCGGCTGACCAAGCCTGCACCCCGTCAACCGCGGGATCATCGCCGCTGGAATTGCTGAAGGGTGGTAGAAAGCGAAGTGAAAGAGATTTTGACGAGGCCATTCGCGTGAAATTTGATTTTGGTGGACAACTCTGAGCGACGGAGAAGCTCTCTCACTTGGCCAGAAGCGCCCCTCTCGCGACTCAAAGGAGATTGAGACAGGCGGGAACTGGCGAAACTGGTTGCATCCTCTATGACTCCTGCTCACGACTCTACAAGCCATCTTTGCCAACGCCATCAGGAGATGGAAGTAGAAAGGGAAGAAGAGTGCATGATGATCCCGATCCGTGACTGTGAGTGAGGCCCGACTCGAACGCTTACAAAACAAAACAAAACTGCTCTGTAATCATCTTATAGAACCGTTTTCGTATGGCTGATATTAACCACCGAAGAGCAATTCGCTGCGTCTTACGTTTTCCACTGACACGAAGGCGAGCGATTATGTTGAATCAATTGCTAGCTTTGACGTGCTAGAAATTTTTTATTGCCAGAATCTATCTTACATATTTATCATAAACTTAAATTTACCATTCGTCTGTGTATCCAGTATTGCTGCTATACCTGTCCTGGTGCCTCTGCTATATATCAAGAGATTCTTGACAAAATCCAAAGAAAAATAGCCAACGTTATCAATCCTGTCCAGATATACAAAAATAGTAAGAAAAGGATGTGTCGTCTCACCGGATTTATTCAACCTGTACAGTGAGGTGATACTGAGAGAATTAGAAGTCCTACCAGGATTTATTATTGGCGGTCACAATCTTATTTGTTGTTAACAAATTCTGTTGTTAATTACTAGATATTTTTAGTTAACTGATCGTCGTAAATTAACAGTAAAATATTGGTATACATTACTAAACATTTTCAGTTGTAACACAATGGTCACCAATAACAGTTGCTACTCGAGCTCTTCCTAGACCTCAAGTGAAACTCATATAACCGGTCGATTACTAAAGATGCGGAAAAATGGTCGGTTCATTGTACCATTCCAGTAAGAACCTGCCTACCTCTGCTCTACCCTATCTTTTCAAGAGTTAGAACAAACCAAAAATGTAGTATTGCTGCCATATCTGGGCTGAAGATGTCCAAGCCGGTTCCAAATGTGATGCCCTGTATTCCCTTGGATCTTGCAAAGCCTGATCTACGGGAAGCCATAAAAACCAACATGTCGGAAACTGAAGTTGCTAGAGTAAAAAACATGAACGAAATCAATGAATAACATATTGCTGACTGTTGAAGAAGAAGGGTCACTATATTAAGATGAAAAGGCTTAAGAGACTTATCATATATGTTTGTTATGTGTTCAATTATAAGTGTTGATCAACTGTTGATGATTTTATTACCTTGTTATTGAAGTAAAAAGGGTTGTTTTGTTTTTCTATAACTTCTGACAGGAGATTTTTAAAAATAATTAATTCAATAAATTTAATAAGACATGTTCAAACCTATCTTAAAATTTAAGTCAAGATTTGTTTTGACGTTTAAATTAAGTTTAAAATTTGACAAAATTTGTTCAAAGCAAATTCAAGTTATTGAGGTTTGTGCGATTTGCATAATAACTTCAGACGGACTGTATATTGATGCCTTTTTATTTAGTTATGGAATATTTTTTACTTATATATTTTTTTTGCAGACTAAACATTGGAGCATTGCTACCATATAAGGGCTGGGGTTGTCCAGGCCTCACTTATCTGTCTTGATAGAGTTGAAAAGCGTCTACGGGGCCTTGTGGGTGATTAATTATTTCCCAACCTACAACCTCTTTCTCACAGAAAAAAACCCAGTAAGATTTCCGCTGCTCTATTTCAATGGCATGTCTGACGAGCTACATTCCCCAAAAACCTTGATTTTTACAAATGGGACCCTGTCATGCTACTACAATAACTACAATTTTCACCTCTTCAAGTCTAGGGTTAACTGCTATCTTTCCTGTATAACTGAGATTCACTTCTTACCTTTTATTACGTTCATACAATACCACATAGTAACACTCTACCTTAAGTAGCTCTTGAGCCTTATATTGGGTGGCCGAATGGTTAGAATGTTTGCTTTCTGACCATGAGACCCGGGTTCGAATCTCACCATGGTCGATTTGTCAGGAAGAAGACTTCCTGATATTATTGGACTGGAGGGGTCGATCCCAGCATGCGACACCTTCGGAAAGTGCCTGGAAACCATACCACGGGTTGACCCAAGCCTTGTGAGTGAAATTGGGTAGACGAAACCCTTGCTAGCACGAAGTCACAAGTCATCGTTACCGAGGGTTTAAGAGTGCTGGCCTTGTTCAGATTGTTGATCATGCTAGATTTTACGCTCTTTCCCGAGAAACTGTAACTAAGGTCTGCTCAGCATCGTAGCAGTATAAACCACAGGTGTGCTCCCTGAGTGTTGAATAAACACAAATGTGCCTGAGCGAGCGTCTGCAATAGAGATTGGCTAGCGTTCCTGGTAGACGGTTATCTTTGAATACGAGTGGTCAACTATACAATACTACATCGTAACACTCTACCTTGAGTAACTCTTGGGCCTTATACTGGGTGAACTTTTGTATATATAAGAAAAACTATCGGAATTGTATGCATTGGAACCAGTAGGCAATTTTTAATTGTAATTGGTGCATTTTTTTTATCTCTGTTTTTTACTAGATGTACATGACAAATATGTCTTAAACAAAATGGTACTTACCATTATTGCAGAAAAAAATCTATGCAGAAAAATTCGACTTATACACGAGTATATATAGCAAATAAATCTAAAATCAACAAGCTAGTAATTATTTAAATCGCTGTTACTACTCTTTGATAATGTTCTTTGTTCCTTTAAAGAAACACATGAAGAATAGAGAGGAATAGCAGGGTCAGGGCGGAAAATAAGCATTAGTTTTTATAAAGAGGGAGTCTAATACCAGCAACTGTTCTATCAAGATGAAACATTTTCTGGATATATTGCTCGCAAATTAGAATTCATAATTTGTGTTTTGAAAACATGGTGGATGATCGCATATATGCCTTCGAATTAGATTTTGAGTTGGCACAGAAGCAAGAGGAAATTTCATAAGATTCCCATCATTAATGAATGACTAATTAGAATCTTTCTAATTAAATGAACTCAACATTAGAAAGGGGAAAAGGTCGGGGTTCAAACCGCTGCGTGTTTGTGCATCGGCTGTACGTAATCGCGAGAATTCAAGAGAGTTGATCTGAGATAATTGATCTTTTATTAAAATATGAGAATTTAGAAATTATAGATGGGATATTTATTGATTGTTTTCTGAAGTTCCAAGATGAAATATTTTCATTATTGCAAATATTTTTCGGACTATCTTCTTCATCTATGGTTTTAATATTAAGCGGCCTCAGAAGAGCATCGACAGCAATCCATCATGGAGGACGGCGGAAGAATATATATGAAGGGAAACGCTTTGTGAAAATCAGCATGTTTTGGAAAAACAAAACAATTGATACCTTATTTGCAAAATTAAAATGAAACAGGAAATGCAAATGAGTGGTTTTAAGCAAAATAGCAAACAAATGAATAATTTTAAGTAAAACAAGAATGCAATTTAATACATTTTGTTAAAACAGAAAAGAAAGTAAAACAAATAAAAATTAGTAGTTTAAATAAAACAGGAAATGCAAATTATTGGTTTTAAGCAAAATAGCAAACAAATGAATAATTTTAAGTAAAACAAGAATGCAATTTAATACATTTTGTTAAAACAGAAAAGAAAGTAAAACAAATAAAAATTAGTAGTTTAAATAAAACAGGAAATGCAAATCAGTGGTTTTAAGCAAAATAGCAAACAAATGAATAATTTTAAGTAAAACAAGAATGCAATTTAATACATTTTGTTAAAACAGAAAAGAAAGTAAAACAAATAAAAATTAGTAGTTTAAATAAAACAGGAAATGCAAATCAGTGGTTTTAAGCAAAATAGCAAACAAATGAATAATTTTAAGTAAAACAAGAATGCAATTTAATACATTTTGTTAAAACAGAAAAGAAAGTAAAACAAATAAAAATTAGTAGTTTAAATAAAACAGGAAATGCAAATCAGTGGTTTTAAGCAAAATAGCAAACAAATGAATAATTTTAAGTAAAACAAGAATGCAATTTAATACATTTTGTTAAAACAGAAAAGAAAGTAAAACAAATAAAAATTAGTAGTTTAAATAAAACAGGAAATGCAAATTATTGGTTTTAAGCAAAATAGCAAACAAATGAATAATTTTAAGTAAAACAAGAATGCAATTTAATACATTTTGTTAAAACAGAAAAGAAAGTAAAACAAATAAAAATTAGTAGTTTAAATAAAACAGGAAATGCAAATCAGTGGTTTTAAGCAAAATAGCAAACAAATGAATAATTTTAAGTAAAACAAGAATGCAATTTAATACATTTTGTTAAAACAGAAAAGAAAGTAAAACAAATAAAAATTAGTAGTTTAAATAAAACAGGAAATGCAAATCAGTGGTTTTAAGCAAAATAGCAAACTAATGAATAATTTTAAGTAAAACAAGAATGCAATTTAATACATTTTGTTAAAACAGAAAAGAAAGTAAAACAAATAAAAATTAGTAGTTTAAATAAAACAGGAAATGCAAATCAGTGGTTTTAAGCAAAATAGCAAACAAATGAATAATTTTAAGTAAAACAAGAATGCAATTTAATACATTTTGTTAAAACAGAAAAGAAAGTAAAACAAATAAAAATTAGTAGTTTAAATAAAACAGGAAATGCAAATTATTGGTTTTAAGCAAAATAGCAAACAAATGAATAATTTTAAGTAAAACAAGAATGCAATTTAATACATTTTGTTAAAACAGAAAAGAAAGTAAAACAAATAAAAATTAGTAGTTTAAATAAAACAGGAAATGCAAATTATTAGTTTTAAGCAAAATAGCAAACAAATGAATAATTTTAAGTAAAACAAGAATGCAATTTAATACATTTTGTTAAAACAGAAAAGAAAGTAAAACAAATAAAAATTAGTAGTTTAAATAAAACAGGAAATGCAAATTATTGGTTTTAAGCAAAATAGCAAACAAATGAATAATTTTAAGTAAAACAAGAATGCAATTTAATACATTTTGTTAAAACAGTAAAGAAAGTAAAACAAATAAAAATTAGTAGTTTAAATAAAACAGGAAATGCAAATTATTGGTTTTAAGCAAAATAGCAAACAAATGAATAATTTTAAGTAAAACAAGAATGCAATTTAATACATTTTGTTAAAACAGAAAAGAAAGTAAAACAAATAAAAATTAGTAGTTTAAATAAAACAGGAAATGCAAATTATTGGTTTTAAGCAAAATAGCAAACAAATGAATAATTTTAAGTAAAACAAGAATGCAATTTAATACATTTTGTTAAAACAGAAAAGAAAGTAAAACAAATAAAAATTAGTAGTTTAAATAAAACAGGAAATGCAAATTATTGGTTTTAAGCAAAATAGCAAACAAATGAATAATTTTAAGTAAAACAAGAATGCAATTTAATACATTTTGTTAAAACAGAAAAGAAAGTAAAACAAATAAAAATTAGTAGTTTAAATAAAACAGGAAATGCAAATCAGTGGTTTTAAGCAAAATAGCAAACAAATGAATAATTTTAAGTAAAACAAGAATGCAATTTAATACATTTTGTTAAAACAGAAAAGAAAGTAAAACAAATAAAAATTAGTAGTTTAAATAAAACAGGAAATGCAAATCAGTGGTTTTAAGCAAAATAGCAAACAAATGAATAATTTTAAGTTAAACAAGAATGCAATTTAATACATTTTGTTAAAACAGAAAAGAAAGTAAAACAAATAAAAATTAGTAGTTTAAATAAAACAGGAAATGCAAATCAGTGGTTTTAAGCAAAATAGCAAACAAATGAATAATTTTAAGTAAAACAAGAATGCATTTTAATACATTTTGTTAAAACAGAAAAGAAAGTAAAACAAATAAAAATTAGTAGTTTAAATAAAACAGGAAATGCAAATCAGTGGTTTTAAGCAAAATAGCAAACAAATGAATAATTTTAAGTAAAACAAGAATGCAATTTAATACATTTTGTTAAAACAGAAAAGAAAGTAAAACAAATAAAAATTAGTAGTTTAAATAAAACAGGAAATGCAAATCAGTGGTTTTAAGCAAAATAGCAAACAAATGAATAATTTTAAGTAAAACAAGAATGCAATTTAATACATTTTGTTAAAACAGAAAAGAAAGTAAAACAAATAAAAATTAGTAGTTTAAATAAAACAGGAAATGCAAATCAGTGGTTTTAAGCAAAATAGCAAACAAATGAATAATTTTAAGTAAAACAAGAATGCAATTTAATACATTTTGTTAAAACAGAAAAGAAAGTAAAACAAATAAAAATTAGTAGTTTAAATAAAACAGGAAATGCAAATCAGTGGTTTTAAGCAAAATAGCAAACAAATGAATAATTTTAAGTAAAACAAGAATGCAATTTAATACATTTTGTTAAAACAGAAAAGAAAGTAAAACAAATAAAAATTAGTAGTTTAAATAAAACAGGAAATGCAAATTATTGGTTTTAAGCAAAATAGCAAACAAATGAATAATTTTAAGTAAAACAAGAATGCAATTTAATACATTTTGTTAAAACAGAAAAGAAAGTAAAACAAATAAAAATTAGTAGTTTAAATAAAACTGGAAATGCAAATTATTGGTTTTAAGCAAAATAGCAAACAAATGAATAATTTTAAGTAAAACAAGAATGCAATTTAATACATTTTGTTAAAACAGAAAAGAAAGTAAAACAAATAAAAATTAGTAGTTTAAATAAAACAGGAAATGCAAATTATTAGTTTTAAGCAAAATAGCAAACAAATGAATAATTTTAAGTAAAACAAGAATGCAATTTAATACATTTTGTTAAAACAGAAAAGAAAGTAAAACAAATAAAAATTAGTAGTTTAAATAAAACAGGAAATGCAAATTATTGGTTTTAAGCAAAATAGCAAACAAATGAATAATTTTAAGTAAAACAAGAATGCAATTTAATACATTTTGTTAAAACAGTAAAGAAAGTAAAACAAATAAAAATTAGTAGTTTAAATAAAACAGGAAATGCAAATTATTGGTTTTAAGCAAAATAGCAAACAAATGAATAATTTTAAGTAAAACAAGAATGCAATTTAATACATTTTGTTAAAACAGAAAAGAAAGTAAAACAAATAAAAATTAGTAGTTTAAATAAAACAGGAAATGCAAATTATTAGTTTTAAGCAAAATAGCAAACAAATGAATAATTTTAAGTAAAACAAGAATGCAATTTAATACATTTTGTTAAAACAGAAAAGAAAGTAAAACAAATAAAAATTAGTAGTTTAAATAAAACAGGAAATGCAAATTATTGGTTTTAAGCAAAATAGCAAACAAATGAATAATTTTAAGTAAAACAAGAATGCAATTTAATACATTTTGTTAAAACAGTAAAGAAAGTAAAACAAATAAAAATTAGTAGTTTAAATAAAACAGGAAATGCAAATTATTGGTTTTAAGCAAAATAGCAAACAAATGAATAATTTTAAGTAAAACAAGAATGCAATTTAATACATTTTGTTAAAACAGAAAAGAAAGTAAAACAAATAAAAATTAGTAGTTTAACTAAAACAAGAAATGCAAATTATTTAGTTTTAAGCAAAATAGCAAACAAATGAATAATTTTAAGTAAAACAAGAATGCAATTTAATACATTTTGTTAAAACAGAAAAGAAAGTAAAACAAATAAAAATTAGTAGTTTAAATAAAACAGGAAATGCAAATTATTGGTTTTAAGCAAAATAGCAAACAAATGAATAATTTTAAGTTAAACAAGAATGCAATTTAATACTTTTTGTTAAAACAGAAAACAAAGTAAAACAGAAATAAAAATTAGTAGTTTAAATAAAACAGGAATGCAAATTATTTTGTAGTAATGTAGATATTTAATAATTTTAATATATTTGACATCTTTTCCGCCGTCGAAGACGCTATTTATCCCCACCAAATGATTCTCGAATAGTTATCTTTTGACCATCTTTTTACTCTTAATTTAATTTAATTTATTTATTTTTTAATATTTTAACTAAACCCAGAAATGGAGTGCGTACAAAAAGCCGGAATATAGGGTAATTTTTAAAATATTATTTAAAATTCTGAAAAAATATATTGTTATTATGCCATTACTTATTTGGTCGAGTATCCGCATCTTTGTTATTTTGATCATAATTGATATGTTTTTTTTTATCAACCTCTTTGTCGCTTTCTGATCATAAATTTAGTATAAAAAAGAAAAAAAAAGCTACTCGTGTCATGAATAAATAAACTCAAATTTTTTATTACATGTAATATACAGGGTGGTCCAAAAGTCGTGTCACACCATTCCTAGCCCTAACCGGTAACCCTAACACTGTCTGCCATCTGAAATAGAAAAAAGTAAGATAAACTAAAATAATTTAAAATTATATAAAACAAAATAGATAAATAAAAACTCAAAGTCATTGAAATTAATTTTTTGAATCACTACATATTTAATTGTTAATAAATTATGTTAGTCGTAAATAATAATTAATTTATTTTTCAACATCTGTCTATATTTCTGAGAGGAGGTATTTTAACTATTTACATTGTTCGGACTTTTGTCCTCATCTTTACTGTCGTATTCATGACGTTTCGGCCGTTGTACGCCCCGGTCTTCTTCAGGTGACATTTGTTGGAATTTCGGACCGCACCGTTCATTTAGTCAACGCGGGTAGATGCTTTTGGGTATTTCAGTTTTAGTTAATTCGGCTTGATAACTCTCCAAGTTTTTGTTCTCTACGCCGAGGATTGAACTCACAACTCTTTGAAAATAATTTATCTTGTTGTAACGATTATATTACTTGCATTAATTTACGTAATTAATGGAGTAATTTGCTGAATGACACAGAAATCATGACCCACAGAATATTCACCAGTTTAATTTCAAGGCCATAAACTTTAATCTTATTCATTTTTTGTTCTGACCCCCGAACCCCCAAAAACGCGTGAAAAAATGACATTTTAAAAGCTTTTCACACACACACACACACACACACACACACACACACACACACACACACACACACACACACAATATAATATTATAAAGTAACTGATTTAAAAATATGTTTTTTTTCGCTACACAGTAATAACCATGTTTCAAAAATGGAAGCTAAAAGCTTCGAATTTAATTTTGTTATTAAATTAAAGACATTGGTTCGATTTCCTCGTCAAGCGAATTAATGCTCTGTAAATTTACATTGAGCACTATTGTGTAAAAATAAAAAATATCTATAAGAACACCGGATTATATATCTTACTGTTCTTTCTTTTTATTTATATATATATATACACACACACACACACACACACACACACACACACACACACACACACACACACACACACACACATATATATATATATATATATATATATATATATATATATATATGAAAGGCTGAAACACTAATATTCCATGGTTATAATTTATTACATTGGAATCGTAATCACGATTACGATTTCAATGTAATAAATTACGATTCCAATGTAATAAATTATAACCATGGAATATTAGTGTTTGAGTCTTTTATATTATATTCTTACTCTGTCCTGGACATTGAGTTCTACCTGGATTGTAGCCTCTTGGGAATATATATATATATATATATATATATATATATATATATATATATATATATATATTGACCACTAATATTATATATATATATATATATATATATATATATATATATATATATATATATATATATATATATATATATATATATATATGTAACGGAGCCGAGATCGAATTCCAGTCGAATCCTTGTGAAAGGTATGAATCCTTTTCTTCTCCCTCCATCTTTGGGTAAAATAGTAGGACGGACTGGGTTCTATAGCCTTGGATGGCAACTAGTCTAGGAGAAGGACAAAAACTGCGGAGGGTCACTCGGGGACCTTATGGCACGTAGTGCACCAGGTTTCCGTATTCGGCCCCTCAAAATGTGTGGATGGTTCTGCACAAAACCTTCACCACTATAATCAACTCATATGTGCTGGTGTCTGGTCTGTCAGCTCCTACAAACTGGGCTGCTTGACCCTCATATGTCGAATACGACAGGAGAATCGAGTCTATATATAGATAGCGGAGGGGAAAATCAAGCGTATTGGAAATGTATCGGTAGGGGATTAAATGTAATATACATACGTTCTTTTTATCCCACTACAAATGAA
>OZ038507.1:37006696-37034196 GCA_964036315.1 Acanthosepion esculentum | reverse complement strand
GAACAGGTTAAAATTGTGGCAATCGGTAAGCATCCTCCTGGGAGTCGGTTCCACAGAACAGTGGTTCACGGGAAGAAGCTGTTCGAGTGGTACTTACTACTCATCGATAGAATACAGAGTGAATGGCGGTGGTTTGTTACAAGCTAGCCGTGAAGGTCAGAAACTGGCGGAACCCAATAATGCAGTTCGTCCGAGTACTTTCCATGGAAGTAGCGACAGAGCAGTGAGGGGCTTGCCACATACAACATGTGAAAGAAGGGTTTCAGCGTGGAAAATAATTTGTCACCCACAAAGACTTGGAAACATTTCTGGAGTCTATCACGGCTGGAGAGTGCGGTTTGGGCAGCACCCACCCAAAAAGGACAAAAGTCCTGGTGTCAGAACTAAGATACGCTTAGTAAATAATTAGTTGCCAAATAGGTAACTCTTTGCTTTGCTCTGCTTTGATGTCTAGTGAGTGTTTAATTCTCCAAACCTTTCTTCCTTGTGTGTGCCAAGAAGTTCAGTTATCCTTTTCTGATTTTTTTATCAACAGTTTCTATGGAGTTCTTGTTCTCTTTAAAACTTCCTTATTTCCCATACTCACTGTCGATGACATTCTCAACATTCTTATAATGAGCTCAGTTCACAGAGTGCCTCACTAATCTAGCCTTGTGCCAGACTAAATCAATATTAATAATTTGTACTGTGAGCTCGATTTCCTTGAGTGATCCCCCTACTCTGACCTGTTAAGCTTAGTAAATATCTGGGGCGCTTGTGTTAGAGTGACGGTACATGGCAATTTTGTATGGGGCACCCAGTGAGGATCAAACACACTCCTCAGTAGTAATGGTCAAACCAGATTAGCCTCGTTAAGCATTACTCGACACCGAGGGGCCTTATTACCATTATTATTATTATTATTAGTCGATTGCTTAATTTTTGACATTTCAACCCTTGATATTTAATTTGTGCGGGGCACACAGTGAGGATCAAACTCACTACTCAGTAGTAATGGTCAACCAGATTTGCCTCGTTAACTATTAATCGAAACCGCGGGGCCTTAATATTATTATTATTATTATTATTATTATTGGTTGATTGCTTAATTTGTGATATGTCAACCCTCGTAGGGCTATGTCGGTCGGACACCCAGTGAGGATCGAACTTAGAAGTAATGTTCAACCAGACTAGCCTTATTATTATTGGCTGGTTCGTTGGCGGGTTAGATTTAACTGTCAACCCTCATTGGGCTATTGAATGTGAAATTTTGTGCGGGGTACCCAATGAAGATCAAACTCACTACTCAGTAGTAATAGTCTGTCAAACGAGCTTTGATAACCATTGTCCCATGGCGAGGCGCCTGGAAAGTGATGGTGGTGTCGCAGGCCGTTGATTGTTTGCCATACTTCGGCTCTCACACTTTGTGGCCTTATGCCAAACTAAAGTTTCGGAAATATCTAACTAAAAAAGCGCCTCTTGTAGAACGATAATTGGTGAGCTATTTTTCAAGGTCATTGAGTTTGTTCCTCACTAGGTGGTCTATAATTATGGCCATGTCCAGACTAAGTTAAGCTTATATTTGCACACTCAAACTGAAGCTTTTGATTCGGCTCAATTTTCACGCACCTTCAGTATTGAAATATATTTCAATATTGAAATGAAACAGTGGTTCCCAAACTTTTTTTTCTCTGGTCTGCATTTTCGGAATGAAAATTTGCTCGCGACTTACCAAATTTTATGTGATAAAAAGTACATTTAAAAATAAAATAATGAAAAAAAAAACAACAAAAAAAAAACAGATAGAGGGTTAAAGGGGGATAACCTCGGATTCGAAGTCAGAACATTATCATTGATAACTCTCTCCTCCAATTTGCGAACCCTAGTTAGTATATTCTTAACATTTGATATAATGCAAAAATATCGCAATGATAAAATCGGTCAGTAATTTTTTTATAACTATTTATACTGGGACTCATGCATAAAATTACAAGTAATCCATAATAATATTTTTATTTTGAAATCATATTTATTTTTGGTATATGAATTTTTTAAAACTGTTTCTAAATCTTTTATTGTCTTTCAATCATTCCGCCTCACCTGCTACCCTCTTCTGTCGCACCTATAAAGCACGCTGCTCCGTTTGGAAACCACTTAACATCATTATGATTTTATAACACGATGATATTTTATCTGAAAAGAGATTTTTATATAAGTAACATTCTATATATAAATGTTTGTATGACTGGCCTTTCGTATCCAAATATATATGCTAGCTGACTCCGGATGCTGCACCGTATGTTTTCGACATAATTTCAATTAACGTTATTCATTTTGATTTTTTAATTATTTTCTATCCGTCTTGTTTTTCTGTATCACAACACGCGCGACCAATACGCACTCTTTTCTTAATTTTGGCGGCCGAAGAGTGTAACGGCCTAGAGCGGTTTGATAAAAAGCAACAAGATGAAAAGAAAAATCCCCCTCCCCAATAAAACCTGTGATTTTTTTTTATTCATTATAAAAACTCTCTCTCTCTTTTTTTTTTCTTTTAAATATTAGGTGTGTGAAAAAGTTTGTAGGTTTTTCTATTTAAAAAAAAATCAACAGCTTCATACGGTGTATTTTCATCAGCTTTCGGAAAACGAGTAGCTAAGCCCTTCACTCACACATCGATTCGATGAAAAAAAAAAATTTTAGTCCGGTGATTGTAAAAGCGAAACTTCGTCTGTTTTTTAAAGCTTTAGTTTTTATAACAATCCAAATTAAAATAATTTTCCAAATAGAAAACATATTTAATTCAAATTCGAAAAAAATACACTTAATAAAGAGTCATATTTGTTTAGTGTACGAAATAATAAGTGCGAAATAAAATGGAAAAATAATTCTAATAAAAGAAAAGAAAATAAATTCTAATATTGTATATTTATTATGGCGTATTTGGTCAGTTGATTTGCTACACTACATTTCGAGCGTTTGGGTTCCTCCTCCAACAGAACGACGGACTGCTACTGTGTAGACGGATGATAAAATACGAGAATGAAGGAAATGTCTCTTCCTGGTGATTTACGGAATAAAAAGAATAAGGCGGAAAAGAGATAGATAGATAGATAGATAGATAGATAGATAGATAAGAAGAGAGTTAGATAGATAGATAGATAGATAGATAGATAGATAGATAGATAGATAAATAAATAAATAAATATTTACTTTTGTGATATAAAATCAACAAAAACGTCTGCCGTTTAAATTGTTTTTTTGGGGTGGGGTGAGCGGTTATTTGGGGGCATACGAACAGACTAACATAGATAGATAGACAGACAGATAGATATGAACAGAGATAGATAGATAGATAGATAGATAGATAGATAGATAGATAGATAAAATAAAATGTGATAAATAATGAACTGAAATAGATAGATAGATAGATAGATAGATAGATAATAAAATGTGATAGATAGATAGATAGATAGATAATGAAGAAAATGTGATAGATAGATAGATAGATAGATAAATAAATAAATAAATAGATATCACACACGTAATATTTACTTTTGTGATATAAAATCAACAAAAACGTCTGCCGTTTAAATTGTTTTTTTGGGGTGGGGTGAGCGGTTATTTGGGGGCATACGAACAGACTAACATAGATAGATAGACAGACAGATAGATATGAACAGACTTCGATCAATAGATGGATAGATATGAACAAACTTAGATAGATAGATAGATAGATAGATAGGAACAGACTGAGATAATGATCGATAGATAGATATGAATAAACAAAGATAGATAGATAGATAGATAGACAGACAGACAGATAAGGTAAGATAAGATAAGAAGGCTGAAAGGTAATGGAGAATGCTAAATACGTTTATTAGAATGTTTTAATACAGTGGGTGGGGAATACATTTTGAGAAGGTCATTAGGCTTTTAAAATAATGAATAATAACGTTGAGATGCTGAATTAAGTAAGAATTCCTGTGTAGATAAAAAATTAAAAACGAATTGGAAAATGTCACAGTAGACGATTAGGAAAAATACAAAAAGAGACAAAACAATCCCGGTCCCAGTCTCCGAATAAAGGGAAGTCACATATTTCTCTGAATATTTTTCTCGTTGATTAATTACGGCAAGGAAAAAGCGAATGTTTCTAAATTAAAAGTATAAATCTGTAGTACATATTCAACATCTATCTTAGTCTGTTCGTATCTATCTATCTCTCTCTCTCTTTCTATCTCTATCTCTATCTATCTATCTTTATATATATATATATATATATATATATATGTATATATATATATATATATAATAAGAGAGAGAGAGAGAGAGAGAGAGAGAGAGAGAGAGAGAGAGAGACAGACAGAGACAGAGACAGAGACAGAGACAGTGCTGAAAAGTTCCAGTACGAAGAAGCCCCCAGCTCCCAAATCTAATATTGGTCATCTGATCGGATTTTGGAAGTAGGCCAGTTATTTATATTATATATATATATATATATATATATATATATATATATATATATATATATATATATATATATATATATATATAATTAGCACGTATGTACAAAAATGTACATGTAACAATTTATTGATGCTGATCTGAAATATTTTTATCTTCTGTTAGTGCGTATGTGTGTTTTTTATTTTTACATATGTAAATAAACACACATACACACACGCACACGCACATACACACACACACACACATTGTATTTATACAAAAAGCAACCGAATTACAAAGCAGATTGCTCCAACTGAACGATTGGCGCTACACTAACTTCCCTGCTGCTTACAGTGATTTTGGTTTTGAGTAAAAAAATCCTGAAGTAAAATAAATAATATACAAATACATAAAGTACCGCGGCTGGATTATTAAATTACATACTTAAAAAAAAAAATTATAATTTCCTATATTTTTAAAATGATAATTTTATTTTTTTTTGCACAAAAAGTAAAGGTGGGTGAAAATTAACCTCGTTTCGTTTTTAGATTTATTTGCAAAATAATAAAATAAAAATATAAATGAGAAAGTCCCCAAAATGTCGCAAATATTTTAATTTTTAACATTCTTCATTTTCGTCTTTAATTTTTATCGTAATTTCATAAAAAAATAAAATGTATCCCTCTTTTGTGAACGTCACCTCTAACAAAAATTAAATTAAATAAATAAATGAAACAGATGCTTACATTTGAAAATTCCGTTGTGAATTTTGGGTCTGCTTGTACAGATATATACGTTCATTTTTACCAGCGCGGTAAACCGATAAAATGGCGGGATTTATTTATATTAGTTTATAAAGAGGGGCTGCAGAAGTAGGTATACAGAACGGAATCATTACAATACGTCAAAGTATGTAATCAATACAATACATTATGTCTACACATTTCGTTTCTTTCATTAGTGTATACCTACTTTTGCACCCACCCCTGTATATCTGCATATGGATCCGTACTTCTGTCTGAGAACGTGTATAGTATCTGGGCGCTTTTACTAGGATCGAAGTTTTGTTTCCCATCTCTTTCTACCTCGGATCAGTGTAATATCTGTACACTCTGTAAAATGGGCCCGCACTCACACACACACACACACACACACATTGCCACTATGAATTGCCTGTCTGTCCGTTTACAGGCCACAACAGAATTGGGGGAAATCAAGAAAGGCGGGGTGGGGAGAGGAAAAGAATGGTGTGAAGAGAGAATGGTAGAAGGTAAGTAAGAAAGACAGAGAAAAACGAAAAGAAAATTGAGTTAAAAAAAGGAAAAAAAAAGACGAAAGATAAAAAAGACCCACTTGCTGTCTTGGCTTTATTACTCCTTTACTCTTTTGAAGTTTAAAATAGGTGCAGGTTTACTTAATATCTTTTTTAGTAGGGTGGGGACATCGTGTGCACCTTACAAAGGAAAATGGGTAGATACAATAATATTAATATATATTTTTTAGTAGTGATTTACTTTTATTATATATAGAAAAAATGGTTTGTTAATGACCAGGTATTATACGCGAGAGTTACTGATAGAATATAGCTGTTATATGGATAATTATGTTTTGTAATAGTGTTTTATTATTGGAATACATTGTAAAAGAGAAAGATTGTTAACGGTCAGGAATTAATGCAATCATTCAGTTATGTTCCATGCGTGATACACGCTTAGGCGATCATGACTGACGGGGCAGATTTTTGCCCGCAGGTAGCCATTTCTTTCTGTGGTAGACCAGTTGCTATCCAAGGATAGAGAACCCCGTCTATCCTGCTATTTACCCACAAGAAGAGAGCGAGTCATACCTTTACCAACGGTATTAGTACTTAAGTGAATGTAATGGATTCGACTGGAATTCGAACTCGGCTCTCCGATTACTTCAATCCGAGCCGCTATCCATTACGCCACAATGTAACCATTGCTTATAGAATAGCATATGTATAATCACTATTTTGTCACAGTGTATCAAATGAGGAAGACAAGGTTTGTCAATGGCCAGTGGAATAAAGTTTTTATTCATGAATGTGGTGACTTAGTAATTGTGAGTTCAATCACTGTACTGGGTAGTGTGTACTTGAACTTAATGGAAACGGGGTAAGCAATAACTGAGCAGTAGTGAGAGAACGAGAACGCGAGCAATTTACCCCCGTAGATTAAATAAAGTGTTCAGTTCAAAATTTCCTGTAGGTTAACCAGATCGACATACACCTGATGGAGGCCGAAGAGTACAAGGACTGAAACGTTGCGATAACAAAGACAAAAATGAGGACAATAGTACACATGTAAATAACGTAAATGATGATAACTCCTCATTTCAGCTTGCAGCGCCTTTACCTCCTTTAAAGTGGATGAAGTTTAATTCAGTTTTTTTCTTGTAGATCGTGGCTCCTACGTAGGGTGATAGATACAATGGTTTTAATATACAGCTCGAAGGGTCGTTGAGTTAATCTTTATTTGAAATATTTTTCTCAGAAAATAGAGCATTCTGACGCTGAGCGGTGTGGTGTAGCGGATAATGGTTTGGCAAGAGAAATCGGAGAACCGAGTTCGAATACTAGCAGGGTTAGTTACATTCACTTGTGCAAATACTCTAGTGAAAGGTATGGATCCATCTCTTATCAATTGAGTAGCAGGACACACTGGATCGTATTGCCTTGTTTGGCAGCCAGTCTACCGTAGAAAGAAATGGAAGCCTGCTGCTAGTTAATCGTGAATCGAAAGCGACATGATCGCCCAAGCGTGTATCACTGACAGGATCATGATTCTCCCCCATACGTTGATGTGAAAGATAGTCGAGTGATATCCTGTTGCATTCTCACGGTTTTGATTTCAAAGTTTGGCAAACATGGACGTTCGTGCCTGCAAAAAAAAACAACAAAAACAAAACGGTGTATCAAACGGACGGTTTTTCCATTCACATCGATTATAGTTTAATTACTTTCACTCTTCAGCAACGTTTTAAAAACGATGATTGAAATTGTAATAAAATCTAAACATATGAAAGTGAATTTATACATTTTCTTTGTTCTTGAGAATCAACAACAAAAATAATAAACACTATTTATTTATTATATTGTTCATTGAAACGGTTGTCAAGACATCAGCTAATTGCCAGTTGATTCAAACTTTGTAAAAAGGATAAATAATCAGGATTTAGTTATAATTGTGTGGTAATAAAATAAGCACATTCCATCTTCCCTCTTGTTTGCAACTATCCACTAAAATAAAATAAACATTTTCATCACTAAAGCTGAACTAGTCAAATAAAGCTTCATAAGCTTCTACTTAAAGTTGCTGGTATATTAAAAGTTGGTTCACATATTTTAATCATTTAGTAAATGTTTATAAATTTATGAATAAAAAAATTGTTTTCATATTTATTTCTTTATAAATTGTTAAATGATAAATATAGTGAACCTCGGTTCACGAATTTAATTCGTTCCTCAAGGCCGTTCGTAACCCGAAATGTTTGTAAACCGAAGCACACACACACACAGACAAACACAGAGGGGCTGCAATGGATAAATTGTCGTCTAAAGGACGCAAAAATGAAAATGACATTGACAGCACTACCTCCTGAAGGCATTTGATGTAGGTACTCTTTTTCTCACAGACAATGCCCAACTGACCCTACTATACTGTTCAGTCGATAAAAAAATCACAAACAAACAATGCGGATGCACGAAATTAAAAATAGAAAATGGCGATAATTTACCCATCGCATCATGAATATATATATATATACGCGCACACACACACACACACACTTACACACACACACACACACATATATATATATATAGTGATTATATATATATATATATAAATAGTGATTATACACACACGCACACACACACACACACATATGAATATATATGTAGGCAGCAACCTTTCTTTTAAACATCAATCGTTAAATATGACAGACAAGGAAAATTTAATTAATTTATACTCAGTTTTTCCATTTTTAGAACGCAGGTAAAAATAATTAATGAATAAAATTTACCTTGTCTGTATTATTAAACTAAAGATATCAGGGATAGAGCGTATGTAAAAATATAAAAAAAGGCCATATATATATATATATATATATATATATATATATATATATATATATATATATATATATATATATATATATATATATATATATATATATATATATATATATATGTGTGTCTGTGTGTGTGTGTGTGTGTTTAATACAAATAAAATTTGACAATTAGCTGATTGATGTATGTATATATGGATATGTGCGTAAGTGTTTTTGCTGTAAATTCTTTCATTAAATAAGAAATCATGTCGAATTTTTTTCTTTGTTAATTGTTTCAACTCCAGAAAATGTAAAATAGTTTCTTTCTGTCAGCTAATAAAAATTAATTTTAATTTCAGCGATATGCTTTATTTGATGAGATCAGATGTTGGTCGTCATAAACGATAAAATCGATTTTAAGGAAGTAGGTTCGATTCCTCTTAGGGATTCCTTTTAGTTTCACTCAATAGTTTTTTTAAAAATTTTATTTTACAATATTTTTCACCCTGTACAAGGCCCAAAAGTCACTCGACGTAGAGGGTTACAAATTATCCCCATTATTGGGTTACATTTTTTATAAAAAAACAATTCATTCACACAAAATGTTCATGAAAAATAAACTGGAAGCGATGGGAGCGACTGTGGGTTCGTATTGCCTCACTGAATACTTTTAATGATATTCATATATACTAGCCAAATCCTCGTCTTACGAACATTTCTCTTAATAATTTAAAATAATTCCCCCGATGATATTTTATTCTTACTCGGTTTCCGTCGTACGATACTGTGCGTTTGAAAATGCCGCTTTTATCTCAGTTACCTTCATATTAGGATTCTAGGGGAATATTTGAGGTATTTTGGTAATTGTTGTGCAAGAGTTTTGTTGCAAATGTAGTATTATGGTGAAAGGATTATTGTCAGTACGATTGGGTCCATGAGAGCGACTAGCTAGTTAGGAGTTAAGACTAGAGAAGACCACTCCTTTTCCCCCTCCCCCAACTTCGCCCTTGTGGCACATTTTGTTATTTTATAGCAAATAAATATTAAGATCAAAGTGTAGTATCTGTTCGCAGATTACTCGCTGAATGATCGCCTTTAGGCCGGGATCGATCACTGATACAGGCCGGTCGCAGGGATTCGTCCCTGCGCTGGTAGTATCGCAGCTAAGACTAGCTATGACCAGCTAAAGACCAGCTTGGACAAGCTAAAACCAGCTAAAGCCAAAGCACTGCGGCCCGGGTGAAAACTCGGGTCCATTACCCCTCCCTTCCCACATTAAACCCTGACCTTGTGTCACAACCTGACCCTGTGGGAGGTCAAGTAGATCCCGGCCTTTTGGCTAAGATCAAAGTGTAGTATCTGTTCGCAGATTACTCACTGAATGATCGCCTATGGGGCCGGGATTCCTTCTCCGATACAGGCCGGCGGCAGGGATTCGTCCCTGCGCTGGTAGTATCGTGGCTACGTCTGACTAGCTATGACCAGCTCTGACCAGCTTGGACAAGCTATGACCAGCTAAGACCAGCCAAGACCAGCTATGACTAGCTAAAGCCAAAGCACTGCGACCCGGGTGAAAACTCGGGTCCATTCCCCCTCCCTTCCCACGTTAAACTCCGACCTTGTGTCACAACCTGGCCATGTGGGAGGTCAAGTAAATCCCGAGTAGTATCTGTTCGCAGATTGCTCACTGAATGATCGCCTATGGGGCCGGGATTCCTTATCCGATACAGGCCGGCGGCAGGGATTCGTCCCTGCGCTGGTAGTATCGTGGCTACGTCTGACTAGCTATGACCAGCTCTGACCAGCTTGGACAAGCTATGACCAGCTAAGACCAGCCAAGACCAGCTATGACTAGCTAAAGCCAAAGCACTGCGACCCGGGTGAAAACTCGGGTCCATTCCCCCTCCCTTCCCACGTTAAACTCCGACCTCGTGTCACAACCTGGCCATGTGGGAGGTCAAGTAAATCCCGTGTAGTATCTGTTCGCAGATTGCTCACTGAATGATCGCCTATGGGGCCGGGATTCCTTCTCCGATACAGGCCGGCGGCAGGGATTCGTCCCTGCGCTGGTAGTATCGTGGCTACGTCTGACTAGCCATGACCAGCTCTGACCAGCTTGGACAAGCTATGACCAGCTAAGACCAGCCAAGACCAGCTATGACTAGCTAAAGCCAAAGCACTGCGACCCGGGTGAAAACTCGGGTCCATTCCCCCTCCCTTCCCACGTTAAACTCCGACCTTGTGTCACAACCTGGCCATGTGGGAGGTCAAGTAAATCCCGTGTAGTATCTGTTCGCAGATTGCTCACTGAATGATCGCCTATGGGGCCGGGATTCCTTCTCCGATACAGGCCGGCGGCAGGGATTCGTCCCTGCGCTGGTAGTATCGTGGCTACGTCTGACTAGCTATGACCAGCTCTGACCAGCTTGGACAAGCTATGACCAGCTAAGACCAGCCAAGACCAGCTATGACTAGCTAAAGCCAAAGCACTGCGACCCGGGTGAAAACTCGGGTCCATTCCCCCTCCCTTCCCACGTTAAACTACGACCTTGTGTCACAACCTGGCCCTGTGGGAGGTCAAGTAAATCCCATGTAGTATCTGTTCGCAGATTACTCGCTGAATGATCGCCTTTAGGCCGGGAGCGATCACTGATACAGGCCGGTCGCAGGGATTCGTCCCTGCGCTGGTAGTATCGCAGCTACGTCTAGCTAAAGACCAGCTAAGACCAGCTAAAGACCAGCTATGACCAGCTAAAGACCAGCTTGGACAAGCTAAGACCAGCCAAAGCACTGCGGCCCGGGTGAAAACTCGGGTCCACTCCCCCTCCCTTCCCACGTTAAAAACGGACCTTGTGTCACAACCTGGCCCTGTGGGAGGTCAAGTAGATCTTGGGATTCGTCCCTGCGCTGGTAGTATCGGGGCTACGTCTGACTAGCTATGACCAGCTCTGACCAGCTTGGACAAGCTAAGACCAGCCATGACCAGCTAAGACCAGCTCTGACCAGCTTGGGCAAGCTAAGACCAGCTAAAGCACTGCGGCCCGGGTGAAAGCTCGGGTCCACTCCCCCTCCCGTCCCACGTTAAACCCCGACCTTGTGTCACAACCTGACCGTGTGGGAGGTCAAGTAAATCCACGGCCTTTTGGCTAAGATCAAAGTGTAGTATCTGTTCGCAGATTACTCGCTGAATGATCGCCTTTAGGCCGGGAGCGATCACTGATACAGGCCGGTCGCAGGGATTCGTCCCTGCGCTGGTAGTATCAGAGCTAAGACTAGCTATGACCAGCTAAAGACCAGCTTGGACAAGCTAAAACCAGCTAAAGCCAAAGCACTGCGGCCCGGGTGAAAACTCGGGTCCATTCCCCCTCCCTTCCCACATTAAACCCTGACCTTGTGTCACAACCTGACCCTGTGGGAGGTCAAGTAGATCCCGGCCTTTTGGCTAAGATCAAAGCGTAGTATCTGTTCTTCTCCGCTTAACCTGATTCTCTCTCTCTCTCTTCCCAACTTCTGTTTACCATTCTTTCTTTCTTTCTTTTTTTCTTTCTTTTTCTCGGTGAAAACCAATTAGTGCCTGTTCCCCTCTTTCCATGCAATCCATTATTTATGCAGAATTGACAGGGCGTAACGGTCGGTCGAACTGACGAAAGGAGGGACCAGCACAGTTACAATAGGATAGGCACCCCTTCAGGAAAACAGTTACTAAAAACTTTCTGTAGATATTATATTTATGTCTTTGAAGTATAATCTTCATTTCCTTATAATTGGTCATCTGCTAGTCCAATCCTACTAAATATCTATATACTTTTGCTGATAACGATTTGATAATTACATTCAAAATTCTAAAAAAAATGAAGAAAATAATTCTTGACATTCAAATTTTTTATGAAATGTTTTATCGATGCTAACATTATGATTTTAATAATAACTTTAAATATTTTTTTGATAACTTTATTAGTGCCATTAGACTTCTCGGTTAAATATAAAAACCACAGCTTCACCAGGTGTTGCGGCTGTGGCTTCTGTAGCTAGTACGTTTTACAGGTTATAGTAGACAGGCCCAGTTTCAACTAGTTTTGATTTCAGAGTTATTGTTCTCCTAGACTGGTTGCCAACTAAGTCTATAGAACTCAATCTGCCCTGCTATTTAACCAATTGCTAGAGGCAGGAAGAAGAGATGTACCTTTCTCAGTGGTATTTCTGTGAAAGTGAACTCGGTCGGAACTTGAACACCGATTACACATACCGCACCAATAATCGCTACGCTACGCTCACATTCAAAATAAAGATAAAGATTCACTAAGCGAAGCATAGATGTGGCACAAGGCTGCAAGTATGGAGCACCTAGTGAGGATCGAACTCATACTCAGTCGTAATTGGTCTAGCTAGACAAGTTGGGTAACCATTACACCACGTTCAAAAACGTTTCCGCGTGCTTGTGGGCTTTTTTCCCACCCACAAACCTCTCTCTTTGCCAGGCGGTATCTGGCAAGTGTTTCGCTGCTCTATCGCTACTTTCACGGAAAGTGCTCGAAAGAACTACATTCCTTGGTCCCGCCACTGCTTTGTGGAACTGACTCCCAAGAGGATGCTTCCCCGATCACTACAATCTTAACCTTTTCAAGTCTAGGGTTAACCGTTATCATCCCCACATATCCTCATAAATTGTGCTTCTTACCTCTTACTTTGTGGAACCGACTCCCAAGAGGATGCTTCCCTGATCACTACAATCTTAACCTTTTCAAGTCTAGGGTTAACCGTTATCTTCCCCACATATCCTCATAAATTGTGCTTCTTACCTCTTACTTTGTGGAACCGACTCCCAAGAGGATGCTTCCCTGATCACTACAATCTTAACCTTTTCAAGTCTAGGGTTAGCCGTTATCTTCCCCACATATCCTCATAAATTGTGCTTCTTACCTCTTACTTTGTGGAACCGACTCCCAAGAGGATGCTTCCCTGATCACTACAATCTTAACCTTTTCAAGTCTAGGGTTAACCGTTATCTTCCCCACATATCCTCATAAATTGTGCTTCTTACCTCTTACTTTGTGGAACCGACTCCCAAGAGGATGCTTCCCTGATCACTACAATCTTAACCTTTTCAAGTCTAGGGTTAACCGTTATCTTCCCCACATATCCTCATAAATTGTGCTTCTTACCTCTTACTTTGTGGAACCGACTCCCAAGAGGATGCTTCCCTGATCACTACAATCTTAACCTGTTCAAGTCTAGGGTTAACCGTTATCTTCCCCACATATCCTCATAAATTGTGCTTCTTACCTCTTACTTTGTGGAACCGACTCCCAAGAGGATGCTTCCCTGATCACTACAATCTTAACCTTTTCAAGTCTAGGGTTAACCGTTATCATCCCCACATATCCTCATAAATTGTGCTTCTTACCTCTTACTTTGTGGAACCGACTCCCAAGAGGATGCTTCCCTGATCACTACAATCTTAACCTTTTCAAGTCTAGGGTTAACCGTTATCTTCCCCACATATCCTCATAAATTGTGCTTCTTACCTCTTACTTTGTGGAACCGACTCCCAAGAGGATGCTTCCCTGATCACTACAATCTTAACCTTTTCAAGTCTAGGGTTAGCCGTTATCTTCCCCACATATCCTCATAAATTGTGCTTCTTACCTCTTACTTTGTGGAACCGACTCCCAAGAGGATGCTTCCCTGATCACTACAATCTTAACCTTTTCAAGTCTAGGGTTAACCGTTATCTTCCCCACATATCCTCATAAATTGTGCTTCTTACCTCTTACTTTGTGGAACCGACTCCCAAGAGGATGCTTCCCTGATCACTACAATCTTAACCTTTTCAAGTCTAGGGTTAACCGTTATCTTCCCCACATATCCTCATAAATTGTGCTTCTTACCTCTTACTTTGTGGAACCGACTCCCAAGAGGATGCTTCCCTGATCACTACAATCTTAACCTGTTCAAGTCTAGGGTTAACCGTTATCTTCCCCACATATCCTCATAAATTGTGCTTCTTACCTCTTACTTTGTGGAACCGACTCCCAAGAGGATGCTTCCCCGATCACTACAATCTTAACCTTTTCAAGTCTAGGGTTAACCGTTATCTTCCCCACATATCCTCATAAATTGTGCTTCTTACCTCTTACTTTGTGGAACCGACTCCCAAGAGGATGCTTCCCTGATCACTACAATCTTAACCTTTTCAAGTCTAGGGTTAACCGTTATCTTCCCCACATATCCTCATAAATTGTGCTTCTTACCTCTTACTTTGTGGAACCGACTCCCAAGAGGATGCTTCCCTGATCACTACAATCTTAACCTTTTCAAGTCTAGGGTTAACCGTTATCTTCCCCACATATCCTCATAAATTGTGCTTCTTACCTCTTACTTTGTGGAACCGACTCCCAAGAGGATGCTTCCCTGATCACTACAATCTTAACCTTTTCAAGTCTAGGGTTAACCGTTATCTTCCCCACATATCCTCATAAATTGTGCTTCTTACCTCTTACTTTGTGGAACCGACTCCCAAGAGGATGCTTCCCTGATCACTACAATCTTAACCTTTTCAAGTCTAGGGTTAGCCGTTATCTTCCCCACATATCCTCATAAATTGTGCTTCTTACCTCTTACTTTGTGGAACCGACTCCCAAGAGGATGCTTCCCTGATCACTACAATCTTAACCTTTTCAAGTCTAGGGTTAACCGTTATCTTCCCCACATATCCTCATAAATTGTGCTTCTTACCTCTTACTTTGTGGAACCGACTCCCAAGAGGATGCTTCCCTGATCACTACAATCTTAACCTTTTCAAGTCTAGGGTTAACCGTTATCTTCCCCACATATCCTCATAAATTGTGCTTCTTACCTCTTACTTTGTGGAACCGACTCCCAAGAGGATGCTTCCCCGATCACTACAATCTTAACCTTTTCAAGTCTAGGGTTAACCGTTATCTTCCCCACATATCCTCATAAATTGTGCTTCTTACCTCTTACTTTGTGGAACCGACTCCCAAGAGGATGCTTCCCTGATCACTACAATCTTAACCTTTTCAAGTCTAGGGTTAACCGTTATCTTCCCCACATATCCTCATAAATTGTGCTTCTTACCTCTTACTTTGTGGAACCGACTCCCAAGAGGATGCTTCCCCGATCACTACAATCTTAACCTGTTCAAGTCTAGGGTTAACCGTTATCTTCCCCACATATCCTCATAAATTGTGCTTCTTACCTCTTACTTTGTGGAACCGACTCCCAAAAGGATGCTTCCCCGATCACTACAATCTTAACCTTTTCAAGTCTAGGGTTAACCGTTATCTTCCCCACATATCCTCATAAATTGTGCTTCTTACCTCTTACTTTGTGGAACCGACTCCCAAGAGGATGCTTCCCTGATCACTACAATCTTAACCTTTTCAAGTCTAGGGTTAACCGTTATCTTCCCCACATATCCTCATAAACTCTGTTTCTTGTCTCTTACTTTGTGGAACCGACTCCCAGGAGGATACTTCACCGGTCACTACAATCTTAACCTTTTCAAGTCTAGGGTTAACCGTTATCTTCCCATCCTATTCATATAAACTAGGCTTGTAGGCCTTGTAGTCGATGAACCTTACTGTAAAAAAACAAAAACTAAAACAAAAACAAATAAGCAAACAACGAATTTTCCCTCCAAATTATATTTAAGAAAATATATTACATAACCCCAATGAATAAAGTAAATAATATATAAATACACCAAGCCTTAAATACAACCGATGCTGTTCAACAGAAATACATAACCGCTACTAATATCCAATTAAGAGGGTATTGTATGCAAAGAAGATGGTTAAAACCGGGAGTAAATTGTCGAAGTGCACTTATATGTGACACAAGGCCGAATGTATGGAGCACCCAGTGAGTATCGAACTCGTAAATTGACTTACTAAGTCATCTAGCAAAACAAGCTTATTAACCATTACACCAGGTCGAAGCACCCAAAATTGTTCTTCTAATCATAGCTTGGATGTGGGACAAGATCGAGATTGTTGGGCACCCAATGAGGATCGAACGCACTATTCACTCATAAATTGATCAAGCACAGGTGTTGTCAAACATTTTCGATCAGGGACCCCCTTTTGTTTATCTTCCTTCCCCAGCGACTCCCACTTGAAATATCTTTGAACCTTAAAACTTGCACTGATTTTGGCAATTAAAATGTCAGTTAAAATATATGAAAAGGTACCAAATTTCGATCAGGTTGAGAATCCCCCCCTCCCAAATATATTAAATAACTCCACTGAATCGAGCAAATAATATATTAAGTACACCAAGCCTAAATTCAACTGATGCTATTGAACAGAAAGGTAAAAACCACTACTAATATCCAACTGTACTAATTAAATTAAATAAACTAATATTGCATCATACTTGATGTAATAATACCAATAAGACCAAATGACTTTCATAATGGTAAACTCTATTTTACAGTTAGAGGTTGAAAAGGGGGGATAGTTGTCTGAAAATCAACTTGGAACAATTAAAAAAGAGCAAGCAATTCTCTTCTTTCTTTTTATATGCCATGTCTTTTCAGGACGTATTTATATTGAATAATTTGTATTGAAATCGATTTGTGTTGAAACTGATTTTTTCGTTTTTCGCGGTTTTTCGCTAGACGCAGTGGCGTAGAAATAAAAATGAGGTATCGTTGAGCTCATCATGATGTAAGTAACTACCGAGTTTGAACTAAATCGGAGGAAAAAGTTGAATTTATCGATTTTGGATCGGCTTTATCGATTATTGATTTCTTAAAAATTATCGATTATTTTAGGCTAAGAACCCATCTCTTACATTTTACAATGTATGTGTCAAGTTTGATCAAAATCGGTTGAATGGATCTCAAGTGAAAAGGTATCACATAGACAGACATCCTCTGTTTTATATAGAGAGATAACCCCAGTGTTATATTAAGTACACCAAGCCTTAAATACAACCGATGCTGTTGAACAGAAATGCATAACCGCTACTAATATCCAATTAATAAGGTATTGTATGCAAAGAAGATGGTTAAAACTGGGAGTGAATTGTCTCAAATGCAAAGAAGCTCTGAAATTAGTGCCCTATAAAAAGCACAAAGATAGGTATGCTTGAAGATGTCTGCTTGAAGATGTATGGAAAGAGCATGTGCTTCATACAAAAAATATAGCAATATCGGAACAGGGTCTTTTTTTGATGGGTTTCTTTAAAAGATATTATTAGAGTAGTGGTTAAGTATGCTACCGGGCAGTCAATATACAACATAAAAATGCATTGGAGATAAAGAAAAAAACATACAATAATTTTATATATTAAACCATCTCAAGAAGAAAATACCAAAGACCGATTTTAGTTTTTAGCAGAGATAAATTCGGTGAGCCTGGTATTGTTGTGCAAGCGCTTTTCACACCGATTCTCATTCGACCCCTTGACTATCATCGACTCTTTGAAACTCCTTACCGACCCCTAGGGAGTCGTTCGGACATCGTTTGACGGTCCCTGATCTAGCTAATGTCTTACCATTATGTGGAAGTTTTTTTTTCTGGGAGGTATATGTGAGGAGTATTTCTGCGTCACCCTGTGTAATTGAAAATTGTTTTTTTTTTAATCTCAGAAAAGCTTAATTTAAACTTTGACTGTCAGATAAAAAGAAAAAAAAGTACATATATATATATATATATATATATATATATAAACGAAGTAAAGAATGTTCCAATAACTTGGACTGATTTTAAACGTGAATTAAGTTTAAGCGTCTAATGATTTCGTTTTCTTTCAGATTTAGCAACTTAAGTCTTTGGCAATTTCAACCATGGAAAGATTAACAATCAAACAACGTGTTAAAGTTATCGAACCCTGTTACGAAAATGGACGTTCAAACAGAAATGCAATGAAAAGTTCCCCGGTCGCTTCATCTCTCGAAACAGCGAATTCAATTGGACACCACGATCATGCGACTTAACGCCTTTAGATTTCTTCCTTTTGTGGTCATCTCAAAAGTAAGGTCTATGCCAACAAGCCAACAACAATTCAACATTATTTACATTATTTGGACTATTGTCCTCATCTTTGTTGCCATATTGATCACAACGTTACGGCCGTTTTACGCTCCGGCCTTCTTCAACCACCTGAAGAAGGCCGGAGCATACAACGGCCGAAACGCTGTGATAAATATGGCAACAAAGATGAGGGCAATCGTCCAAATAATGTAAATAGTTACATAATACCTCATCTCAGAAATATAGACAGATACTGAACAATTCAACAGCTGAAGGATGAAATAATAAGGCATATTGGTGAGATCGAGGAGCAACTATGCAGAGGAGTCATCAAAGAATTTGACCATCGAGTGGAGGTGTGCCGCCAAAGCCTTGGTGGACATTTGGGCGATATTATTTTTCATACATAATTGCCATGACTTAAATAACATGATCCAATAGAGAAATAAATAAATTTTCACCAGTAACACTGATTTATTTACTGCAGACTTTGATCCGTCTTAATGAAACACCCTGATATATAATCCGTCTTAATGAAACACCCTTTATAATTCTGAAAGTGTGTTGAGAAAATGGTCTTGTGAACTTGTAAATAGAATTCTACAGAAATCCTAAATCGGATCGACTTCTGTTTTTATATTATCAATACATTTTTGGACTGTTCTTCCGAAAGCCTGATCAAATGAGGCAGTCTGTTTCTCGCTGCTTGCTTTTGCTGAATTAACAGTGTAATATTGATTAATGCAATCAGAGCAAATTAAAAAAAAAAGCAAAAAAACAAAAAAACAAAACAAATCTCACACCACAAGCGAAATATTTTATCTTACAATAATTTAGTTATTAGTTCCTATGGAGGTACGCTGGAGTAATGGAAAACCGAGATCGAAATCCAGTCGAGTTCAATATATTCGCTTACGTGCAGATACCCTTGGGTATGAATTCACCTCTTCACTCCCCCATCTATGGGTAAATAATTGGACACACTGGGTCCGATAGCTTTGAATGACAAGTGATCTAGGAGAAGGACAATTCTGAATTCAAAACCTGAGTGGTCGAGTGTTCAGCGACTAAACCGGTTCACCCACCGTTTGGTGAGGAGGTTAAGTGGAACACCAGTAGCAACCCCCTAAAACAAAACAAGAGCTGTTAAAGGGCACATTAACATTTCAGAGACAACGGCCATCAACCCTCAACTATGGGTTAAAAATCATCATTCGACCCGCAATTGGTCATGCGTAGTGAGTACGGCTACATACCTGAAGTGAGAAGGCCCTGGCTGTAGATTTGGAGAGGAAATAATTGAGGCATATAATGAGGAAAGAGGGCTTGGAAAATCTGATACTCTCGGGACAGATTGAAGGCAAGAGGTACAAAGGAAAACAATGTATAATATACTTAGTGAGCTTGTGTAAATAAATGGCAGAACAGGGATTAGGAAAAATAACAGAAAGACAGAATTTATTCAGAGCTACAAGAGACTGGAAGTTGTGGAGAGCCACGATCACCTACGTTCTGAGGGGAAACGGCACATAAAGAAGAACTCTCCTCTTGGTGGGGGTGAGCACATTTGGGCGTATATTGTTGCAGTGAGTTTAATCTTCAATCAGGGTTGCACTAATTTAGCCTTACGCCAGACTATGCTAAATAAATTTCGCGATTTTTTTCATCGATTAAATTGAATTTAGGTCTTGCTGAAAGAAATTTGACTTTTTAAACATGATTTTTACAATTGAGAAATCGCGTGTAGGGAAAAAAGAAAAGAAACGAATATTCTTTTAAAATGTCACAGGAGGAAATAAAGGTAAAAGAAAAAAAGATTTTATCAGAGTCTCTTGTCCCGAAGCAAATGTCTTTGTACGACAAACATAAATAAAAAGTAGCGCATATTCAACAATGCTTATTCAACACTATCTCAGTCTGTTCATATCTATCTATCTATCTATCTATCTATCTATCTATCTATCTATCTATCTATCTCAGTCTATCTCAGTCTATTCATTTCTCTCTTTCTTTCTTTCACACTATCTATTTGTTCATATCTATCTATCTATCTATCTATCTATCTATCTATCTATCTATCTATCTCAGTCTATCTCAGTCTATTCATTTCTCTCTTTCTTTCTTTCACACTATCTATTTGTTCATATCTATCTATCTATCTACCTGTCTATCTATCTATCTATCTATCTATCTATCTCAGTCTATTCATTTCTCTCTTTCTTTCTTTCACACTATCTATTTGTTCATATCTATCTATCTATCTATCTATCTATCTATCTATCTATCTATCTATCTATCTATCTATCTCAGTCTATTCATTTCTTTCTTTCTTTCTTTCACACTATCTATTTGTTCATATCTATCTATCTATCTATCTATCTATCTATCTATCTATCTATCTATCTATCTATCTATCTCAGTCTATTCATTTCTTTCTTTCTTTCTTTCACACTATCTATTTGTTCATATCTATCTATCTATCTATCTATCTATCTATCTATCTATCTATCTATCTATCTATCTATCTATCTATCTATCTATCTATCTCAGTCTATTCATTTCTCTCTTTCTTTCTTTCACACTATCTATTTGTTCATATCTATCTATCTATCTATCTATCTATCTATCTATCTATCTATCTATCTATCTATCTATCTATCTCAGTCTATTCATTTCTTTCTTTCTTTCTTTCACACTATCTATTTGTTCATATCTATCTATCTATCTATCTATCTATCTATCTATCTATCTATCTATCTCAGTCTATTCATTTCTCTCTTTCTTTCTTTCACACTATCTATTTGTTCATATCTATCTATCTATCTATCTATCTATCTATCTATCTATCTATCTATCTATCTATCTATCTATCTATCTATCTCAGTCTATTCATTTCTTTCTTTCTTTCTTTCTTTCACACTATCTATTTGTTTTTATCTATCTATCTACCTATCTATCTATCTATCTCAGTCTATTCATTTCTCTCTTTCTTTCTTTCACACTATCTATTTGTTCATATCTATCTATCTATCTATCTATCTATCTATCTATCTATCTATCTATCTATCTATCTATCTCAGTCTATTCATTTCTTTCTTTCTTTCTTTCACACTATCTATTTGTTCATATCTATCTATCTATCTATCTAGCTCAGTCTATTCATTTCTCTCTTTCTTTCTTTCACACTATCTATTTGTTCATATCTATCTATCTATCTATCTATCTATCTATCTATCTATCTATCTAAAATCAACGTATTTATCTCTCTCTTTATATATATATATATATACATATATAGAGAGAGGGAGAGAGAGAGGGAGAGAGCGAGCGAGAGAGAGAGCGAGAGCGAGCGAGAGCGAGAGAGAGACAGACATACAGACAGACAGAGAGAAGTGGTGTTGCTGAAAAGTTCACTGCCATTTTTTTGTTTTAGTGAAAAATTTTCATTTATTAATATATTGTTTAACTTTTGGAAATCTTTTTTCGCTATTTTAATGAGTCTTCGGATGGCCCTGTTACATTTTCCATCGCCATGTTTTTTTAAGACTTCCAAGATGGATTTTAAAAGTCTATTCGGTTTATTAAAAATAAAAGAGAAGCATTAACTTAAAAAAAAAAAAAATATATATATTTCCACTCTGCTCGTGCCTTTTATTTTTCTTTACCCATAACTTCACTTATATTACCCTTCGCAGTCTTCCGGGATTTTTCCTTTCTTATGAAAAGAATTCAGTCGAATCCAAAATATTCACTAAACCGAAAGAACGATAACTCTTCAAAATGGCGAATGTGTGAAAACTTCCCAGCCAAGGTGCAACAATTTTTGACTTCGTTTTGGAATTGTTGGCAAATCATCGGCTAATTGCCAATTGATTCGAATTTATAAAATGGTAAATTATAAGGATTTCCTTATAGTTGGTTCACGTATTTTCATAATTTAGTAAATGTTTATAAATTTATGAATAAAATCTTGTTTTCAAATCTATTTCTTTAGAAATTGTGAAATGATAAATATTGCATGACATTAGCTTTTAGAATGTTGTAAATATAAAATTATTCTTGTAAATAAACAGTCTAACAGAAAATAGTATTTAGTATTTTTGTTGTAAATTTTCAATAACAAAAACTGTATAAATTCACTTTCATCATATGTTTAGGTTTTATTATAATTCTAATCATCGATTTTTAAAACAATAAACATTGCCGATGGAGTGAATGTATTTAAAATAATAGCGGTGTCAATGGAAAAACTGTCTTTTGACAAACCGTTTTTTTTTTGCGAGAAAGAAGGTTCATATTTGCTAATAATTTATTTGGAAAATGTTGAATAATAACGATAAAAAATAAAAACTGAAACTTTTCAACTGACAACATTATTCGGAGCTGAAAAATTACAAAGGAAATTTGCTGTCTATACATACAAATGGGATGAGCAAAAAGAGTAAAAAGATGATACTAGGGTGAAAAAATATTAGTAATAATAATAATGATGGAAAGAAATCGCCCTGATGTCACACTTGTTCACAAGAGCCGTCTTGAATGGATTCTGATAGGCGTTGCCCTACCTTGGGATAGGAACATCGTGAAGTTTTAGCAGGTGAAAATACAGAGGTACCAATATCTGACAGGGCGGATCGAGAGAAATGTACCAAGCTGAAGTTGTCCCTTTTCTGTTTGGAGCACTTGGGGCGATTTCCAGGAATCTTTCTGCCTCGCAGAACAACTTGAGGGTAACTAACATCATTGGAAGTGCGCATCGCTGCTTGGAGCAACTCATTTATTGAGGAATGTGTTGTGCATCTAAGCAGCGAGTAAGGAGGTGAGATATTAGAGTCGGAGAGGACATCAAATCAAATAATAATAATAATAATAATGATTACACGGAACATCAAGCTTCCCGAAGTTAAATAATTATGATAATTACGTGTGAATACTGAAAAGTTCGAGGCCCGAGGAAGAAGGCCTTACCCCTAAAAAATAATAACCCCTCATTAAAAAAAAAAGAACTAAATTTAATTTGGGAAGTGAAACTGGCCGAGAAGCTTTCATCACCCGCGTGGATAGTAACTCATAATTATCTGTATTTTTCAGGTGAGTATATTTATATTTGCTGCTTTAGCCACTACTTAGCGGCTGGTTGGTTCTCTGGCCTTCTCAAAGTGCATCTCGTAGCCAGTAATCTTCAAGGAGCCTTTGAGTCATTTGAAATTCTTTTTGGAAGCCCTTCAGTTGTAAAAAGATCCGGGTAAGATTCGTGCTATAGTTGTCATTTTAGAAGAAGAAGAAGAAGAAGAAGAAGAAGAAGAAGAAGAAGAAGAAGAACAACAACAACAACAACAACAACAACAATAAAGACAACGACAACAAAAACAACAATAAAATAATAATAAGAAGAAGAAGAAGAGAGATAGAGTTATTTATAATGGCTGCAAAAGACCAAAGACCTGTTTATCAAGAATTAACAGGTATACATAATAAAGAATGATGCTGGACAAATATGTAGATTATGTGAACAATATGTTGAGAATATTGACTACTTAGGATCTGGCTGTCCAATCTTGACACCAAAGGGATACAAAAGAATTGACAGAAAATTGAGAAGTATATTCACTGGTAGATATGTTAGTATTACAGAGAACCACAAACTGAAAAGACAATCTGACATCACTTGTAACCGACATAGAAAGCTACGAGGTCACTATTCTTTGGGACTTTATTATTCATACTGACAGACGTATTAAAACTAATAGGCCAAACATTATAATTAAAGACGACAAATCAACAAAATATGGAAGTGGCATCAGATAAAAATATATCTGTTAATGGATATGAAAAAATAAATATAAGGATGTTGAAATTCAAATTGAAAAAAATGTAGCATTTTTACCGATAGTAATTGGAACAGGGGGTATGTTCAAAAAATGGATAAACAAGAACATCCCTGGAAGCCACTGTTTACAAGAGATTAAAAACATGCACTGTGTGGAATTGTTCGTCTTGTCAGCAGATTATTATCAATATTAAGTAAATATGAAAAGTAAAGTTAAATAACACTTAATATCAGAATTTGTGCAAACAGAATGCATATATTTACTGCCAGGTCTCGGTTGATGACCCTGTATGGGATCGTACGGGACAAAAAGCAAAAGGCGATAATAATAATAATAATAATAATAATAATAATAATAATAATAATAATAATAATAATAATAATCTCTACTGAAAACTGCAAGGGATCAGGCAGATACTAGACTATGATAAAAGTTTGTAAACTGTTCTCAACTCGGTAATTATGCTGATGATACAACTATTCAGTCCCGACTTAATAGTAAGTCTGGTCGGTTTGATAAAATCAAATTGGTAGCTGATCTTAATATCGATCAACAATGTTGTTCACAAGAACAAGAAATGGCTTGTTAATTTCAACGCCCCCAAAACGAAACTAGCCTTATTTAATGGTTTTAGAGAAACTTTTTCGCCTTCAATTAGCATGGCTGCTGCTAACCTCCAGAAGAATGACTCCTCGGAATAACATTTTACCGCTGACATGCCACAGGAAGAATATATTGAATCAACCCCTAGGTCTTCCGTTAGGAAACCTGTTTGTAAAACATTCTCAACTCTGTATTTATGCTGATGGCACAACTGTCCATGTTGTCCATTGGCCCAAACGATTTCGAACACTTCTTTCTCCATTTTCAAGGGGTGTTGTTTTTGGTATATATATATATATATATATATATATATATATATATATATATATATATATATATATATATATATATATATATATTTGGTTCTAAGTAATGTTGTTTATATTAAAACAAAGATGGATCAAGCGATAGAAAACGCAACAAAGTTGGTTAAAAAATTATTTATCTTTGGATTTTGATTCCAGTTAATTTTTTTTAACAAAAATAAATTATCGAATCACTTGAAGTTCAAATAAAAATGATTTTGCTTAATTATTGGATATATTTTCAAAACTTTTTCATAAGTTTTTTTTCAGGTTCATGTTTGTGGACTGAACACATGGAGTGTTATGTAATATCGGTACTCCTTTATTGAAATGAATGTTGTATCATCTCATCACCGATGAAGAAGAAACATTAGGTGGTTCTACAGAAGGATGCTGAGAATATCATGAACTGAAGAAGGTGAGCAACAACGAAGTTTTACAGAAAATGGAAACGAAAAGGACACTTATACGTAGCATCAGAAGGAGACATTTGAAATTTATTGGGCACATAATGAGGAAAGACGACTTGGAAAATTTGACGCTCACAGGGCGTACTGAAGGCAAGAGGGATAATGGGAAGTAGCATATAACCGACTTAACGAGCTTGTGCAAAGGGTTGGCAGAACAGGGATTAGGAATCATAGCAAAAATACAAACTTTAGTAAACGCCCAAATGACAGGAAGTTATGGAGAGCCGTGGTCGCCCACGTCCTGAAAGGACACTGTACATAGAAAAAGAAGCAGCACTGAAAGTACCTAATCGCAGAATAAAATCTCATTACAAGAATATTACATTGTTTAATATTCTTCCTAATTTAGAATCCATTTAAAATGACAAACGTCTTTTTTTATTTACACAACAAATTTCGCAGCCCTTATTTCGATTAATCACCTTACTTAGAACGATTACTTCGATACTTGTGTAAATATAAAAACAGCCTTAGTTGGCAATGACATAAGTGATAGATACCCAGAAAATCACTGATGATTATTTACGGCTAATTTGCTTAAATAATGCAATTATTACTATTGTTTGCGTCATGTGGCAATAATTTTAAGTTAAAATGGTACACAAAAATAAGTAACCAAGTAATCGGTGCCATAAAATAATAGTGAAAATACTTAATCTAAAAAATTACAAAGAAAAAAATTATTATTGTTATTTTTAACGCAACAAATTAAGCAACACTTATTTCGATTAAACGCATTGCTTAGAACGATTACATTGCTATTTATGTCAATATAAAAAAAAATGTTGACAATAATATAAGTGACAGATGGCTATAAAAAAGCACTGTTGATTATTTACGGCTAATTTGTTTAAATACTGCACTAACTATTGTCTGCGAGACGTGGCAATAATTGTACGTAAAATGATGCACTAAAATAAGTAACCAAGTAATCGTTTTAAGTTCTCTCAGCCTTTTATTTATACCAATTCGTATTATGGCAATACACACGAAAAGAAAGAAATCGCACATAGTTGGAGACCTATTCATTTTTTTAGAGAAATAATACTGTCCAGATAGAATGAGAGTTAAGCAAAGATAGATTAATGATACCTCGTGAAGTGATGAAGTGATTTAAAAAAAATGAAATTAATTAGAACTTGAAGAAGAGGAAAAATCCATATTACAATTCAGCTTGTTCCTTAGTTTTATTTTCTTAACAATTCACCCCAAGCAAGGCGATAATGCCACTATGATGCAAGAGACTGCTGAGACTGAAAGAGAATGAGAAAACTTTAGAAGAAAGCGGAAAGCCAATTATAAACAGGAAACAAGATATTAAACTCCACTCCTGTTCAGAAGACTGGGTTTAGCACATACGTTACGGTCAGCCAATACCTCATAAATAATGGACTATTTCGTTTTGATCGCGAACAAAACCAAACCAGGGACGCTGTCTGGTTTTAGAGAGAAAAAGAAAGAAAGAAGTATATATATATATATATATATATATATATATATATATATATATATATATATATATATATATATATATACTGAGTATGATGTGTAAATGGTCGCCATATTTCTAATTTTGCGCATGCGCGTTGTTTGTTTTTGATTTTGGTCGATTGCATAGTATAGTACGGTCAGTTGGGCATCGTATATGAAAAAAAGACCACCATGACGCAATTCACTCCACCAAAAATTTGGAAACGGCATGTTGTACTGTTTGGCAATTGCGCCGGAACCTTCAATACGAACACTTCAGAGTGTTTGGGTGTCAATCTGGGTACAGTGCAGAGGACTGGAAGA
>OZ038507.1:36989196-36996696 GCA_964036315.1 Acanthosepion esculentum | reverse complement strand
TGATAAATAGATGTGTAAATACCTGTCATTTCTCGAACCGTTCTGTCTGTGTATATATATGCATGTGTGTAAATCTATGTACGTCTTTTACTGTAAATGTGTGTGTATTTATTGGGGTAAAATATCAAATTGCTCGTATGCGCGTAAATTTTAAAATTTTACAAAATTTCAATTCTAATTTGAAACGAAGTATTGCTATCGAAATTTTATTTGTATTTTCCCCTGCAATTGAAATCTTAATTTAATTAATTGGTTATTTAATTAATTGTGAAATGACAAACTGGGCGTGACACATTTGATGTAGTGCAGGACGAGGTACATACCAGTTTTATTCACATAGATTTTGTTGACATATATATATCTATATATCTCTATATATATATATCTCTCTCTCTCTCTCTCTCTCTATATATATATATATATATATATAGAGAGAGAGAGAGAGAGAGTGTGAGAGAGAGAGATGTATATATGTATCTATATTTCTTATGAAACAGACCTGTTACCATTGAGCATTGTTTTTTCTTACACTGGTATTTATATGTATTTGTATATGATCGCTCGCTCGCTCTTATACCTATCTATATTTTTACCCATTCGGTTATAGATATGAAAATGAAGATCTTGTAAAATATTTCCTGAACTGATTAGAACGAGAATCGAAAATGATTTATGTATCCTTCAATAAATAGTTTAGATTTCAATAATAATGGCAGCAATAATAATAATAATAATAATAATAATAATAATAATAATGATAATAATGATAATAATGATGATGATGATGATGATGATGGTGATGATAATAATAATAATAATAATAGTAATAATAATAATAATAATACGTTAGAAAATTAAGCTCGTGAGGATTTTAAACACGTAGAGAAATAATGAGTTGTATGAATACAAGCATTTTCGCATCTGTCTTTCATATTGCTTTATTCGTAGCATATCTATCTATCTATCTATCTATCTATCTATCTATCTATCTCAGTTTATTTATATCTATTTGGCCTTCTGTATTCATATCTATCTATCTATCTATCTATCTATCTATCTATCTATCTATCTATGTATCTATCTATCTATCTATTAGAGTCTGCTCATTCTCTATCTATCTATCTATCTATCTATCTATCTATCTATCTATCTATCTATCTATTAAAGCCTGTTCATTCTTTAGATGTCTATCTATCTATCTATCTATCTATCTATCTATCTATCTATCTATAAAGGTGATATGCATTTTGAACGATGCACTTCATTTTAAGTCAATAAAAAACTATTATGCAGAAATGTCTTTCTTGTTTATCTTACTAAATTTAGGAAGTGGACCCCTGATATTAATAGAAATTAATTATTTGGTAGTAAAAAGAAACGAATATCAATTCAGCCCGTGTTTATGGATGTGTGTGTATTTGTGCGTCTTTGTTTCCCTTTTAAATATCACGTTAATAAATTCAGGTTAAATAATTTCATAATCAGATTACATGAAACAATGGCCAGTAAATTGTATACAATGTAACGATTTCGCATTACAACCAATACAAAATCTATCTATCTATCTATCTATCTATCTATCTATCTATCTATCTATCTATCTATCTATCTATAATTGTTCATGTATTATCTATCTATCTATCTATCTATCTATCTATCTATCTATCTATCTATCTATCTATCGAATTAACATATCTAATATATATATATATGCATCTGAGGAAAAAAACGCGAAAAAAACCCATCAAAAAATTGTACACGTAGCGGTAACAAAATATGTGTGCCTATATAACAATTTTTTCTGCAACACTGGTTCTTTTTTTAGTGTATTTATGTCGGTAAGTAAAACATAGACGCACGCGCGCTCGCATACACACATACACGCACACACACACACATGCACAAACTCACACAAACGGATACTTATATGTGTACAAGAAGTGTCGAATACTAAATAAAAATTCAGGGTTCATGTATTGTATGACTGGCGCAACACAGTCTTCCTAATCTCCATCTATCTTATTTGTCCTTGTGTCAAACTAAATGTTAAGTTATATATATATACAGTAATGTCGGAATACATGGTTTCCCAAAGGACACGGCCACAATATATTTCTATCCAGAAATTTGTTCTATCATTCTTTCTTTCTTTCTTTCTTCTTCTTCTTCTTCTTCTTCTTCTTCTTCTTCTTCTTCTTCTTCTTCTTCTTCTTCTTCTTCTTCTTCTTCTTCTTCTTCTTTCTCTCGCTCTCTCACTCTATATATACATCTATAGATTGTCTTTATATATACATACATATATATATATATATATCGAGAGAGTGAGGAGAAAAAGATGACAAATGAGAAAGAGGGAGACAGACAAGTAAAAAATGAGTATATATATATATATATATATATATATATATATATATATATATATATATATATATATATATATATATATATATATTCAACCGTTTTTTTATGTTGTCTCTCTCGTTCTATCTGTTTGACATTCTTCTTCTTCATCTCTTTCTCACTATATATATATATATATATATATATATATATATATAGAGAGAGAGAGAGAGAGAGAGAGACAATCATAGTGGCCTGATGATTGTGTCTAGCACGAAACAGCCTGTGGACTCTGAGTGTTGACTTCAATGTTCACTTTTATATTTACATACGCTTTATCTCTGATATTGAACACTTTATCCCTTAACTATACCACATCTTAATGCTATATTTCCTCATATACACACACACACACACACATATATATATATATATATATATATATATATATATATATATATATATAGATAGATAGATAGATATATAGATAGATAGATAGAGAGTGGAATAAGAAATACAGAAAACGAGATTAACAGATAGAGAATAGGTAAAAAAGGGACGAAGAGATTTATTATATCTAGCAATAACAACATATTTGCCTTAATCAAATATACATCGTTGGTGGAATAAAATTTCCCATCGAAATCAAGGTGTAGACAGCTAGTTAAATCCTTCTCTCGTACTCTCTACCCATATATACATACATATATACATACACTCACATATAATGCATATGTGTGTGTGTGTGTGTGTGTGTGTGTTTTGCAAACATAAGTCAAGAGAAATGCAAAATATTTATGCCATGTAATGCATGTACAATAGAAATTTACTGTTGCATCAGTTTTTCAAGTGGGAATGTCCTGCGTGCAGCATTGAAAATCAGCGTTCGAAATCCCTGCATTCACCTGCGTTCGAACGTTGCAGCTAGAGTAACAACACCGGAAAATGTAATTCACTTGGACAACGGGAAGAGAGAGAGAGAGAGAGAGAGAGAGAGAGAGAGAGAGAGAGAGAGAGAGCGAGCAAAAATTGTTGCCCTCTTTTTTCTTTCTTTTTTTCCTTTTTTTCCCCTTTTTTTTCCTTTTTTTCCCCTTTTTTTTATTCTTGCAAGTACGTCGAGAATTCTTTTCCTTCTAATCCTCGCCTGATTCACTCGAAATGTAGTTTCAGATGAACCTCGATGCACACTGTAGTAAAAACACATGCACATTGTCGTATGTGTGTGTGTGTGTGTGTGTGTGTGTATAATAATTATAGAGAGGATGGAAGAGTGAGAAAAGAGAGAATGAAAGTGGAAGAGAAAGAAAGTGATAGTGAAAGAATAAATGAGAAAAGAGAGAGAGACACATGAGAGTGGAAGAGAAAGATGGAAGAGAAAGAAAGTAAAAGAGATAGTGAGTGAAGTAAGAGAGTGGAAGAGAAAGAAAGTAAGAAAGAAAGGGATAGAGAAAAAGAGAGAGAGAAAGAGAGAGAGGGGGGAAGAGAGAGTGAGTAGTTAGGTGCGAATATCTATTTGCTATATTTCCAGATAGCGAAGGCATGTGTGGTGACCATACTTTTTAAGCCCGTGTGTTTGAAACACCGGTTGGTAGGTGGCCTTTTCCGATTGGACAACGAACAGGCTGAGGAAGTGAAGGCGGGGGAGGCGAACGAGGTCAGAGGAAGCTTCGCAGGAATACAAAGAAAAGCTAAAGACAAAAATAAAAGAAGAAGAAGAAATGACAGAATAAGAAAGGGCAAAGAAAAAGGGCGTGGTTATGTTAAGAGCCGCGTCGGTGCTTATGGCCAATGATAAAAAGGAATTCCGAAGCTGCTGCGCGCCTTCGCCTCCTCCGTCTTACACTCCTTCCCTCTGCCGTTACCGATTTCTGCTACTACTCCAAGAATCTTGCCAGTACAAGCAGCCTTAAGATATGCAGTTGCAGAACGCCAATAATATTGGCTGTCGGAAAATGACAGTAACAACAAATAATGAATATTGAATTGGTTTACTTTTTTAGTTTTATATTTTTTTAGGTAACTACGTCACGTATGTCTTAACGTTTTTATTTAACCACCTGCCGCCCTCACCACCAAATAACCGCCCCCCCACAAAAAATAACAAAAAACTGTAAACGTTTTTGTTGCTTTTATATCACAAAAGTAAATATTAGTGTTCAATCACTCAATATCTATCTATCTATCTATCTATCTATCTATCTATCTATCTATCTATCTATCTATCTATCTATCACATTTTCTTCATTATCTATCTATCTATCTATCTATCTATCTATCTATCTATCTATCTATCTATCTATCTATCTATCACATTTTCTTCATTATCTATCTATCTATCTATCACATTTTCTACATTATCTATCTATCTATCTATCTATCTATCTATCACATTGTTTTCATTATCTATCTATCTATCTATCTATCTATCTATCTATCTATCTATCTATCTATCACATTTCATTATCTATCTATCTATCTATCTATCTATCTATTTCAGTTCATTATCACATTTTATTTTATTCATTATCTATCTATCTATCTATCTATCTATCTATCTATCTATTTCAGTTCATTATTTATCACATTTTATTTTATTCATTATCTATCTATCTATCTATCTATCTATCTATCTATCTATCTATCTATCTATCTATCTATCTATCTATCTATGTGTGTGTATGTGCGTGTGTGTGTGTGACAGACACGTGATTATAGTGTGCGTGAAACTGGTAGTCTTTAAAAACTCATTTTTCATCATCTCATCATTCCATTTCATCATACCATCTCCAATACTATTGTCTTTTCGCATACAGTGAAATTAATCTAAAGCTGAACACAGTTTCAAGAACCCCTTTTTTTATATTATCTAAACGAGGGCAAGGAATGGTCGTCTTTTTTTTTTTTGAGCGTAAATAAATATTTTATCAGGAAATGGTGTTGACCAACTAAATCCAATCAAAAAAATCACTTCAATTTGTATTACTTCAGTTATTCAGTTTTTTAAATTCACCTTCGGCTAAAATAGAAGGCACGACAGAGTAATAGATAGCGGCTCGGAATGAGGAATCGGGAGAGGCGGGTTCGAATTCCAGTCGAATCAATTACTTAGGTGCTAATGCCCTTGGGAGAGGTATGAATCCTCCTCTTCTCCCTCCAGCTATGAGAAAATAGCAGGATACACCTGGTTCTATAGACTTGGATGGCAACTGGTCCAGCGCAGAAAGAAATGGCAACCTACTGCGGGGAAATATCTACCTCGTCAGTCATGTATCGAAAGGCACATAACTGACTCACCTAAAATAAGCAAAACAACATGAACGTAAGGACAATGTTCTTGGCTTGGCATTAGTTTTAATCAAGACTAAATTTGGGGAACCAGTTGTAATAACGAATATTATGGAGTACACTTCTTCATGTACCGTGTTCCTTCAGGACGTGGGCGATCATGACTCTCCACACCTTCCTGTCCCTTTTAGCCCTTAGCAACATTTGTCTTTTTTTTGCTATCTCTTCTAATCACTTTCTGTCAACCATTTACACAAGTTCCTTAGGTAGGCTTATACGCTTCTTTCCTTTGTCCCTCTTTGCCTTCAATATGACTTGTGAGTGTCAGATTTTCAAAGCCTTCTGTCCTCATCATACGCCCGATAAATTTCAACTGTATCTTTCAGATGTTACGTGTAAGTGTCCTTTTTCTTTCCATTTTTTTCAAAATTGCTCACCTTCTTCAGTTCATGATATTCTCAGCATCCTTCTGTAGAACCACCTCAAGTTTCTTCTTCGCCCGTGATGAGACGGTCCAACATCTGCTGCCATAAAGGAGTTCCGATTTTACGTAACAGTTCAATACTCCAATTAATTTTTCCTGTTTTTTTTTATACTTTGCTTAACTTTTGGAAGGCATCTTCCCAATGCGCTTTTGGATTTCGCTGTTGCAGTTTCAATAACATAAGTGGCAGAGTACACAGTGAATTAAATAAATAAAAAAGTTCGCATAAACAAAGAATAACATTGGAAAAGATTTTTGATCTCCGTTGATCCGTTTTATTCCAACCACCATATTCACCTGACCCTGCCCTAACTGATTATTAGCCTGGAGAAACGCTTTGATGGGGGTAAACATTCTCGAATGAAAACCAGATTCAGGTGACCACCGAAAACTTTTTCCCAACAAAATCTGTGGTACTTTATTCAAAAGGTATCAACAAACTATTGCGGGTAACGGTAGATATACAGCGGGTCCTCGACTTACGACAGTGTTCTGTTCCTACGATGCGTCGTAACGCGATATTCCGCGTGAGTTGGAACCTATCCGCAATTTTTCGTGAATAAGTACCCACGTCAGTCACATATATTAACGCAATAGTAAAGTAATAATCTAGGACATAACATATTCTATGGCATACACCCTAGTTCAAATGTTTGAATCCAAATTTAGCATTGGAGAAATTTGACAGAAGAGTGAAAAAAAAAAAAAAACAATGAAAAAGAGGTCTTCGAGTCATTGAAAAAAAATGGAATCGATTATCAAACTTATACTTTGAGAAACTTTTGCAACGAAAGCCAAAAATTTGTGCTGCAGTAATCAAGGCTAAAGGAGGATATTTTGACGAGAGCAAGATTTAATCATGAAATGTTTTTTTCTTTTTGTCATAATAAAATTTCTAGCAAAAAAAATCATGTCATTTTGTTTTTAATCATGTATAATAATTTTTTCTTATATAAAGTACAAAACAAGTTATTTGTGGGACAAGTTTAATAAAATTACCAGCGGTTGCCTCAAACATTTGAACAGTAGTGTATGTTAACGTATTTAGGAGTTAAAAAAGCACAAGGAGGACATAAATATAATATAATGAAATTGTTTTAAGCTGCTTTTGTATCTATTGTCAGTGATGTCACTGGTTCTCGGTAGAAGAAAAACGAAGCGTAAGGTTTTGTCTTTCTTGCAGTATTCAGAAACAACAGTAAATCTGGGAAAGAAAGAAAAACGAGCTGATGTTTGTTTTTCCTTTTTATCGGGAATTCAGCAACTTATAGTCGAATCAAGATTAATAGAGATTCAATCGTAACCATGAATCGTCGTAAGTGGGAACTGATGTAACCCGGAGACTTACTGTATAATTAAATAAAATATAATTTCACCTTAGTTTTTGAAGA
>OZ038507.1:36914196-36984196 GCA_964036315.1 Acanthosepion esculentum | reverse complement strand
ATTGTCCCCCTTCATATCTACATGCATGCGTTTGTATTTCTCTAGATATTTACACATATATATTCATCTTTCTTTAGATATTTAGATATAAACGTTTGTCTTACACGAGATATTTACACCTATACGTTTGTCATCCTCTAGATAATTACATCTATACGTTTGTCTTTAGATATTGACACATGGACGTTTGTCTTTCCCTAGATTTTTAAACCTATACGTTTGTCTTTAAATATCTACACCTATATGTTCGTCTTTCACTATATATTTACACATATACGTTTGACTTTGTAGCGATTTTTACACCTATACGTTTATCTTCCTGTTGTGGTAGGATCCACCTAATCTGCATAGGTGACTACCAACTATATAAATAATGGTTGGTACCGGAAGACGGAGGAGGGAAATCACGAGATCCAACTAGAGACTCTGATCGACTGCGACTTAGTCAACACATTCTCCAGGAACGTCTTCCCAGAAATATACAGAAATACTATATGTACTTATTGTGTACACTTTCTTGTTATAATACATTCTTGTTCTAAGTACATTTGTGTTGCATTATTATTCCATGCATTAGGCGAGATTCAACATTGAGTCAAGACTCAACACTTCCTCTAGATATTTACATCTATACGTTTGTCTTTAGATATTTAAACATATACGTTTGTCTTTCTCTAGATTTTTACACCCATACGCTTGTCTTTCTTTAAGTATCTATATCTATATGTTCGTCTTTCACTAAATATTTACACATATACGTTTGTCTTTCTCTAGATTTTTACACATATACGTTTGTCTTTAAATATCTACGCCTATATGTTCGTCTTTCACTATATATTTACGCCTATACGTTTGTCATCCTCTAGATAATTACATCTATACGTTTGTCATTAGATATTGACACATACACGTTTGTCTTTCCCTAGATTTTTACACCTATACGTTTGTCTTTCTTTAAGTATCTAAACATGGCACGTGGAACTAGAACAGTATACCCCAGTGAGCGAAATAAAGGGTTCAGTTCGACATTCCAACCACCTGAAGAAGGCCGGAGCGTACAACGGCCGAAACGTTGTAATAAATATGGCGACAAAGTCCGAATAATGTAAATAATGTTCGTCTTTTACTATATATTTACGCCTATACGTTTGTCTTTCTCTCGATTTTTACGCCTATACGTTTGTCTTTCTTCAAATATCTACACCTACATGTTAGTCTTTCACTATATATTTACACATATACGTTTGTCTTTTTATAGATATTTACATGCGTACGGTGGTAGATCAATGATACAGAGCTGAATTTTGATCTGAAATGTTCACCATGTAAGTTTCGATTTTCATGATCAATATTCAATACTGAATTAAGTATATTGATAACGAAGGGCATTATGTTGAAAATATTTATTAATACAAACGCCATTTTTTAGGTTACTGTTGAGTCTTGACTCAATGTTGAATCTCGCCTATTGCATGGAATAATAATGCAACACAAAATGTACTTGGAACAAGAATGTATTATAACAAGAAAGTGTACACAATAAGTACATATAGTATTTCTGTATATTTCTGGGAAGACGTTCCTGGAGAATGTGTTGACTAGTCGCAGTCGATCAGAGTCTCTAGTTGGATCTCGTGATTCCTTTTCCTCGTCTTCCGGTATCAACCATTATTTATATAGTTGGTAGTCACCTATGCAGATTAGGTGGATCCCACCACAACAGTTACTAACTTATTTTTTTACCTGAGTATATACATGTGTATATATGTGTGTGTGTGTTTGTGTAAGTGCGTGTGTTCATGTGTGTACACGGTTAGATCAATAAAAACATAGCCTGATACTTATTTTAATCTAAAATTTTAACTGTATAATATTCAATATCTATGATTCATTTTCTCAATTAAATTATGTGTCGACGAAGGAGATTATGTTGGAAATATTTGTTAAAAATAAATACTGCTCTTTATAATTAAGCGACACACCTTACTGATTTGCCTACATATGCACGTGTGCCTATATCTGCATGCGTATTAGCAGGTGTGATATAAAATTGGAAGATTATACCTGTGGTGATGGGGATGCCTCTCAAAAGCTGAGCAAAGTATTAAAAAACAGAAGAAAAATTTCGTTAAAACTAAAGAAAAAAGTTATCTGCCATGCGTGATACACGCTTAGGCGATCATGTATCTTTCGATACCTGGAAGATTTTCCAGCAGTAGGCTGCCATTCCCTTCTCTCGGCAGACAGACTAGTTCTGTCCTGTATTTTCCCATAACAGGGGGAAGAAGAAGAGGATTCATACCTTTCCCAAGGTTATTAGGTGAATATAATGGATGCGACTGGAAATCAGACTCAGCTCTCCGATTCCTCTATCAGAGACTCTATCCATTACTCCACCGTGCCTCCTAGAAATACCGAACTGTTATGTAATATCTAATCTCCTGTATGACAGTAAATGCTGGACAATCTCCTCAGAGATGAAGAAGAGACTTGCAGCAACAGAAATATGCTTTTACAAAGAAAAGAGTCCTGAACTGTGATTTAATATCTGTCCACCTATATGGATGCGGACGCTGGACAGTCGCCTCACAGATGAGACTAGATTCAAGATAAATGTGCCTCTACAAAGAAGAGAGTCCTGAACTGTTATGTAATATCAGTCCTCTTATATGGCAGTCAATGCTGGACAATTTCCTCAAAGATAAATCGTTCTAGTAGTAGTATAGCCTGCCACTCGTATTCGTGGATACCCGTCTACTAGGGCGGTTAGCCAATGCCTGTTGCAGAAGCTTACTCAGGCGCATTTGTGCTTATTCAACACCCATAGAGCCCACCTGTGGTTTATACTGCAACTACGCTGAGCAGACCTTAGTTACAGTTTCTGGGAAAGAGCCTGTTATCTAGCGTGATCAACAATCTGAACAAGGCCAGCACGCTCAGTCCCTGACAAATCGACCATGGTGAGATTCGAACCTGGATCTCATGGTCAGAATGCGAACGTTCTAACCACTCGGCCACGAAGAGACTTGAAGCAACAGAAATGTACTTCTACAAAGAAAAGAGTCCTGAACTGTTATGTAATATCAGTCCTCCTATATGGCAGTGAATGCCGGACAATATCCTCATGGATGAAGAAGAGACTTGAAGCAATAGAAATCTGCTCCTACAAAGAAAAGAGTCCTGAATTGTTATGTAATATCAGTCCTCCTATATGGCAATGAGCGCTGCAGAATCTCCTCACAGATGAAGAAGAGACTTGAAGCAATAGAAATGTGCTTCTACAAAGAAAAGAGTCCTGAACTGTTATGTAATATCAGTCCTCCTATATGGCAATGAGCGCTGCAGAATCTCCTCGTAGATGAAGAAGAGACTTGAAGCAATAGAAATGTGCTTCTACAAAGAAAAGAGTCCTGAACTGTTATGTAATATCAGTCCTCCTATATGGCAATGAGCGCTGCAGAATCTCCTCGTAGATGAAGAAGAGACTTGAAGCAATAGAAATGTGCTTCCTCAAAGAAAAGAATCCTGAACTGTTTTTTCATATCTATATGGCAGTGGATGTTGGATAATCTTCTCAGAGATGAAGAAGTGACTTGAAGCAACAGAAATCGACTTCTACGAAGAAAAGAGTCCTGAACTGTTATGTAATATCCGTCCTCCTATATGACAGTGGATGCTGGACAATCTCCTCACGGATGAAGGAGAGACTTGAAGCAACAAAAATGTGGATCTACCGAAGAATGCTGAGAATACCATGAACCAAACATTTGAGCCACGACGAAGTTCTAGAAACTATGGAAACAAATAGGACATTTATATTTAAGATCAGAAAGAGACAGTTGAAATTTCTAGGAGCACATGATGAGGAAAGAGGGCTTGGAAAATTTGATACTCACAGAACTGATCGAAAGTAAGAGGGACCAAGGAAAGCTATGCATAACCTGGCGAGTTTGAGTGAATGGATGACAGAGCAGGGTTTGGGAGAGATGGCAAAAGACAAAAGTTATTAAGACCAACAAAGAAAAGGAAATTGTGGAGAGCCATGATCGCCAATGTCCAGAAAAAAAAAGAAAACCAGGATTGTTGCAAGTGTGTAAGAATTCACTCGCTTTTTTTCTTTTTTTTTTGTCTATAATTTTTGGTTTATTCTTTTTACTTATGTCACTTACTTATATTCTTTGTTTACTTATATTGATTCGGAAACCATCTAAAGATAAGATCGACGAGAATTAAATCAATGTAGACAGCCTTTAGCAGAAAACAAGATTCCAGGTCAGAAAGTTTGAAAACATTGATTTTGAAAATGCTAAAATAATATTAAATATTAAAAAAATGTCCTGAAAAATTAAACAGCAACACAAAGAAACAACTCACAACAAAAACAATAAGGGAAAGCATGCGTTTAAAATAAAAAAATACAAGGCTTGTGGGCCACTCAAGATAGAGGTTTACTGTTAAAATGGATATAGTGAATGTGATTCGCGATATGAACAAAAAAGAGAAGGTTATAAATGTAATGTGGATAGATAACATTGTCAATTATAGTGTTCAGAGAAAGCATCCACGTGGGAGTCTGTTTCCCGAAGTAGCAATTCCTGTGAAAAAGTTGTTTGAGTGGAAATTTTTTCTTAATTTCGGGTACGGGGTGAAGGGACAGTGATTCGAATCTGTGGTTCCATCGAGTGAAGCAGTCAATAATAGATTATTTTTTTTTTTACTAATTGTTCACCTAAGGCCCAAGTGCCGCTCAAAGTAGAGTGTTGCTAAATGAAGTTCTTATATGAGCTTAAGATGAGGAGCTAAAATGTAGTTTATGAGGATATATAGGATTAGCCTAGTAGTTTATGAGGATATATAAGATTAGCCTAGAAATTACCTTAGGAAAGGTTAACCCTAGATTTGAGAAGGTAAGACTTCGGTGATCAGAGAAGCAAATCCTCAATAGTCTGTTCCTTGAAGCAGCGCTACTTGGGAAGAAGCTGTTCGAACAGAACTTCCTTCTTACTTACAGAATACGAAGAAAATAGGGAAAATTCTTTCCAGTGTAGGTGGCTCGGCGGGTCCTAGCCGTAAAGATCTGAACTGGTGGAACTAATGAATGTAGCTTAGAACTGTTGCCAGGGAAATTGCTATTGGAATTGCGACGGTTCGTCTCTGGGATGGAGGATTTAGAATGGACAATAATTCATCACCCACAAGACCGCACAGTTGCTTCTGAACTCTTATCAAGACTGGAAATTGAGGACGGCTGATCCAGTCCAGTTATGTCCACTGTGCTCCACCTAGTTTGATCTGGCTCTTGTAAGGATAGAACCGAATATAGTTACAATTACCACGTCCATTTGAAATAGAATTTATATCTAAAAAAAAACGGTTGGATTGAAATAATTCTGATTGTCTGTTGATTGTAAAGTTCATTAACTATTCTTGTTATTGAAATATGGAAACGGCATGCTGTACTGCTTGACATTCGCTTCGGAAGCTCCAATACGAACATTTCAGAGTGTTTGGATCTCAATCTGAGGACAGTGCAGATGATTCGGAAAGGGTTGGATGAATCTAATGGTGATTACGAAGGTGTTTGGAGTGATCATTAGTGATGGTGACGTTATATCTCCATTCATCTTCCTCCAGGGCCTCAAACTCAACACAGAGGCCTACATCAATTGACGTGGTAGTGTTGCCCTGGATCAAGAGGGTGGCTGCTGGGAGACTCCATGTCTGAGCACTACACAAACAGGAAATATTTCTGTGACCACATGACATCTTAAATCTGGGTCACTAACATTCCAGACTGAAATCCCCTTGACTATTATGTGCGGTGGCGTAGTTGAGCGAGAAGCCAACAAAACTACTTGTAATACCAAAGATGAACGGAAGGCAAGGATTATGGCAGCATTCATCAACTTAAACAAGGAGGCCGTCCAGAAGAGTTGCAGGAGATTCCGAAGTCGTTTCGAGGTCATGGTTTAAGCCAATGGCGATTTTATTGAATAAATTTACTCTTTAGCATTTCAAGATATTTTTGTGTAATTTTGGTAAATATATCTGTTAAAATATTATTTTCATTTTTGCGTCATTTAGACGACAATTTATCCATCGCGCCCTATATATATATATATATATATATATATATATATATATATACGACATTTTTTTTAGTACTAAGACTTCTTAATCTAGGCCGGTTGTTATTAATTGCAAGTCAAACATGTATACTCCTTATATTATTATTATTATTACCATTATTATTATCTTAATCGTTTTATCTCATACAATATGCCACTAAGACACAAGGGGTTACTGAGATTGAAAGAAAATGAGAAGACGATAGTGAGGCGTAAAAGGGAAATAATTTGTAATTTTGGTAAATATATCTGTTAAAATGAGATGTCAGTGTTATTTTTATTTTTGCGTAATTTAGTCGACATATTATCCATCGCAATCTATATACACCAACAAGAAAAACCCATTAAAAAATTGACGAGACAAACGTTGATATTAGGTTGGTTTAGTTTAGCAGCATATCAACACCTTTATGGGTTATTTAGTGCCGAAATCTAAATATGTTGAACACAATTTTATGGCTTCAATTAAATATATTTTGAATGTAATTATATGCCTTTAACTATAGATAAAATGTATTGATGGTCATTTTGCTATAAGTATTCTTGATTATTTTAACTGCACGTAAACCTCTACTGGTTATTTAATGCTGAAATCTAAATATTTTGAAAATAATTTTAACCTTTCAGAATAAATATGTTTTTTAGATATATAGTTTATATATCATAAAATATATTGTTGGTAATTTTACTATAAAATAAGCGGAATAGGCCATAGTCACTCGGAGCAGCATCAGGACTGAATGGTTCCTAAGAGAGTCAGAACTTTCTGACCAACCTAATATTGAAAACTGTGAACAAGCTTCCTTCACTTCATCAAAAGTATTGTATCGCTGGTCGCGGAGGAAGTGTGCCATTGATCAGAATAGGCCATAGTTACTCAGAGCAGCATCACGGCAGAATGGTGGATGTGGAAGAATCTCAACATCGTCCATCTGTTTAAAATTCTCCTAATCAACCTGGCAGTGTGTGGCCTCGCATTGTCTTGCTGAAACAAAGCCCGACCTCGATTGACCAAAGCAGGATACTCCTTCTTTAGTTTGTCATATACGCGGTCTAGCTGCTAGCAATACAGTTTAACGCTGATGGCGCGACCGTTTGGAACAAGCTCGAAATGCATTATTCCTTGGAAATTCCACCCGACAGATTTCAAGATTTGTTGTTTTCTTTCCGCTTCCTATGTAAGTCAGGACTTTCCGGCCAACCTAGTAAGTGGCATGCAGGGTCCTAGAGCTGGCGGAACCAAGGAATGTAGTGCGTCCGAGCACTTTCCATGGAAGTAGCGATAGAACAGTAATCTCATCTGACCTAACTCTAGCTACTCAAAGTGGATGTGTGAAATTGGCTAGCAACTTTTAATACTTCATAGACCAAGCTAGTAACTTTTGGATGATTGCACTCTCAAAGTGGCGCCTTGCTTTAAACGTCTTTTAGAACTCATAAATACGATCTATCGCTAAAGATGTTGGTAAAATGGCCGTCTCCAGAATGCATCTGTCTCCATCTGTCAGATGGTGGAATGAGATCGATATGATGGCCTATCTAAAAGTTCATTTCGCTTATTGGAGGGAAGACTGCTCAATACGTCAACAGGCAAGCAAGAAATCTTCTCTTACACTGTCAATGTTCCTTAAACTTCTTTAAGTAACACATAGCATAAGAATTTCTTAAAATTGAATTTATGACTTATAATTTGGCGAAAACTCGCTGCAATTCCGATTGGCTTCCAATTTTACCATCAACTCTTCTGAATGGTACATATAAATCCATGAAACTCAGAGTAGAGGCAAGATAAGTGAAGAGAGTTATATATATATATATATATATATATATATATATATATATATATATATATATATATATATATGTATATATATATATATATATATATATATATTCTGTTTATACATCATTTTTATAAATACAAACATTTAAGTAAATGCTCTGTTTATAATAAACAGCATTAAGAAATAAATTTAAATATTTTTATCTATAAAACAACGTATAAACAGAAAATATATATTAAAATAATTGTCGGACTTAGTCGATTTCATAACATATATAAATAAATATATAATTGTAAAAGACGCTTAAAGATAATGCAAGCATTGCTTAAGTCAGAATCACTTGTCTGTATCCGTATTGTGTGTTTAAACCATATCCACTTTTGACTTGCATATATATTGTTTGCTTGGTATTATTTTGCCCTGTTCTTTTTATTTCTTTTTTTAGTGTTTATTGGAAACTTTGCCAATTCCATTTGTTGCGTATTACTGCCGATTACAAATGACCATGGCCGATCATTCTTCATATAGATACTAATAAGAATAAAATGCGGATGACTGATAAAAATTTTGATTTCAAGGAAGTCAGGCAACAAGATAGACGTTTTTGATTTGTTATTTTTTGTATTGGGATACCACCTCTAACGAATAGCGACATGAATTCGATATGATGGCCTGTTTAAAATTTCAGTTCAACTGAAAACTGCTCACTATGGCAACGGGAAAATTATAAATCATTTACTATATTATCTGTATTAATTAAACTTCATTTAGTGATGCAGAGTATAATCATTTCTTAAATTTGAATTTATCCACTTTACTTATTTTGTGAAAACTCGCTATAATTCGAACTTGCTTTTCAATTTTACCATTAGTAGCAATAATTTAACCTGTTTAATCTGGGGACTTACATGTATCCGTGTGGGCAGAGACAAATCTGTTCATTCTCTGCTGCCAGTGAACCTACCCTACCCTTTTAATGCAATGGAGAGGTGCAATATCAGTGTTGAAAAACCTAGAACTAGGGTCACTTCATTTATGTCGTGTCTAGGTCCAATACAAAAGATGATAAACGATAAGAAATTTCGTCGTTCTGGGTATGACGATAAACTACATCCGGCAGCAAGGCTTCTGATCAGGAGGTTTTGAGGAGCGTGGAGCCACCTCTTAATTGCTGTTGTTTCCAGTTCCACCATGACCTGGGGGTGGTGGTACCTTTTTAGGATCCTAACTATGGGTAAATAGTTAATCTCCAAACTGGGGTCAAAATCTATGAAAGCAAAAAATAGTTTTTTTTTTATAATAGAATTATCAGCAGTTTCTGAAAAAAACTTACAAGCAATATATTTTTGAAAAAAATATTACCAACAATACATATGACTCTCGACAAAAACAGTCCTTACAAAAGTCCGCCAATGAAACCTACAAACTGATTTCATACAAAGAATACATATTCTATTCATACGAACCTATCCTAAAAATCTTGTCGACATTAAATAACCCATTGAGGTGTTGATATGCCGTAAAACAAAATAAACGCAAACCCTGATCTAAAAACTCATTTCTTACAAGGATTACTTATTTTATTCATACGAACCTACCCTGAAAATCTTGTTGCCATTAAATAACCCATTGAGGTGTTGATATGCTGTAAAACAAAATAAATCCAAACCCTGATCTACAAACTGATTTCTTACAAAGAATATATATTCTATTCATTCGGACCTATCCTAAAAATCTTGTTTGCATTAAATAACATACTGAGGTGTTGATATGCTGTAAAGCAAAATAAACCCAAATCCTGATGTACAAACTGATTTCTTACAAATCATTCTATTTTGATTCAGTTTCATTTGTTGTTATTTAAAGATGAAACATACTTTGGATCGTAAGAATAATTCTTATTTTTGTGCGAGTGAATATTGCATTAACAGTTTATTTTGGAGATAACAAGGGCTTTCCCAGATACAAGTCCTACCACCAGCTGGTGGATGAAGAGATGGATTCCCACCTTTCCTAACGGTATTTGCGTGTAGGTGAGTGTGTTCCTCGTGGGAAAGTGAGTAAACAGTAAGAGCCCAAGTGCGTATTATAGGAAGAGGAATATACTTTTGTAGATACGAAATCTGATCAAATAGTATCGGAACTGGATCTATAAAAAGAAAAATACAACATTTATCAATTCGGCATTTAATCTCCTTCGAAGTGTCCCCCTTTTGATGCTACAAATTTTATCCAGAACCGTTTCCATTGACGGAAGCATTCCTGGGACTCGGTTTTTTGGGATAGCGAGTAGCTGCCTCGTCGCATTTTCTTGGATTTCGTCGACGTCTTGAAGTATTGTTCCTTTCAAGAGATCTGGCGAATATGGCGGTTGTCGGATCTGGGCAATATCGCGCTTAGTCAAAAACTGCAACACAAGCCATGATCATTGATGGAACCTCTATGGTGTAATGAGACGACCACACTCTACACACTTTCCTTCCAAGCACTTCTATAAGCAACGGAAGTGAGCAAGAACAGAGTTCAAAGTCAATCTGTGACAAGCGGCTCCACTGTGCGTACTTTAGTTCCGTTACCATAGCAACAGTCCGGGTACTTTTTGATCAGAACTCGTATAATGAAAATTTGTTGGTTAATCGTTCGGCATTTTAAATATAGATTTTCCCTTTTTGCTTCGTTTGTTAATGAACGCCGGTTTATAGCGACTTCTATTTTTTCATCGTCGCTAATCAATCGATCTTCCACGTTAGCCTCGATCTTATCTTTCAAGTGAATGAATTTTGAGATGGGGAATTTATTTCTTTTCATCTCTCGCGGTGAAAAGTTTGAAACGAAAGAAAACAAAATGGTGGTTAGGTTAAACCATTCAACCTGTCGACGTTTTGCTCAGACGAAAGGCCGCCTTTGAGTTCGAATAACATGCATTTTTTTATTCAGTCGCCCATGGCGTCAAAAGGGCGTCTATGAAACTACTGAACAGAGTTGGTCATACGCCAATCAAAACCGAATATTAAGTTTTACCACAGGTATAAAGCGATCCAAGTTTCGATTCGTTCAGTTCATAAGATCGGTAATGCCTTGATAATTGTCTGTTATGTCTTTCCGCTTGATAAATGCCATAAGCAAAGTGTGAAGAGACAGACGAATTCATTAGAAACAAAGAGCTGACTGTTACGTGAAATCTCTCCTCCTGGATGGCAGCGAAAGCTGGACAAGACAATCTCCTCAGATATAGAAGAGACTTGAAGCCACAGAAATGTGCTTCTGCAAAAAGATGCAGGGGTAGCATGGACCGAACATGTGAGTTTGGTTGGTGTGCGCATGATGTGTATGCAACAACTGCATCCTGGACTTGCCAAAAGATTATAAAACGTCCATTTTGACAAAGAACTGTTGCTGAACGCCCGATATTTGCTTGAGAACCCATGAAACTTTAGTTGCCTTCGGCCACCTCAAATGTATTTATTTATTTACTTAGTAAAAGCATATATATATATATATATATATATATATATATATATATATATATATATATATATATATATAGGGGGAAGAAGTTATAGTTGTCCCAACGAGAGAAAAATGTATATATTAAAAAGAAGAGAGATACCGCAAACGTTTTTGGTTGTAATGTGGATTTAAAAAAAAAATATTATGCTTTATTTTTCATAATTTTGCTATACGTGTTTCGTGACCTTCATCAGGCAAAGAGTGGATATTTCCTCATATTATTAAAAGGAATTAATTTTTCCTATGTTTTTCGATGTTAAACATTCTCGATGTTAAACATTTCTTTTTTGTGTGTTGGTGACACAAATGACTTCCTTGAACTGGCAGTGAGAGTGTTCTTCTGCGTGAAGGGTAATAAAACAATGAAGATTGGTCCGAGAAAGGCTGAGGAAAGATATCTGTATTCTTATCTTTTAATGATTCCTGTGTGTTCTTAGACATATTTTTGTATTGTGTGTATTTTTGTCAGCATGAACATGTATACGTATATTCCCTCCCAATTCATACATACTGTTTTATTATGAGGAATTAGTATACACATATATACACGCATACACACACAGGCGTACACATACACACACTTCGTATGTTGTGTAGGGTTCGCGTGTGTGCCTGTGAGCAGTCTTGTTATGCCAATATGTGCATATATATTAGTATGCGTATATATACGCGCATTCCTTCTCCATACATACATACTGTCTTATTATAAGGAATTAGTATACACACATATACACACATGCATACACGCACACACACATATACATACATATATACATACACATACACATACTTCCTATGTTGTGTAGGGTTTGCTCGTGTGCCTGTAAGTAGTCTACTATTTTTACCAATATGCGTATACATATTCGTGCTCCACAGTGTGAGTGTGTGCACATGCATGCGAGTGGTTCGACCACTCTATGTGACCATTATGTGTGCATGTTGTGTGCTTTTGCGTGTGGGGTTATGATCTATTTAGTGCTGGTTTAAATTTGTTTTTGAAGTTTTTTTCTGGTATTTGTAGTTAAGAATAATTGTCTGTTTGATATATTGGCACAATTTTAAATTCACCTTGGTTACATTTATAGATGTGTTGTGATACAAAGAGTTTTCTGTTGTCTGGTAATTTTATGTTGCTTTTGTGGAGGGAAACTCTGTTGTTTAGTTGTTGGCTGATACCTATATATGACTTCTTGCATTTTGTGCATTTGAGTGCATAAATCACATTTTTGGAGTAGCAGTTTAAATTTTTATTTATTATGAATGTCGTTTTGGGGTTTTCAAAAGTGTAGGAGTTTCCTCACAAACCCCACATCTCTTTTTGTTGCATTTTGTGACTCCCTGTATTCTGTGTTGGTTAAATTTGGATGAGGCTAATATTTGTTTCAGGTTTTTAAATTGGCGTTTGCTTTTAATTATTTTAGTTGTTTTTAGTATATATTTTCAGTTTGTCATTCTTGATTTAGTCTTGGTCTAGATGTTTCGTAAGAATGACAAACTGAAAAAATACTATATATATATATATATATATATATATATATATATATATATATATATATATATATATACTACCAGTGACCCATTCAGGTTATAAAACATTGAAGTTGAATTCAACATTCCATTAAAATGAAAGTTAATTTTATTATGATTCTGTTAAAACTTTTAAGTCGTTCGTGGCATCATTGGTCCGGTTTCATGTTTAACGTTTTACTGATTGTTTACAGCATTTAATAGGAATAGAATTCCCGGGATAAACTTGAACTTTAAATCAGATTAACTTAAAAATATCTTTTAATTTGCCAAATATATTTTAAATCACATTCACTTGAAAAAACTTTTTAAATATGCCAAAAATAATTTTTGAAATATTTAAAATATTGTTTGTTTAAAGAAAGCTGAAATATAAATAATTACTCTACAAACAATTGGACGAAACAGCAAAGTGTCTTTCTTTAACTTAAAAAATATTTCAATTAAAAAAATTGTCTGTTTGAAGAAATTTAAAATAAAAATACTAACTGTATAAACAACTAGTAAATCATTATGAGCCGGAGGGACCTAGCACACAAGTTCGTGCACGATCACAAACTTTTATTAGATAGATAGATATGAAAAGACTGACATAGATAATGATGTGGACCCGAAGTAGGGGCCACGGAAGGAAAACACGGAACACGGGTTAGAGGTAAGAAAGATATATTAAACAGAAAAGTTACAAAGAATAGTGTAAGCAGAGCTTACTATCCAGTGGTGTCCAATATTGGTATCGTACGCGGCTGCGCATTACTGGTGCTACTCCTCCCATGATACTATCATTCACATAATAATATAGTACTGGGAGAGTCCATGATGTAGGGAAGTATTGGTCTCACAACAGATAGATAGATAGATAGATAGATAGATAGATATGAGTAGGTAGAGGTAGATGGATAGATAGATAATTAATAAAGTGTAATAGATAGATAGATAGATAGATAGATAGATAGATAGATAGATAGATAGATAGATAATAAATGATGTGATGACGCTGATGTCGACACCGAGTGGCGACAAGAAGAACTGGAAAAAAACCCGGAAGCGAATTCTTATAATTTCACACGTTCAATCTAGATGTTGAGCCCATTTACCCTTAAATATAGCATACCTTAAAACTCTCTCTCTCTCTCTCTCTCTCTATATATATATATATATATATATATATATATATGAGTGTGTGTGTGTGTGTGTGTGTGTGTGTGTGTGTGTGTGTGTGTGTGTGTGCAATATCCGAGAAAACATCGGTTGTACAAAAAACCGTTTCAAATAATTTACTTCTGTGTTAGTTAGCGGAAATTTACAATTTTTTACTTTGACAATTTCCTTTCGACGAATCTTTGAGTTTGTTTTTTTTTTTGTTGTTTCAGCCCCGTTCATTGAGTGAACGAATCAAGGTTTGTAAATGTTATAACAAACAGAAAGAAATAAAAAAATCAAGTTCCTTTTCTAACAATTCAAATTCTAGCTTATCAATTGGGTGAAAAAAAAAGTTGGTTTTTCTTTCACTATCCTCGTTTTTGTTTCTGCCAGCATTTATCAAAGGGAAGGATTTCTTTCTGGAAACACATTAAATCTGAAAGGAACTGGAAGAAACACCGGAAGTCAATAATGCAAGTTTCTCAGACGACTGACTTACAACGAAGAGTTTCATTTTGAAAATCGACAAATATGGCGGAGTCGCAATGAAAACGGACAAACATGGCGGTGCCGCGGTAAAAAAAAAAGCGCTGACATTTAAACCCGCCTTCCAAACCCATTAATTTTATTGAATACTCTTTGATAATAATAATAAAAAAATGTAGCAAATGGAAAGGAAAAGATTCTCATCAGCAACCATTCTTCTCCTCTTCCTTTCGTCCATTGGTGTTCGTCAGAGCATGCGCATATTGCATTTTGCGCTCTATTTTTGACATCTAAAAACTTGATTTTTAGTACAAATCTCCGTTTCGACTTTTCTTACGCGGGTTGAACACAGGATTCCTGTAATTCATCAATCTGTAAAAAAAAAAAACCTCAACAATAAGCAAAATACTGTTTAAAAAAAGAACAAACTGCGTTGATATTGGTAATAATAACAACGTTAGTTGTACTATTTAGGAAATACTAGCTGTTGTTAGTACAGATCATTCCTAAGTATTCATAATGTAAAGTTGACAGGTCCAGTTGCAACAAAACAAAGTTAATTCTGATAATTTTTAAAGTTCTATCTATCTATCTATCTATCTATCTATCTATCTATCTATCTATCTATCTATCTATCTATCTATCTATCACAGTCTGTATGTTTATATCTATCTATCTATCTATCTATCTATCTATCACAGTCTGTATGTTTATATCTATCTATCTATCTATCTATCTATCTATCTATCTATCTATCTATCTATCTATCTATCTATCTATCATAGTCTGTATGTTTATATCTATCTATCTATCTATCTATCTATCTATCTATCTATCTATCTATCTATCTATCACAGTCTGTATCTATCTATCTATCTATCTATCTATCTATCACAGTCTGTATGTTTATATCTATCTATCTATATATCTATCTATCTATCACAGTCTGTATGTTTATATCTATCTATCTATCTATCTATCTATCTATCTATCTATCTATCTATCTATCTATCTATATATCTATCTATCTATCTATCTATCTATCTATCTATCACAGTCTGTATGTTTATATCTATCTATCTATCTATCTATCTATCTATCTATCTATCTATCTATCACAGTCTGTATGTTTATATCTATCTATCTATCTATCTATCTATCTATCTATCTATCTATCTATCTATCTATCTATCTATCACAGTCTGTATGTTTATATCTATCTATCTATCTATCTATCTATCTATCTATCTATCTATCTATCTATCTATCTATCTATCTATCTATCTATCTATCTATGTATGTGCTTCTTCAGGCGGTGAAAACGCACCTATAGTGCTGAAACATGATTGCAAATATGTACGGGTTTATAACATATTTTTGTTTTAATTGTTAATAAATATTATTAAACAATACTCTATATTGAGCACGTTATAAAAATGTAATGTTTGGACACTGGAATTATACTCCATTTGAACCTACCTTGCACTTGTGTGTGTGCGCATATATATATATATATATATATATATGTGTGTGTGTGTGTGTGTGTGTGTGTGTGTGTGTGTGTGTGTACATTGAGGTCTAGCCCTGATATTGAGCACTTTAACCCATAAATATAGCTTGCCTTGAAACTATATTTTTATCATATATATATATGTATGTATGTATGTATGTATGTGTGTGTGTGTGTGTGTATACATTGATGTCTATACCTGACAGTGATGACTTCCACCCATAAATATAGCATGCCTTAAAACTAAATTTTTATCATATATATATTTTTATCACACACACACACACACACACACACACACACACACACACACACACACACACACACACACACACATATATATATATATATATATATATTAGGGTTTTGACTTTTTGTAACCCTATATTCCTGTTTCATAAATCGATGGACTTCTGTTCAAAATTGATGAGAACGGTATTATTTTGTTTTAGTTTTTGAGAAAGCCCACCCCCAAACCGATAATTCGATTTTGCCATATACGGAATGAAGTTAAAAATCAAAATATTTCAGAAGCTTTATTTTTCCATTTACTAAAGATGTAATTGGATAGTACTTATGTAATTTTTAACGCATTTAAAAGTTTATATTTATAGCCTAACATATAAACTTACAAATGAACAAAAACTAGCTCTAGAAGTTTCCATAAAGTTCTAGAGAGCTCCAGATAGTTCTAGAAGGTATCAGCAAGTTCTATAAGGCACCAGAAAGTCATAGTGTTAATATACTTATATACTATTTTAGAAATTTCGTGTTGGGAGCGACATTTAAAAAAATAAGCTGAATTAGGCCCATCTTGATGATTTTTTAACAAAACTTCATCGAGTTATGATACAGGCAATCAATTATTTTACAAAGTCACAACCCTAATATATATATATATATAGGGTGACCCCCAAAAACTGGAACTTTTTAACAATCCAATAAAACCAAGAGTGATGGAAAAATATTTAATTCATAGTAATTGAAACCTTAAAACATGCCATTTAAGAAACAATAGTGGAATTTTCATTTTTTTTAAATTACGTCCTGTAGATGGCGTCCACTTGTACGAATGCATTCTTGAAATCTGCTGTTGAGATTCCTCATTGACTGTTGCAACATCTCAGCTGGGATACTGTGAATTTCATCTTGAATTCTCTGTTTTAACTCTTGGTCGAGTTGTGTAAACTTTACTCTTGAGATAGCTCCACAAGAAAAAACCACAAACGGATAAATCTGGTGATCTAGGGGGCCAGGCAACGTTACCGAATCACACGGTTACCGAACAATTCCCGTTACTAAAATGGCGAAATGTTTACTTGCTCAAGGTCGCTGTCTCGCAGTGTTGCCACTTGCTCATGTCTGGCAATACGCACTTCAAAAATTCCCGTGTTTTTGGGAGACCCCCCCCCAAAAAAAAACGGAATTTATCCGTTTGTGATTTTTTTTCGATGATGTTAAACAAAAACACAACTGGATGTGTATCTCAACAGGACGTTTAAAGATCGCATTCGAGAACAGTGGAACGGGTGGATATTTAGCGTAATTCAGGCTACCGTAATAAGCTGCCGAATTCATGGCGTATTGCAGATTGAATTGACAATATCTCGCCCACCATTTTTTCAGTAGAATTTTGAGTGAAAAGAAAGTATATGCTTACTGAATTTATTTAATAAACTCAGTACAACACATTTTAAAATACGATTTGCTGGTGTTGGTGTTGGTGGTAATGGTAGTCTTGTATGGCAAATATAGCCTGAAACTTACATTTTAACTGAAAATTTTGGAGTCGTCATATACGCCCAGTCGCCTTGTACGCTAGCATATACGGTTTATATATAGATATATATTGAAGTAATACTAACAAAAATACTTTATGCTTCACAAAACACGTCGACGATGTTAAGCAACGTCAAGTCTGGTCAGTACCTAAATGGGTGACCGCTTGAGTGTACGAGCTTGGATGTATGGATGGTGTAATGCATAATGGCTCGGAATTGTTAATCGGAGAGTCGAGTTCCAATTTCAGTTGGGTTCGTTATGCTCACTTACTCGTAAATACCGTTGGAAAAGGTATGAATCCACTTTTTCTTCCCCAGGCTATCACTATACCATTATTATCTAGAAAAAAAAATTAACGCTGGTTTCTCCTATATAATCGGAGGCTGCAGATTCGATCTATGCCGGAGAGCACATTTTCTTTATTAAAATTTCTCGAATGTGCTGGCCGACCGACGTGATAGATGTTTAAAATAAAAATAAAATTAGGTGTCTATCCCAAACACGAATATCCAGCATGATAACGTTTGAAGTAATAATATCAGATTAAAAATAAATCCATGAATTCTTTAGAGATTATATATATATATATATATATATATATATATATATATATGAAATAAAATATATATCAAATTTCACTGTCACTGTCTCGTTAAGCCGATCATCAGAGAAATGACAGTCCACAACAGGCATCTGCTTCTTTTATGTGCCGTGTCCATTCAGGACGTAGGCAATCATGGTTCTCCACCTCCTTCTGTCCCTTGTAGCTCTCAGTAAGATTTGCCCTTTTGTTCTTTCTTCAGATCCTGTTCTGGCATCCACTTCCTTAAGCCTGTTAAGTATGTGACGCATTGCTTTCCCTAGTCCCCTTTTCCCTGTATCCGCCCTGTGAGTATCAGATTTTCCAAGCTCTTCTTTCTTATTACGTGTCCCAGAAATTTCAACTGCCTCTTCCTGAATGTTAAGTGTAAGTTTCCTCTTTGCTTGCATTCACTCCGAAACCTCATCGTTGCTCACATGTTCGGTCCATGGTATCCTTAGTATCCTCCTGTAGAACCATACTTCGAGTCTCTTCTTCATCTTTGAGGAGATTGTCCAACTGCCGCGAAGGAGGACAGGTATCACCATAGGCACCCTTTATCGAGAACTAGGCCGTATGAGATACGGCTATTGCAAAGCGACTCAAACTGATGAAAAATTCGAGGTAATTATTCATTGAAAATGGACAAATAGTGAAACCCCAAACAAAAATCAAGACACTATGAAAGTATAAATATACGCTTTTATATTATTTTTAATTTTTTCATTTTTTGTCAGCATTATATTTTTCATAAAAATTTATTTACCAGTAACATATTTTTATAAAAAAACTTACAAATATCTTTTTATAGTAATATTGCCAATATTCATTTTATAATTAAATGAAGAATAAATATTTTATAGCAAAATGGCAATCAATACATTTTATAATAAAATTGAAGATATGACATACATTGTCAAAATTTTTTTCGTGAAATTAGCAACAATCCATTTTTTAAAATGAGCATTACATTTTTATAATAAAATTCAAGATGTGTCATACATTGTCAAAAATAAATAAAACAAAACAATTTTTTGATGAAATTAGCAACAATCAATTTTATAGTAAAATTGTAAAAAATTAAAAAAAACAAAACAATTTTTTGTGAAATTAGCGACAATCCATTAAAAAAAAAATGACCATTAAATTCTTATAGTAAAATTGAAGACGTCATGTCTTCAATTTTACTATAAGAATTTAATGGTAATTTTTTTTACATTGTCAAAAATTTAAAAAAAATGTGAAATTAGCAACAATCCATTTAAAAAATGACCATTACATTTTTATAGTAAAGTTGTCATATATTGTCAAAAATTAAAAAAAAAATTGTTATGATCAATCTCGTTTCTTGTTTGATTTTGTAAGATTATTTGTTTCAAAAAATGTAGCTAAGTAATTATAATTTAATCATGAAATAATGTCATTCTCTTGAATTCATATTTAGATTTCGCCATTAATTAGCCCATAGAGGTGTTGATATGTCGCTAAACAAAAAACAACCAAAGCAAATCGAACCCATACTCAAACGGTTTTAAATTCAAAGTTGTATTTCTAGATTGGTTGTCACCGAATGCTGAAGTAGCCCATTATGCCCTACTATTTAATCCTTTGGATGGGGGGGGGGCGTTAGACGAGACCGATTCATATTTTTTCACTTTTTTTTTTACCGGGAGTTCAGTGTTAGGAACTCGACTCGTATTCGAACTTGGTTCGCTGATTTTTCGTTTCGAACCATTGACCATTATATAAACTGTGCATCCTATCCAGTGCATACACTAGCCTTTATTTACTCTTTCAATCAGGAGGCTGCTATATCTATTGTTGTTAGCTTTGTCAATTGTCGGGCATTCTACTACTTTTAGCTTGCTAGTCTATTTGCTCAGACTTGCTACAATCGTATAAAAAAATTTATTGTATCGATTACGTAATTAATCAGCAGCAAGCGTGTTTATCGATGCGTCGTATCAGATGTTTTGGCAGCAAGTCAAATTGTATGCAATCAAAAAATCGTTGCTGACGATACAATAAATAAAGTCCCAGGTGGAGGAGTTCAAATTCCAAGTAGTTTTGTGTTGACTTCTCACTAAAACATTTAGGAAAGACACGACCCCACGTCTTTCGATAGGTCAGATCAAAAAATAGTCTTCGTTGCTGATAAAATATAACCAAATAGAATTTGGTGTACGTTGTTTGGATATGTGATGGCAATAACAACGGTAATATTAGTCGTTTTCTTTTAAAGGAAATATTCAGCATTTATTCCCGGAGTAACCAGTGGGACTTAATTTACGCTTTTCTTCACTCCTTGACAATCGGGCCGAGATCAATGTATATCATCTGTACTTCATCTGTGATGGTAATTGTTGTGGATTCCGGGATGAAATCCGGTACCAATAATAATAACAAACGCCAAGAATGAATATAGGAAAATAAATGTATTAACGTAATAATACAAACTGGTAATACAGGTTAGTAGTTCCAGGAATGAGGGTTAGTAGAAAAAAAAGTCTTTGGTATCGACGTATCGCTGTATGACTTCTTACTGAGTCCACGTGCTCGCTCACTGTGACTTGCTCGCTACGTTCTTACGCTCTTGTTCGTCGTTCGTTCGTTCGCTGCTCGGGTATTCACTAGCAGTAGTATACATATACCCTGGGTGAGTCCATTTGTGAAAAAAGGGGAGGGCTCCTCAACAGTGATATTAACCTTTTCTTTATTAAGAAAAGGTTAATATTACTGTTGAGGAGCCCTCATTCGGCATTCATTCACCGAGCAGTCAGTGCTACTCAAGTTACGCTTTCCTTCGTTACTTCGCCATAGAGTTGGGATCAAAGTGTAGTACCTGTTTTCTTCGTCTCTAATGGTAATGACAATATTAGCCGTTTTCTTATCAGGAAACATTCGACATTCATTCACCGAGCAGTCAGTGCTACACGAATTACGCTTTCTTTCACTCTTTGGTTATCGGAATGCGATTGAAATGCAATATCTCTTATTTTAATCTATAATGGTAGCCGTTTTCTTATAAGGAAACATTTGTCATCCATTGACCAAATAGCCAGTACTAGTGTCGGTTGAAAGTTATAAAACCTTGCTACTAAAAAAAAAAAATCACTAGCTGTTAACCATCCACTAACTGTTATTGAACTTTCTACGATTGGTCGAAGTTTAATGTCAATACTTTGATTATGCCATTATTTTCTCTTCCAGTTACATATGCTATTCATTTTAGTTGTTGCTATTGTTGGAAATCTTCAGCTTATGTGCTTTCTGTTATTTGGTACAATTCTTTGCTTGGGATTCCGTAGCAACATTCATCTACACCCTTGTGCAAATTAATTGAAACAAAACGAATAATTACGTTATTATTTAATTTTTTTTTCGTATTTTTCCAATGAAACATAACCCAGTGCACATATTAGTACTTCATATGTCCATTCCACGAAGTCTTTCCTTGCAGATTGACCACAGATTCTCGACTGGATTTCAATCAGGAGAGTTTCCGGGCCAGTCTATAGTACTTTGATTTGCTCACTGGTAAGGCTTGCCAGTGTGTTCGTGCAGCGTTACAATTTTCGTACGCTTCCTTGGAGTAACGTCCATCGCAGACAATGGCCGTAGGACAACTAATCGACAGTCGAAACAATAGTGTCTGGGCGTGATGAGAATCTGATGCAATCACTGAAGACGCAATATCATTCAAGGTCAAACAAATTTCATGATACACTCCGAAAATAGATTCATATTACTGCACACCACTACAAATGACCTAATCTGAGGAAAAATAAAAATCGATTACACCCTGTTACTACAGTGGGTTTAAAACTGACCCTATAGTGAAAGAAAGGAAACTAAAGCTGTTGCTTCAATCAATTTGCACAAGGATGTAGGTTTGAAGAAGAATAGTCCTTGCTAGAACCTACAGGCTTCATTCATTCAAGGCCGTTAATAATCATTGATCTGTGAAAGCGATTGCATACAGCCGAGAGTTTAGATATTTCTCAATTAGATAAGCAACATATATGACATCTATATGAAAGTCTCGATCTGAGGAGGCTGTTTAAGAATATATCTCCAGTTTTTAGGTTACTGCTTTGTTCCTGTAGCATCTTGCTGTGATGGGGAAAACTACTCATAGAACGGATTATTCTATATTCGATTTCCTCATCTCCAATAATAAATTTGCTATAACTGATCAATACATCCATTTATTTGAAGTGTTTAGTCATTATTCTGAATCATTATGATAGATTCACGATATATATCATCAGGGCTTTCGTTTCAATTTCAGATCATAGGTTGTTTTGGATCGGTTTAACATGGCCTATTTCTTGGAACAAGAAATAGGCCATGTTAAACCTATTCAAGGTTTAACCTAACCTCCACCGCCTTAATTAGGTATTGAACTCACACTCTTTGGGTCCTGTCACTGGGTCTAACAAACGCCTTTATCCACTGTACCATGTGTCCTTGAGGACATCTGTGTATGAATTTCTGGGACTTATAAACCTAATGTCTTCAGCAACGTTTTTACCAGTGCTCATATTGCAATATTTACTGTTATCATTTCATGTTTTTTTTACCAGAGTTCATATTGCAATTTTCGTTGTTATTATTGATTTTCTCTGGCATCCCTTCTTAAGGCGTTAGTTACCTGGTTAAGGCGTTTGAGAACTTGGAGAGGGGAATTAACAGGAGATAACTGACAACTGGCATCCATTAGACATGGCACGTGAATCGAGAACAGTCTGCCCCAGCGAGACGAAATAAAGGGTCCAGTTCGACAGTCCAACCACCCGAAGAAGGCCGGAGCGTACAACGGCCGAAACGTTGTGATAAATATGGTAACAAAGATGAGGACGATAGTCCGAACAATGTAAATAGTGTGTATAATACCTCATCTCAGAATGAGGGCTCTAATGCTCGTCCGGGCCATTCCCTCTTAGAATTCTTTGAGTATCTGCGTTTCAGCAGAGAAACAAACCACCACCTAGAGAGGACTTGTTAACATTCTTTCTCTCTATCCCTCTTTTCCTCTGGCCACCCCCAAGAAGCAATGTTTGCGATACACTCCACCCGAGAATTAATTGAGTAAAAAGAACCCTGAAAGGAATTGCACATCGTTTTGCCAACGACAACTTCCAAGGCCAACTCGAGACCCATACAATATTCAACATACAGGACAAAGAACAGAATCCATGGTGATGTCTGCAAGAATGTTAGAGTGGTGAAGTCTGTTGACGCAGCGATTGGGTTCCGACTGAGGAATTGCTGACAGATCACTAAAATCCAGAGATGACACGAAACGCAACGGAAAGAAGAGAGTAATAGACGCATTTCGCTGGTGAAGGCTTCGAGAAAATTTGTCGTAAGCAAAGACAAACTCAGGAGTAAAAGGTTGTTCTGAAATTAGGCCAGACGATGGCATTTCCATCAGAGGTTATGCTTAAATCTCCTATTACTGCCTTGTAATCTATAAATATATTTATTTGTTTTTAACCTTCTAATAGCAAACACATGCTGAGTGCCTACGGCAAGGAGTTACGCCTTCCTCATGATTGTCCTAATCCTGACAATCGATGAATCTTATGAGGTTGAACGTATTTTCCGTTTGAACTAGTTTTGATAACGAACCACTTTCCACGGTTAGAGTAGAAAAAAGTACAGGGTAAGTTCATTTTAATGTTATTTTCACTTGATTGCAATCAATTTAATGACATTGGTCTCGAAAATAAGGAAGGTAATAGGCGAGCAGGCATAATACGCTGTTATAGAGAAGAGAGATAACAGTGAAACACACAAGCTTCGAAAGAGACGAAGTAATAATAATTATTACACTGATAATATCTCTCTTTCTTTCTCTCTCTCTCCCCCCTCTCTCTCTCTCTCACACACACACACATATATATATATATATGTGTGTGTGTGTGTGTGTGTGTGTGTGTGTGTACATATTTAATAATGTCATACGAAGCAAGGCAATAAAGCTACTAAGACGAAAGGGATTACTGAGTGTGAAAGTATGATAGATAATTAAAAACATTATTAAGGATATAAAGCAATAAAAGAAAAGTAATTACGATAGACGATAGCACACACACACACACACATTTGTACATATTTAATCATTTCACCTCAAACAAGTCAATAAAGCTACAAAAACTGAAGACTTATATGAAAGAATTAAAAACATTATTAAGCATATAGAATAATAAAAGAAAAGGAATTAAGACATAAACACACACACACGCACACACACACACACACACACACACGCACACATATATATATATACATGTATCTATATGGTAGTATTTATTGACATCCCTCTCCCGTCCATTGAGGCTTCAGATCCTGTCAATTGAAGTAGTGCGTGCATATTTTATTTAATACATACATTCATGCCTGCATATATATATATATATATATATATATATATATATATATATATATATATTTATATATGTATATATATATATATATATATATAGTCATCTACAGACAGACTGTTTCGCTGTATCACAGCTCATCGGTGTGGCTAGACGTCCGGTTGCCTCTGGCTAGAATCGAAAACCGGCTGGATTCGCGTCAGTCGGAAATTTTACCCTGAAGCCGTTGGCGCACGGCAGAGAAGAAGGTGAATTTAAGCGTATTTATTTTTTGATAAACTCACAGTGACTGAGAGAACTCGATTCGATTTACCGAAGAGTCTTGCATTATTAGCCGTAATAGTCACTGTTTACAAAACCAAACACATCCTACCCAGAGAGCTCAACCGAAATAAATTTTTCAGGAGCATATATTGTCATCCACAGACAGACTGTTTCGCTGTATCACAGCTCATCAGTGTGGCTAGACGTCCGGTTGCCTCTGGCTAGAATCGAAAACCGGCTGAATTCGCGTCAGTCGGAAATTTTACCATGAAGCCGTTGGCGCACGGCAGAGAAGAAGGTGAATTTAAGCGTAAGGGCTTTCATATATATATATATATATATATATATATATATATATATATATATATTGTGGATGACAAAAATATTGGCTCCTGAAAAATTAATTTCGGTTGAGTTCTGTGGGTTTGAGGTGTGAGTTTGTAAACAGTGACTATTAAAAGCTAATATTTCACGACTCTTCGGTAGAATTGAGTCACTGTCAGTCACTGTGTGTTTATCTAAATCTAAAAAATAAACACGCTAAAATTCACCTTCAACCCTGCCGTGGTAGAAATTCCGACTGACGCCAATTCAGTCGGGTTTCGATCCTAGCTAGAAGCAACCGGACGTCTAGCCACACTGATGAGCTGCGAAACAGTCTGTCTGTGGATGACAATATATATATATATATATATATATATATATATATATATATATATATATATATATATATATATATATATAAGAGCTTTCATATATTTCACTTTCGCACTCTCATACATACACTTTTATAACCGGAGTTATATTTCCGATTTCTTTTTGAATTTGTATGTCTGATGAATTGGATCTTGATTACGATTTCAATGTAATAAATTATAACCATGGAATATTAGTGTTTGAGATTTTTTATTATATTATTACTCTGTCCTGGACATTGAGTTCTACCTGGATTCTATCCTCTTGGAAATTTATTTATATAGATTATATATATATATATATATATATATATATATATATATATATATATATATATATCTATCTATCTATCTATCTATATATATATATATATATATATATATATATCTATATATATATATATATATATCTATATCTATATATATATATATATATATATATATATCTATATCTATCTCTCTCTCTCTCTCTCTCTATATATATATATATATATATATGTGTGTGTATATTGTATGTATATTGACCATTAATATTATCTATCTATCTATCTATCTATCTATCTATCTATCTATCTATCTATCTATATCTATATCTATATCTATATCTATATATATATATATATAACCTAGTGAGTCAGGATCTACCTACCAAGGTTTAACCTAACGGATCTTCAGGGTAAAACTAACCAATTGTTTTTTTTTCTTTTGGCTTGGCATTGCGGTGTTGTGTGATTTTTTTCAATCAACATGGCTGCTGTTTTTGTCTTTTCTTTTTTTGTTCACTGATTATTTTTGTTGTTACCCGACACCAATATGTTTAAACATATTTGCAAATTACACTATCCGCGTTTTTTCTACACCACTCGGGTATAAGTACTAAATAATACATATTATATATATATATATATATATATATATATATATATATATATATATATATATATATATATATATATATATATATTTCTGTCAACAAACTGATAACATCAAACAATACCAACGTAGATTCCATGTCAAACAGACATTAACAATGGTTTTCCTAACTACCTCATCGACCATCAAATTAGATTATTACTTACTAAAGTAACTAATAAAGATACTGAACATACAAATAAAAACAATAACATTAACGTCTTCTACAAAATCCAAATCCATGTTATCTATAAGCACACCAGAAAATTAAATTATCTATTACAAAAAAATTAAAACAGCTAACCTTATCATAAAAAATAACACACCCGCAAAATCAAAACTACAAAGAACCAATATTATTTACAAGTGCAAATGCCCCTTAAGGAACTGTTCCTGATCTAACCAAATAATTAGATTGGTGATAATACTACATGCCTATCTAGACGACTTACGTTACACCTACCCGATCATAGCTTTCTAATAATGAAATCATAGCTTCACTTGATGTTGAAAACTTATTTACCAATGTCCCTGTTAATGAAACTTTTGACATAATTATAAGGAATATATACAGTAACTCATCTTTACCCCCACTTAAAATTAATCCAAATATATTACGGAAACTACTATTAGTTTGTACTACTGAAGTCCCTTTCTTAGATCATAGTAATAATATATATATATACAACGCGATGGCGTCTCCATGGGTGCAGTACGGCGTCCGACATTTAGCAATTTCTACATGTCGAACCTCGGAAATAAGATATTTACAGATGTTAAAAAACCTTCTATCTAAGATATGTTGATGATATCCTTACTTTAGTTAAAAATACTGATGAAATACTTCAACTTCAAAAACGTTTTCAAGGTAATTCTGTCCTTAAATTCACGTATGAACCCAATACTAATAATAAAATTGCCTTCCTTGACATATTGATAAACACAAATAATAACAAATTTACTATTTCGCCATACAAAAAAAGCTACTAGTATAAATTCTTGTACACTTAATTACAAAAGCGAATGTCCTTATTACTACAAAATAACAATTATAAAAAAATCTAATACATCGTGCAAAAACTAACAGATTTTTTACAGTGAACTTAAGAATATAAAACAAACACTTATTAATAATAGCTTTCCAAATTATATAGTGGATGAACAGATAAAATATTATCTTAGAAGTCTTAATACTAAGCAAATAGAACATAATACTACTTCAACTAATTCCAAACTTATTAATCTCTATTATCGTAGTCAAATGCATACCAATTGTAAACAAGACCGAAATATATTTAAAAAAAAAACTAGTTAATTCTAATATAACTACAACAGATCCGAGCAAAAAAATTAGGTTAATCATATACTACACTAAATCTGGCATATCCAACATAACTATTTGAAATGCTTCTTCCCCCCTACCCGTTAGCGATTTGCAAAAAAACTAACATAGTGTACAAATTCAAGGGCCCTTTGGGAGAATTTATCTCCAATGGATTAAATAATATTTATCTTGGCCACACCACAAACTCGGTTTCAAGACGCTTAATTCTACATTTAACCGATAACTCTAACATTTTTAGACATTTAAAACAACATGCCTGTCCACGTACTCAATTCCGGAAAATCCTTGTTGACAACACAACTATACTTAAACATGAAAATAATAAACAAAAATTAAAAATCCTTGAAGCTACATACATGAAACAGCTGAAACCTAACCTGAACAAAATAAACTATGAAATCTTCAGAAACATTCTTAAATGCCTATAATCTATAGCGGAAGCCATTGGTTTATACCAATGGCTTCCCATACTTAATACTTCTCGTTTTCACTCTCGCGTGGTCATGTGTGACGTCACGAGCTACGACGCATTTTTCGCTTCCTTGGCCCGTAAATAAGAGTTTGTCGTTACTTTGAGCTTATTCAAACAGCAACGGCGGGCCATTGTTGTGGTTTCGTATATGTGTTGTTTGATTTTATTAAAATTGTCATCTTTGATAATGGCTTATGTAAGCTGCAAGCTTAGATTGGATTCAAACATGTGTCAATATGGTGTTTTCCTTTCGTCTTTCAACGATAATGTGATTAAGCTTATCAGACAATACGAAAGGAACTTACTTAAAATAAATAGACAAAACTTGTCTATATTATTTAATGAAACATGCATTAATATATATATATATATATATATATATATATATATATATATATATATATATATATATATATATATATATATATATATTGTTACGAAGTAGTACAATACAGGCGAACCGAAGTAAAAATCTTTCTGGGGTTTCACAAAATACAACAGTAAGGCTGGAATCAAAATTTCGTCCACCTTCTCATCTCGACATCACGGCCGCAACTCCTCGTTTCTGTCTCTCCGGCTCTCTGTGCTCACGTGATCTTTTCTCTCTCTCTCTCTCTCTCTCTCTCTCTCTCTCTCTCTCTCTCTGGACTGAGCAGACAGAAGGAGAGGAAAAGAAAAAGAAATGAAAAATACTAAGTCATCAAACAACCAACCAGCAACAAATCATCGTTTTTCTTTTCTAGGGCTTTGTTTAGACGACTTCCGGGGGTCAACTGTCTGGTTTCCAATTCTTCGACAGGAAAGAAAGAAAGAAAGAAAGAAAGAAAGAAAGAAAGAAAGGAAAGATGGAAAGAAAAAAACAGAAAGGAAAAGTCCAATCATAGAACATGTTTGCTCATTAGTATAATAATAGATTTGGTATTATGATTATTAATTGTTTAATCATTTAATAGGTTGAGGTGGTAGCGTTACAATATATATATATATATATATATATATATATATATATATATATACATTACAATATTTACATTAGTCGGACTATTGTCCTCATCTTTGTCGCCATATTTGTCACAACGTTTCGGCCGTTGTACGCTCCGGCCTTCTTCAGGTGGTTGGAATTTCGAACCGAACCCTTTATTTCGATCACTGGGGTAGACTGTTCTAGTTCCACGAGCCATGTTTGATGGATGTCAGTTATCAGTTATCTCCTGGTAATTTTCCATCTGAACGTTCTCCACTGCCTGAACCGGGTATTGAACTCACACTCTTTGGGTCTGTCACTGGATCTAACCAACGCTTTTATCCACTGTGCCATGTGTCCTTGAGGACATCTGGGACACATGGCACAACGTCGTGGTGCCAAAAAATCGAGGATAATAAATTCTGCTGCTTAGACGTTGGAACAAATTATGGAAGGTGGATCGCGCTACTTATTTCTGTTTTCCTAATTCGAATATCAGATCATTTTTTAAAAAATATACTGATTATTTTTATTAAATAACTACCAGACACAGACACAGACACACACGATATATACATATATATATATATATATACGTGTGTGTGTGTGTGTGTGTGTGTGTGTATTCTGTGTGTTTAGACAGCAAATGTTCTATAAGGCAAATCCTAGGAAAAACAACAGACATTTTGTACCGATTCATTTTTACTAGAAAGCCGCGTGAAAATTTCACGGTTTTCCTATTTGAATTTTCTGATGAATCTTCTTACTTCTTCAGTAAATGATTGAATAAACTCATGGTGAGTTCTACGACCACAAATATCCGTAGAAATTCACCTATCACTTCTTTAAATGTTTGAGTTTAACTTTGGAAAATATTGCAATAACAATCATAAATATGAATGGTGGTCGTTATTTTAAGAAGTGGATAGAAATGGAAAGATTTGACATTGACAATTTTTCCCATTTTAGTGAAACAGACGTTAAACACGTCTATCATTCCTTCCCCATTCTTTCTTTCCTTCTTTTTCTTTCTGGAACCAACTAAAGCCTCTAGTATGGCTTTTGTTTTTCCATGCAATCAAAACGGAATAGTCCCAGTTATTTATGAGGTACTGACAGGAGACGTTAAAAACTTCTATTTGCTTGCTTTCTTTCTTTCTTTTCTTCTTTCTTTCTTTCTTTCTTTCTTTCTTTCTTTCTTTCACTGAAACCAAGTAATGTCTTCTCTTCCCATGCGATCAAAACAGAATGTTGAAATTGGCAAAGTATTCTCTGAATTCTGCTGCACGCTTTAAAAGATTTTCTGATTCGATATACCATTCTTCAGAGTCTAAAATATTAATGAAAAATTAAATTCGAATTAAATTTGGGCTAAGTATATTATTTTTCTTCTTCTTTCTACTTATGACGACATCACGTTGAAATACCAGTTCCAGTACGATCACCTAAGTTAATTAGTAGAACTTGTATCACTAAACCATTATTACCTCTAAAAAATATGTTCTGGCTTTAAAAAGAGTCGGCTGTAGTCGGGATCATCGAGTCAATGCGAACGATCCTTTCCTTAGCTACATATTATGTGCTTCGCCAGGGCTACATGCAGTTTTGAATTCAGGGCTTTCCTTCTCCTAGACCGGTTGCCACCCAAGGCACTGGACACAGCCGGTTAAGGAGTCGACCGTAGTCGAGATCATCGAGTAAATGCGAATGATCCTATCCTTAGCTGCATAGTATGTGCTTCGCCAGGGCCACATGCAGTTTTAAATTCAGAGATTTTTTTTGCTGGAATTTGGCGTCATAGGACTGAATTGTAAGAACATTATCACAAAGTGTACTATTAATCACAGACAAAATAATGTAGGTGCCCCCTTCCACCCGGGCTCTATCAGTAGACCTAAAAGGAGTCGACCATAGTCGGGATCCTTTCCTTAGTTGCATAGTATGCACATCGCCAGGGTTACATGCAGTTTTGAATTCAGAGTTTTCCTTCTCTTAGACCGGTTGCCACACAAGGCTATAGAACTCAGTCTGTCCTACTATTTAGCCATAGCTAGGGGAGAGTTGGATTTATACCTTTTCCAAGGGTATTAGAACGTAAGTGGAGTGTAATGATCTCGACTGGAATTCGAACTCGGCTCTCCGATTGCCGAAATCCATTATTCTGCCGTGTGCCTTTAAAGAACTTGAAAAGGGTTGATGAGCCGTAGGAAACGAATCAACGAATCAATCCCCAACCTGAATTCGAACCCATTTCGCCGTGTTTGTTTTTCTGAGGTACTCACTTACCTTGCGCTGTCATCTTTCAACTCAACGAGTATCTGTTTTCTGGCTTTCAATCGTCGGACGATTAACTGACTGGTAATCGGGAAACACACACCGAGAAATCTTTTAAATCGTCGGGAGGCTGGATAAGCTAAAGAGGCGACATTTAGGTGAAGGTCAAATCGGTGAGGCGAAGAAATGCGTCAGTTCGCATTTTCTCCTCATACGCTGATCTCCCCAATCAGCACTATCGCTATTATAGTGACGAGTTTGTAGAAAACGTTGTTAATCTTAAGCCGTTAAGCATGAAGGCTTAATGTTCAACGAGGCGACAAGCAGGGGTATAGTGGGCTGAACGGCACGGCAAATGGCAAGATAAAGAAATTATGCATATTTCTTGGCAGATTAACGTAAAAAAAAAATAGTCCTTTAACTCTTAAACGGCGGGCCTCGTCAATTGATATTTCATTGTAAATCATTGGATATTATTTATTGATGGATTAAACGATACGAGCATTATTCATTCATAATTCGAGATTGAATGATTATTTGACAACTCAATGTGGTTACGTCATTTCTTGAAATCATCATCATCATCATCATCATCATCATCATCATCATCATCATCAGATAGGGTGCGCAAACGAGCCTCTGATCAGTTCCCTTCAGATGTTACGGCTGTGCGCCGATACCTGGGTTGAAAGTTGAAGCGCATGAACAGTTCATTGCACATGTCTAGGTTGAACGCAGGGCAGATGTCCATTCACATGCAGCGTCACTTGGTCAGTCTCTATCTTTTCTACAAATATTTCTATCTTTGACGAGATTGTCACCCTGGTGTAACCCCGACTACATGACCTTAACCGAGCTACTAGACTGAAATCCCAGTCCTATCGGTTTACTGTTGAAATAGTTAAATGCAACGGCGGGCCACTTCTACTCCAGCTTGTTTCTTTTCCCGCCTTTCCCGTCCATGGAACTCTCTTCCGTTTACTTGCTTCCTTGATAGCTAGAATCTTCAAACATTTAAATGCAAGATCAATCTATCATCTTGGATCCCGTTCATCTTTTGTCCTTTCATCAATACTCCCTATACACAGTTTTTATCTCACTTTAACTCCCTTTAACTCCCTGCAGACTTGTGGCATTTCCACCTTGCTTGGGGTGAAATGATTTAAAAAAAAGAAAAAGAAAGTAGACCTGGTGGAGCTCATTCCTCGCCAGGTTACAAATAAAACTGGAAGTACTAGTCAAAGATGGTGCTATGTATGCATGTATCCTTTTCAAAGTAAAAAAGTGGTACAAAATGGTAACAACTTGGCTCAAAGAATGCGTAACTCAATTTTCTATGAGGTGCTTCACACCGTTAAAAGCATTCAATTTAGAAACCTAATAGTTACTTTATTTAGTCTTTACTTTTTCTAAAAAGATTTAAATATTATTTTAATAGTTTTAAATTAATTCTAACGAAATAAACATAAAGGCTCCTTTTTAAAGAACGACCATTTCTCGTTTTTTTAATCCCTTAGGCGTGTACGTTCTTGCAGTATTTTGCCACTATTGAAAAGTAAATAACTTTGGTTTATATTTTACGAGAAGGCACTCTGCAGTAATGGATAGCGGCTCGGATTAAGGAATCAAAGAGCCGAGTTCGAATTTCAGTCAAAACCATTGCATTCACTTACGTGTTAATAACTTTGGGAAAGGTATAAATCCTCTTCTTCTCCACCCAGCTATGGGTAAATAGTAGGACAACTTTGCAGTTTTCACAGGTCTGGTCTTCAATTTGTCAATGCATTAAATATTGCTGCCATATCAGTTTTGGTGCTTTTACTATGCATTTAGAGATTCTTGATAAAATCTAAATAATTGGCTGCCTTATCCTTTAAACTTAAAAAAACGGCTTTCTCGAGCATGATGTTCCTCCACTCTTCCTCTTTATGGACAGAGATTGACAGGAATAATAATAATAATAATAATAATAATAATAACAACAACAACAACAACAACAACAAGCTAGCGATATATGTGCACTGGGAGATATGCAAGAAGCACAAAATCAAAACCACAGAGAGATGGTATGAGCACCAACCAGGCGCAGTTACCCAAACTAACGATGTAACTATCCTCTGGGACATGCCAATTCAAACTGTCAGGGAAATAAAAGCCAACAGACCTGATATTATCATAAAAGACAGAAAACAAATCAGCTGACATTGCAGTATCATCTAAGAGAAACTCCTCTTTGAAAATTATCGAGAAATTGTCCAAATACATGGATCTGGAGATCGAGAATAACAGGATGTAGGGCATCAAGACTGAGACTGTACCAATAGTAATCGGAGCTGTGGACCTTGTGAGAAAAGGAATGGACAATTTAATAGTGTCCCAGGTAACATCAACATAGAAGTTGCCCAGAATATTGCCCTACTAGGAACATACCATATACTAAGAAAAATGCTATCAATTAAATGATAATTCTCCTATAGGGCCTAAGAACCATAGTTTGGACCCAGCTCTACATGATACAAAGCAGGAAACATAACATACACAAATAATAATAATAATAATAAGAATAATAAGAAGAATAATAAGAATAAGAATAATAATAATAAGAAGAAGAATAAGAATAATAATAATAATAAGAAGAATAATAATAATAATAATAATAATAATAATAATAATAATAAGAAGAAGAAGAAGAAGAAGAAGAAGAAGAAGGAGGAGGAGGAGGAGGAGAAGAAGAAGAAGAAGAAGAAGAAGAAGAAGAAGAAGAAGAAGAAGAAGAAGAAGAAGAAGAAGAAGAAGAATAGAAAGAAGAATAGAAAGTTACTACCAAGAGCAGGTAGAGAGAACTGGGGAAATGCACGAAGGCCCGGCTCATGATGTCCCTTTTGTAATTGGCGCACTTGGGGAGTGGGTACCTGGCATCATTGTGAGCGTTCAAGTGACAGCGCTGCTTGGAACGGCTCATATATTGGGAAAGTGTTGTGTCTCTACGCTGTGCGTAGGAGCTGAGATACGACCATCATCACTCGACCGAAACTTCTAAGCGTCGGAGAGAATATCAAATGTCTCGATAATAATAATAATAATAATAATAATAATAATAATAATAATAATAATAATGATAATAATGATAATAATAATAATAATAGTAACTGGAAAAATCTTAAATAATGGGGAGCATAATTAAATCGTTAAGATATATTAAACTAACTCTAATTGAAAATATCCTCAATATAATTGTTTATTTTCCTTTCCTCTCTATGTTAGTTCCTTAGTTAATTCACACGGCCATTACGCCTGGCCAATATCTCATGAATAACGGATTATTCCGGCTTGACCGCGTGAAAAAACGGAAATGATATATCAGAGATGCGCCTTGATTTCAGTGAGAAAATGAAAGAAAAAAGAAAGAACGGAAGATAGACGTATTAAACGTCTAGTGTCAATACCTCACAAATAATGTGTTATTCTATATCGATTGTGTGGAAAGACATATAAAAAATATTGCTTCCATATCAGATCTGGTAGTTTTGCTATGAATTTAGAGATTCTTGATAAAATCTAAATAATTTACAATGTGATTGATTCTTTTATTGCATCTCACCTTCAGTCACTTTCCCACCTCCCTAAGTTAGCTTCCCTGTGCTTTTTCTATAAATATTTTCATGGTAATTTTACCGATGAGTTTTCCTCTTTGGTACCTCGATATTACGAATTTAAGCGCAGGACTAGATTGGCGGCAAGGTCTCATCCTTTTACAGATGAAATCGTTAGAGGTAACCATAAGTCCTATGTTAACAGTTTCTTCTCTGGCATTTTTCGCTTGTGAAACTCTCTTTTGGCTTCTTGTTTTCCAGTCAACTTTGACCTTGAATAAGTAAATACAATGTCAATCGTCACCTTCTGTCTCCTTCACCCTCGTTCTTTTACTGTTCTCTCTCCTTATTAATTTTTTCCTTAGATTCTTTCAGTTATTCCTTGCCTCTTGGTTTCAGTGAGAAAGAAAGCACGAAAGAAAGAAAGATGGGATGATAGAAGTGTTTAATTTCTGTTTCAGTGAAATCTTTTCGTGATTGTTATTGCAATATTTTGTTAAATTTGCTGGGCACAAATATTTAGCGATGCAATAGGGGTGGATTTCTACGGATATTTTATAGTCGCAGAGCTCGCCATGACCTTATTCAATCATTAGCCTAAGAATTAAGATTTGTAAGAAAATCCAAATAGAAAAACCGTGACCTCCTTTCGTTAGTTCGCACGAACATTATGCTTTGCCATTCCTTTTCTGGTGATGACACGGAGTAAAATTTATTTTGGTGTTATGGTCTTATATACTGCGCCGTATCATGGAAACGAATCTTTATATATTTTCTAATCGAGCCAGAAAATGACTTTTAACTTTGCTAGATTTCCCTGTTCAAAGCGTCAACACCTTTTAAAACCAAAAAGAAACGACGTATAACGACCTCTGCTCCAAGGTATCGACAAATAGCCATATTTAATGCATTTTAAACTGAAAAGACCTGGCGTTTGACATAACGGACGAATGTGGCATTTCATTGCTGTTTTATAGCTTGCATTACATTTTTGTTTACTACACTTCAGGTGCGCCAAATACTTGAAACCTAAGCGTAAAAATGTTATTTACATATTGTACATAAGTTCATATAATTATTTCTATTTGCATTAAATACTTAAGAACTAACTATGACCTCATTTGAATATATATATATATATATATATATATATATATATATTGAACATACAACGTGTGTTAGCACGTGCTATGTTCAATATATATATATATATATATATATATATATATATATATATATATATATATATATATATTTAAATAAAAACAGACCACTTTAAAGTTCCATATAATAAATTATTTCACCACAGCCCTTTTAAAGGACCGCGGATCATCAGATTTTACTTCCAAAGGTTGAAACGAAAAATGAAAAGAAAGTAGTATGGGATGAAAGAGATGTCAATACCCGTACCTATAAAGCAAAGACAAAAATTGCTCATGACCATTAACACGCTGGCCTCTTTCTTGCAAAAGCATGAGTATAGTAGCGCTGCTGGGTTGGAATCTACGGGATAAAGCTCCTCCATAGTTTAAAGAGAACAAAATATCCGCTCAGCCACGACAGACCACACAGTAAAGATCAATTACTCCCATTTTAAGAAATGCACGTCTCTTGTTAGAATCCATGGCACATTTTCTTTAATAAGACTTTCCAATGCACAGGCCGGTAGATCTTAATTTCAGTGTAAAGAAAAAAAGAACGATCTTTACTCAAAAACGTTTACTTATTAAATATAATTTATAAAAAAAATAATGACAGATTAAAAATTCTTACGGACACGTACGATCAGCGAAGTTAAGCAACGTCGAACCTGGTCAATACCTAGATAGGTGACCACTTAAGAACACCAGGTGCTGTAAGCATGGATGTGAGGGTAGTGTAATGGATAATGGCTCGGAATAGTTAATCAGAGATCTGGGTTTCAATTCTCTTTGCTTTCGCTATATTCACAGGCGCAAATACGCTTACGAAGGGTATAAATCCACCCTTCTTCCCCAGCTATGGGTTAATTAGTAAAACGTGTATCGGTAAATCATTATTATCTCAAAACAAAATTCTTACAATCTAAAAATATTTTCTTGCTTTAAATAACCTGCAAAGGGTTGATAAACCGTAGAAAACGAATCAACGAATCAATAAAATAATAGATATGAGTAATAAATTGGAAATGATACTCCATTGTGGAGCAGGATTAAGTTAGTTAATTCTGAAGGCCATTGATACTTGTTCTTTATTAGCTATCACACATGTTGGCCTTGTGTCAAATATAGACATCAATTTACACTATTTACATTGTTCGGACTGTTGTCTTCATCTTTATTGTCATATTCAAAACATTTCGGCCGTTGTACGTTGTATATTTGTTGGAATTTGTTGATCCAAAAGTGACTTGACCCAAAGAGTTGTGAGTTAAATCCCTGGCCACAGCACAGAGAACAAAAAGCTTGGAGAGTTGAGTTATCAAGGGGAATTAACTAACACTGAGATATAAAAAGGCATGACACGTGGAAATAGAACAATCTACCCCCGTGGATTAAATAAAGGGTCCGGTTCGAAATAACTAATATCACCTGAAGAAAGCCGGAGCGTACAACGGCCGAAACGTCGTGAATATGATAATAAATATGAGGACAACGGTCCGAAGATTGTAAATAGTTTAAATAGTTGCAATACCCTTTCCCAGAAATATAGACAGATTTTGAAGAAGGCCGGAGCGTATAAGGGCCGAAACGGCGTGGATATCATAATAAAGATGAGGACAACTGTCTGAAGAATGTAAATAGTTTAAATAGTTACAATACTTCATCTCAGAAATATAGACAGATCTTGAAGAAGGCCGGATCGTACAAGGGCCGAAACGGCGTGGATATCATAATAAAGATGTGGACAACAGTCCGAAGAATGTAAATAGTTTAAATAGTTATAATACCTCTTCTCATAAATATAGACAGATTTTGAAGAAGGCCGGAGAGTACAAGGGCCGAAACGGCGTGGATATGATAATAAAAATGAAGAAACAGCCCGAACAATGTAAATAGTGTAAATAGTTACAATTCTTCATATAGACGAGCATCAATAAATTTTAAGAGGAAACAATCAAGTTTTACCAATCAATATCCAAGTATGCAAAGCAAGAAAAGGTTTTAGGATGTTTTAAGCGATATTGGTTTTGAATTTCATTTATTTATTTATTTTTCCTTCTTCGCTAAACGAATTTGTTTAATCTTTTCTAAATCACCTGATTCATTTGTAATTAACCTGTTAAAGGAACCTTTTGTCCAAAATTATCCAAGGATTTTTATGGTTCAATTGAAATGATTACCTGCTTTTTTTATTCCCATCGTCACGCACCTGGCCGTGTATAGATTAAATGAAAGGAATTTAAGCCTTAACAAATTTTCTCAATAAATTTCTCTATCTTTTCTGTAGTGCATTGAAAAGATTAAACATTGGCTTTTACGCTCCAATACACATTGTTAACGATTAGCTGAGATCATTGTATTAGAGCAATTCTCGATAAATTCTACATTGCAATAACAAAATAGATCAATTTAAGCCTATGTAAAACAGTTCGATTGCAACTATCGCGAACAGAACGTGTCGCTCCTTAAAGCTTTATCGCTGAGACGTTTTGCTATTGGATAGAAAGAGAAAAAATATACAGCATTATCTAACCACTTATCGCTCCTCAGTCGTCAGAACGCGCGGATGTCTGGGTAGTGTAATGGATAGCGGCTCGGAATAAGAAATCACTTACGTAAATACTATCAGAATATATATGAATCCATCTGTCGTCCTCGTCGCTATGGGTTAAATAGTAGGAGTCGTATCTGGAAAAATCATGGTTATTTTCACAAACGTGTTCATGCATTATTCCCTCGCAAAAAAAAAAGTTCTTACAATAAAAAAATGTTTCTACTCAAAATAACTCAAAGACACATGGCATAGTGGATAAAGGCATTAGTTAGTTCCAGTGACAGGGCCCAAAGAGTGCGAGTTCAATACCTGGTTAAAGTAGTGGAGAACTTGGAGAAGGGAATTAACAGAAGATAACTGATAACTGACATCCATTAGACATAGCACGTGGAACTAGAACAATCTACCCCAGCGAGCGAAATAAAGGGTTCAGTTCGGCATTCCAACCACCTGAAGAAGGTCGGAGCATACAACGGCCGAAACGTTGTGATAAATATGGCAACAAAGTTGAGGACAATAGTCCGAAGAATGTGACTAGTGTGCATAACCCCTCATCTCAGAAATATAGACAGATATAGATCTTTTTTTTAAAGAAAAATGTATTGTTGCTATTTTTATATTTTCATAGAATTCGTTTTTTTTTTTTTTTGGCGGGAGTGGGGATTTCACTACTTGTCCATAGCTGGGACCCTAACAGGTGCTACCACCACGGGTCAGCTTGGACCTGGGAACAACAGCAATTAAGAAGTGGTTCCAGGCTCCCCAAAACCTCCAATATCCCTACTTGGAACGGGATCGACATAAAACTGAGAACTTCAGCTCGCGGAAGGACAATCATGATATTTTTACAAGGTATCCTGCGATTGAACGATTCTAACTTACCTACCTATTTAACGTTTGGAGAAGAGAATTTTTTGGGAAAATTAATGACAAATTGGAAATTATATTTGGTGCGATGCGTTTCTTCCTTTAGAACCTTAAGATATTCAGAGGGATAAAGATGATATTTACGTTGATGTAACCACACACGCGCACGATGGTGACAGGAGGCTGAAATTTTAAACTTTTTAATGCACATGGTCTAGTAAATTTAATTTAACTTCTTTAAAATTTTTGTTTGTTCTTATCACTTTTGATAAGTTTTAGAATGTTACAATTTTAGAATTTTAAAATTTTAGAATTGTAAAATTTAGAATTTTACAATTTTAAAATTGTAAAATTTTAGAATTTCAAAATTTTAGAATTGTAAAATGTAGAATTTTAAAATTTTAGAATTGTGAAGTTTTAGAATTTTCAAAATTTTAGAATTGTAATATTTTAGAATTTTAACATTTTAGAATTTATTTAGAATTTTAAAATTTTAGAATTTTAAACTTTTAGATTTGCAAAATTTTAAAATTTTAAAATTTTAGAATTGTAAAATTTTAGAATTTTAATATTTTAGAATTTTAATATTTTAGAATTTCTTTAGAATTTTAAAATTTTAGAATTTTAAAAATTTAGAATTTTAAATTTTATTTCTGTCTGAATTTCATATCGTGATTCTCCTTCCGAGACGTGTTGTTATCAGTTTTTTTTATCGATCCCGTTCCAAGTATTATTTAATAGTCCTTGAAACTATTTTCATTAAATCTAGGCAACCTTTCTAATTTAGTCCTGGTATGAAGATAAACTGCATCCGGAAGCAAGGCCTCTGATCGATCGAGATATTGGAGGTTTTGGGGAGCCTGAAACCTCATCTTAATTGCTGTTGTTTCCAGGTCCAGCCTGACCAATTGTGGTAACACCTGTCAAAGTCCCACCTACGGGCAAATAGTGAAACGCCCCTCCTCCAAAAAACAAATCCTATGAAAGTATGAAAATACATTTTAATAGTAAAAATACCAGCGGTACATTTTTATATAAAAATGATCGACAATACATGACCAGCAAGGCATTTTATCTGTAGTTGAAGGCAGAAATTTACACTATATTTGGACTATTGTCCTTATCTTTGTTGTTGTTATCACACTGACTCGGCCGTTGTGCTCTCTGACCTTCATCGGGTGTATATGGTCTTGGTAAATTACAGGGAATTGTGAACTGAACCATTTATTTAATCTACGGGGGTAGACTGTTTTGTTCCACTACCCTTGTCTAGGGATATTGTCTTATTATTATTTTTTTTTAGTACTGCTCAGTTATTTAGAATTTTAGAATTTTTAAAAATGTAGAATTTTATAGAATTTAAACGAAATATGCTAAAATTTTATAGATTTTTTAAAAAGTACTAGAATTAATTAAAGCAAAATGAATTATTCTCAATACACAACTATGCAATACGCTGGTAAAACCCAAAGTTTTAAATATTGACGCTATACAATCTTCCTATACCATTTTTCTTTTTTTGTCTATTGTTTTATAATGCCTAAGTCCTCATTTGACTTCCAGTCAGTTATGTGTCATGCGTGATATACGCATAGGCGATCATGTATCTTTCAATACATGAGGCATATTTTTCCCGCAGTAGGTTGTCATTTCTTTCTGCGGTAGATCAGTTGCCATCCAAGGCTATAGAACCCAGTCTGTCCTGCTATTTACCCATAGTTGGAGGAAGAACAGGATTCATAGCTTTCCCAAGGGTATTAGCACGTAAGTGAATGTAATAGATTCGACTGGAATTCGAACTCGGCTCTCCGATTCCTCAGTCCTAGCCTCTATCCATTAAACCATTTGTTTGCCGACATAATTGTCGGTTTATCTTTGTCCGTTTGAATCTGGTCGAAAGAAAAGTTCTCTTCCCCCTGTTTCCTTCATAAGAATCGTAAAAAAAAGTTACGTTAGAACAAATTACAGGAACTTTATACAAAGAAAAGCTTTTGTTATATAAAGACCGTTTTAGGTTATGAGTCAGGACAATATAATGTCGAAGAATTGTCAATGTTTTGTTTTTTTATTATTATTTTTCTATAGTTGAGACGAGAAATAAAAAAAGAGTCATGTCCGATTGAATGTTTTGTTTGGCTTGTACAAGAAAAGAAAATGCAATCGTCGCTGGAAAGGAATCGAACCGGAGAGAAGAACAAAATCAACCAACATTACCGACGAAAAAGGTGGCCAGCACATGGCGAGGAAGGAGAAAGTCTAAGGGCCTCTATTTACCGCGTTTTCTTTGCTTGATTTCTTTGCTTGTTTTTCTTTTTGGTTTTGTTTTCAAAATAGATTTTCCTGTTGACGAGAGCCAAGAATGGCTAAAAAGTAATCGAACATAATCTACTTAAGTTCTCTGGATGGCTGCTTCTCTTTCTGTTGAAAGTGTCCGGTTACGGATGGGTGAGGTCATCACTTTAGGTGATGGCCGAGACGAAGATATTTGGAGGTCAGCATGCGGGTAATGCTGAAAGTCAAAGACAACTATGATTGTACGTGTTCGAATGCCAGAGACATTGGCGCCAATTTCTTTATGGAACAACAAAGCTGACATTGTCGTCCGCAAGGCCTGGAATGACGGCGACAGGCAAATAAATGGCCGACACTTTTATTTTGAAGAGGACGTACCACATGAAAGCCATGCACCTTAACAGAAAAGAATAACAAGATGCTACAAAATGTGAAGTAATTCTTTACAATAAAGGGAATAAAACGCAGACGCTAGCAATAACAAAAAAAGTAGGCGGGAAATAAATGATTAAAAACTGCCCATAAGTTGTGACCGACGGATAAATGAGACATGCGCATAATGCAAGACGGAACAGACGACATTGATAATTTGATTTTTTCTCTGTTCAGAAAACGAAGAACCACTTATTGAGTAATGAGTTTAAAATAATCATTAAAAAAGACTATGAATGACATTTCGGTCGTTGTAAGATAAGGCCTTCTTCAGATGATATCTGTTGGAATTTCGAAATGAAACTTTTATTAAGTCCACATGGGTAGATTGTTCTAGTTACACGTATCATGCCTTTGTATATCTCAGTTTCACTTAATTCCCCTTGATAACTCTCCATTTTTTTTGTTCTTTCTGCTGTAGCCACGGATTGAACTCGGAATGCTTTGTGTCAAGTTATTTTTTGACCAATCAACCAAAGCGTTTATCCACTGGGCCATGTTTACTTGGTAACTTGGATATCACCTGAAGAAGCTTGGAGCCTACAACGGCCTAAACGCCGTGAATGCAGGAATAAAGATGAGGACAACAGTCCGAACAATGTAAATAGTTACAAAACCTCATCTCAAAAATATTGACAAGGATCATTATTATTATCATCAAAAGTATTTGAATGATAAATAAATATTATTTGTGAGGGTGTATACAGAACAACTTATTCAGAAGTATACAGAAGGGGGAATTAAATTAAATTCATATATACACATTGTTAAGGGATATTTTTTTGTCAGCTACGTGCAGTTATGGGGAGGTTTGCGATGAAGGGTTTCAAATTCGTTCACTGCACCTGTTAACCCAATCAACCCCTAACTTACTTTATAACCGTCATCTTATGATCATGAAAGAAAACTGAGGATCGGAGTAAGAACGAAGGGGTTCAAGTGTGGGATTGGATTAAATTAGATTAGGGTGTTTAGTTAGGGAACAGGCATTATCTATGAATCTATCGATTCTCCTTCGTTAAACAATTTCCTCGTGGACGAAGAGGATGATTGAAACAACGGAGATGTAGTTCTACAGAAGGATACTGAGAATGCCATGGACGGAACATATGAACAACGAGGAAGTTTTAAGGAAAATAGTAATGAGAAGGATACCTTAGCCTAAGCTCAGAAAGCGACAGTTGAAATTTCTGAGGTAAAAGCGAGCTTGGAGAACTTGACGCCCACAGGACGTACTGAAGGCTAGGGAGACAGAGGAAAACTCGAGTAACCTGCCTAATGATCTTGTGTAAATGGTTGGCAGAACTGGGACTTGGAAGGGTGATAAGGATTGGACATTACTAGAGTGGATAGGAACCATGTTGGACAATTTCCGGAAAGGAAGGGCACATAAAAAAGGAAGAAATTATCAAATAATAATTTTATTTATTTTAAAATTTTGTCTATAAATTTCGTGAGTCAACAGTACTTGAAAATCTCTCATGTTGTATGAAACGGCATTTGTAAAACAGTCAAATTATGCGATTCGCTTATGAAATCGTCCTCATAATTTCGAAAGACACAATTCAATTATAGTCATTTCAATAATTGAAACGGTTTTCTTTGGACAATGAAGCTATTGCAATGAAGTGTCATTCTGGGAACGAAGAAAAACCGACAAGAAAATTAAGCCAATAAATGTCAAATTAGGTTATTTAATTGGATCAAATTTTTATTTTGGAATCTTGCCCAGCTTTTGAAGCAAAAAGTGTTTTCGAAATCTGAAAAATAACGAAGACACTGGGGTTCGAATGCCAAAAGAAATAAAATGAAATCTGTGACGAAACGAAAGCAAGGGATTCAAAAGAAATATTAAGAAAAATGATTAATACTCGATAATTATCAATAACTGAACGGAATTTCTTTTTCTTTTTATTTCATAATGGTTATTGCATTTATTGATTGTCCCTTTCAGGAAAATCGATCAATCAATAATAATCAAACATAAACAAATTAAAAACATATTTCTGATTTATTTTGATCAATCAGACAAACGATTCTCATATTGGAAATAAATGAATCGTTGTTAATATAAGCTTATTTGAAATACTACTGATTTAAATAATTCTTATAAGTTCACACACACACACACACACACACACACACACACACACACACACACACACACACACACACACACACACACACACACACACACACACACACACAGGGCGGTCCGAAATTGTTGTCACGCCTATATAATATAATTTTCTATTTCAGATGGCTGACACGAAAATGATGGTGTTCATACAGATCTTCTCGACGTGTGACAGAATCAATGAAAGTGAATAAACTGAATCCAGTACATGTGGTTTGTATTACTGTATTACTTGTTCTTCCTTTGTTCTCATTACGTCTTTTTTTTGTTTGTTTTGACAAGACTTTCGGAACACCCTGTACAATTAATACAAGTGAAAGGTGTGTCACTTAGCTGATTGATGCTACCTTGAGAATCCCGACTCCAGTGTTTCGTAGTATGGACCTTCCGGGAATTACTCCGTTCACTCCTCAGGAGGGTTCAATACCAGGTTTGTTGTTTATCCCTTAGAAGTTACTTAAAATATAGTTATTATGAGAGTTGATAATTTTGTACATGTTATTTGTGCAAACTTAAATTTAATATAAATTATCTAAATGTGACTTATTTTTAATTTTTTATATGTATATTTTATTTTTAAGTAGACTTTAACTTTGGAAGAGTATTTTTAGTATGATTTTATATGTTTAAACATAACATTATTTATATAATTAAATGTTTTTTTAAAACACCCTTTTCTTCCTTTCTTAGTTTCAAATTAACATTTCATTCTCCATATAACCCCTATTTAATGCCATAAGATTAATACCCCGGTTTGATTTTATAAACCTCTTCCCTTTAAGGCTAATACCTCCCACCCTCTCCTGGCCACTGTTTCGTGCATTTCGTCTGATTAAAATATTGAAATGGATAAAATATGTATTAATTTTTTGACGGCTGTCGCAGTTAAATTTCTAATTCCGACACGAACTCAGTCTATACACCGGGGTTGAATAAAACTGACAATGTTTTCGTCGGTTGAAATAGATCTATCTCCCCATATGAGGTAATTTTGGATCTTGTTGTGTAATACTACTTATTGGCTCTGTTATGATAAATACATTAAGCTCTTTTTGTGGATTAGTTTTAATATTTTATATTACTAGGATCCACTTGGATTATATACCAACGGATTTATTACTTTTACTATATATATATATATATATATATATATATATATATATATATTTGTATTACAATGGAATAGTTTACTTATATTTCAGTTGCCATGAAAATTCTTGTAGAACAGACAGAGAGAAGCCACCGCACGTCTGTTAGAAAGTGACTGTAGACGGGATGCCAGACCAGGACCAATCGTGTTGCATATCCGTCTCTGGATTTTGTCGAGGACCTCGAGATGAACAGCGGGAGCACCAGACCATATATGGCAGTGTTCCATGCAAGGACGAATGGTTGATTTGTAGATTTGAAGGGTGGACTCGGGCGAGAAAAACCTTTTGGCATGACACAGAGAACCAACTTTCCTTGCGGTAGATGTAGCTATAGATTCAATGCAGTTGTTCCATTTCAGGCCAGTGTACAGAGTGAGACCAAGCAGGCGCAGGGAGGCGCCCTCGTGGTGTTGGGCATCAGCCATCCTGATGGGAGGCAGGGAGGGTTCTCTATGGTGGGTAAATGAGAGCAGTTTCGTTTTAGAGACATTAAAGTTTACAAGTCATTTCCTGCTCCCGTCAATCACAGATTGGACATTCTTTCTTGAGGCCTCTGTACATGAAGTTCCATGGATTTTTTTTATATCCGCCTATTTATATTTCTTAAGTTTACATAATTCACAGTTGTATTTTTCTTTTTCCTTCTAAAAATGATTTTAAAATACTTTTGTTAATGACATAAAATTAATGCGTTAGTTAAAATTTTGCATTTGTTAAGTTATAATTAAATCAGATTCTATAAAACCGAAATGTTAATGTAATAGTGATTTTCTATGAGTATTGTTTTAAATCCAATTTTAATATTAACTTCACAGCATTCAATTGGCTCCGCAACTTCTGGGTGATTTAAACACTGCTGTTTTTTTTAAAAATACAAATTACAAATTTGTCTTGCTTTTTTGTGTTTTTGTTTAACTAACATTTTATTTTATATTAAAAAAATAATTTGCTGGAAGCTTCTAAAGCACATAATGTATATAAGGTTTATATACGTCAGTGATTCTAAAACTTTTTTTTCTCTGGGTCACATTTTTTGGAATTCAAATTTGCTCGCGCCTCACCAAATTTTATGTGATAAAAATACATTTAAAAATAAAATAAAATAGAGATAGGGTTAAAGGGAGATAATCGCGGATTCGAAGTCAGAATATAACCATTGATGACTCTCGCCTCCAAATTGCGGACCCTAGTTACTATATTCTTAATACTAGATAAAATGCAAAAATAACCCAATGATAAAATCGGTCAATAATAATTTATAACTATTCATACTGGGACTCATGCATACAATTACAAGTAATTCATAATAATATTTTAAATTTTGAAATCATATTTATTTTTAGCATATTGATTTTTGAAATTGTTTCTAAATCTTTGATTGTCTTTCAATCATTCTGCCTCACCGGCTATCTTCTTCCGCCGCACCTATGAGGTACGCTGCACTGTCTGGGGACCCCTGATATACATACATTATATATGTTTTGAAGGTTGTCATAATCGGGGTGATAGTAGGGATAAACTCCCACTGTCTATAAAATGTTTCCATAACATATGTCTCAAATGGCCTCTGACAACTAAGTCAGCTCCAAGCCAGAAGAGTGGCAAAAACAAACAACTGGCACCTCATAAGCAACCTCTTCGAGTAGATGGAGCTCAGATGGGAAGGAAAACCCTGATTTTAAATATCCGCTGCCTTGCGGTCATATCTAAACACGGAAAAGAGAGTGGAAGTGAATCCAGACAGAAAACGTTGAGTGGAGCCCCGAAAGCGATTGACAAAAAGACTGACAAATCTCCAGCAACTCCTGCAGCAAAGTCGCACCGAAATGTAATTCCCTGCATTCCTTTGGATCATGTCGGCACAGCCGAGAGAACATGTCGTCTGGGTAGCATACGGCCTCCATATACTATTGCCCGGGCTTGCATCCTGGCGAAGATACGCCAGTCTTTTCACCTAAGGACTGAATTTTGATCAAACAGAGCGACACCTTTATCTTGCGAGATAAACGGATGCCTGCTATTAAACACTGTTGTTCAAATCGTCAGCTTGTGTAAATAGTTAATTAGGTGAAGGGATTCAATTATTTATAACTTATTTATTTTTATAAATAATTCATATATATATATATATATATATATATATATATATATATATATATATATATATATATATATATATATGCACACACAAACATGACAGAATTGAATAGACGCTCACAGAAACTGTTTATTTTATTAAACAAGTAATTTATACAAATGAAGTAATTATAAATGGTCGTGCATTTAATAAGTAATACTTGGTTGACATCCCTTTTGCTTTTTTTAATGCAAGGACCCTTCTAGGCATGCTAGCGATGAGTTCACGATTATCATCTTGAGGGATTTCTTGCCATGTTTCACGCAATAATCCTAAAAGTTCAGGCTTAGAAGATGGCTTCCTGTTCTTTTTGCAGTGTTTCGATCTAATATGCCCCAAAGGTGTTCAATATGGTTAATATCCGGGAACTGACTTGGCCATGGAAGTTTATTGATCCCATTTTGTCTCAACCAATGTTGCGTTGCTTGAGCAGTGTGACATGAATCTCCATCTTCCATAAATAGGGAGTCAACTTTGCTCATTCTACTACTTGAGAATATTGGAAGGAGCCCTTTCTTTAATATAGAAACATATTTGGTTGAATTAATGTTTCCTTCACACTCCACAAGCTCTGAACAACCATCACTCCAAATTGCACCCCATACAATTTCTGAAAGGCTTCCATGTTTCACCGTTGGCTGCACTCTTTTTAAATCAAACTCTTGACTACAGAGTCTCCATACCCATACACTTCCGCTGTCAGAAAATAATGCGAATCTTGACTCATCAGAGAAAATGACAGTGGTCCAAAAGGTCAGAGGTCTCTCCACCATCTCATGAGCCCAATCGTTTCTGCATTTGATATTGGCTGGACGGAGAAGTGGTTTCCTTCTCGCAGCTCTGCCATAGTAGCCCAGCTTGTGAAGATACCTGACAGCTGTTCTGGGACTGACATCAACTTGTGTTGCTATGTCAAAGGCCTTGCAACATGGATCCTGTTCAACATTTCTTTCGACAAGACGCATGGTTCTTTCAGAGGGCCCGGGGTCGCCTGGATGATGTTTTGTGCACTTCTTGCCCTCTCTGGTGAATTGTACGATCACTCTATTAACAGTAGAAAGGGGTATTGAAAGATTTTCAGATATTTTTCTTTGACTAAGACCACCTTCATGTTAGCCCACGATACGTCCTCGCTGAAATTCAGATAGGTCTGATGCTCCTTTGGTTCGTGGCATGTTCCAGTATTGTTATCTGCAATGTTAATCAAATAATCTAAGTTAATTTATCTTGGTTATTAAAAAAAAATCAGAAATAAAATTTATCTTGGTGTCTATTCAATTCTGTCATGTCTGTATATATATATATATATATATATATATATATATATATATATATATATATATATATATATATATATATATATATATATATATTAAAATCATTTCACTCCAAGCAAAGCAACAAAGCCACTAATTCACAGGAGGTACTGAGTGTGAAAGAATATAAGAAAAGGGGCGAGAATAATAAAGGAACAGAAATTAAGAAAATAAAAGATAACGATTGACATTGCATTAAAATTTTTGAAGATCGACTTGACTGAAGCCAGAAGAGAATTCTATAAGCGAGAAGTGTGAGTAAATAAATTGTTAGCATAGAACTTACGGCTACATTTCAACGGTAAAATGATGAGAACTTGCCGACCATCTAGTACAGCGCTTAAATCCATAAAGTCTAGGTACCAAAGAAGAAAGTAATATATATTTTGTTATAATACAAAAATGGGGTACAAGGTCAAAAGGTGAATAGGGAATGGATGGTCTTCAGCCTGCCTTATCTTAAACTGAACTAGCTACGATTACTGACCCAAACATGCCAGGGTAATCCTTACACCAAAACAACACATTCTTACTTACTATTCTTACTACAGCCACGTAGAATAGTAAGTAAGAAGGTGTTGTTTTTGGTGTTAACCTCAAAGTCTCTATGAAGTCCTAAGTAGTTCTCATGTGTACAATTTGTCTGCTGGGGGGGGGATAAAAATAATTTTAAAAAATGAAACCCCAATGAATATTTATTATACCTTAGAGGAAATTTCACCAGAATAATTGCCATGAAATTATTTACAGAAAAGGTCCAGGGAAGCTACGTTACGTCGGTGGGAAAGTGGCTTAAGCCGAGATGCCAGGTCACGATCAACTACAATGCAGATTCTTCTTCGCATTTTATCAGGGATCTTTAAATATATAACAGGCGCACCAGACAATATTTGGCACCAATATTCTAAAATTATTGTTGATGATTTCAATTACATTTACTGCTAATTATTAAAATCGCAACACTTGATGTTATGGTTGATTCTACAGTTACAGTTTAAATTTATTATAGTTTATATATTGGAGGTGGCTAATTATTTAAATAAAAATATATATAAATTATTCCTGGTTTCTAATTTTTTATTCTATTATATATTTACTTTTTCATTATTTTACGCTTGTTAGTTTTATTCAAGAGCATTTAGAATTTGCAGCCCCGAGTAAATACATTGAAAATATTTTAGAAATCCTCCACTATCCTAAAACATACAAAATCCATAATAATGTGTAAACGACAACGCAAAAACTAGGCTCTTTATTTTACATACAAACTCCGTAATTAATTTTCCAAGCGTAGGCTGAATGCATGGGGCACCTAGTAAGGATCAGACTCACTATTCAGTCGTAATTATTCTATCGAGACAAGCTTGCTAACCATGCATAACTCCATAACCAACGAAATGGGAATAAATTTAGGTAATTTCAGTATAAAAATGATTATAAAAACTTCAAAAAGAGTTAAATATTTAATCATTATAAAACAAAGAGTTAATTTTACGTCAGAATGGAGAGTCAACAAAACCGAATGTAAACAAATCCCCACCCTGCCAAAAATAATACATAGGTGAAACATCGTGAGATTTAAAGAATAAACGGACATAAAAGGGACTTAATGCACTTATGTGCCGTCGAAATCTTCATGATCATAATTTTGACTTGGAAAACGCAGTTTTATTAAAAAGGGAATATAATTTACTTAGAGATGCATGTATGTGTACCTTATGATTAATATACGGCCGGCCTAGTTCAGTTTTTCTTCTCTTATCACCGAAACAATGTGGGATAGGTAAATAATGAAAATAAATATATATTAAAAGGAAAAAAACGAAAAAAAACAAACTAAAAAAATGGCGAATAAAAATAAAGACAGTCCGATGTTATGTTCAACTCCGTTCTGGCAAATTCTGCGACGACGCCGGTACCAAGCTGTATTGGACTCTACCTTTCCCTTGGTACAACATCGGTGGCATGAAGTGTGGGGGGATACGTCCTGCGTGGACAACCACCGATCTCTCATAAAAACCTGCCTGGACCTGCACCCTGGAGTGGAGACTCCAGTGTCGCCTCACCACGACGGCAAATCACAGGAAGCAACAGTCTTCTGATTTTAAACCCCCGCTGACACGCAGTCAAACCCAATCATGGGAAAGGATTCGGGAGAAAACCCTGGGGACAAATTCGGAGCCGGATTCCCTAAGACAGTCCGATGTCATGTTCAACTTCGTTCTGATAAATCCTGCGACCACGCCGGCGCTAAGCTGTATTGGCCTCTACTTTTCCCTTGGACAACATCGGTGGCATGGAGAGGGGAGACGTGCTGCAAGGTCAACCGCCGATCTTTCATAAAACCCTGCCCAGGCCTGCGCCCTGGAGTGGACCCTCCAGCGTCATCTCACTGCGACGACAAACCACGGGAAGCAACAGTCGATTCCGAACGTCCTTCTATACGGGGAAATGGCCTGCGGTAGGAGAGCACGAGGGCGACCTAATCTTTGCTTCAAAGGGACATAAGGGTGATGGACATGGACATCGAGATGTGGGAAGACGTCACCAACGATCGCTCACTCTGGAGACGAGATTTACACAGAGGCTTGAGCGAGAAAAGAAGAAACATAGACGAAACATATTTCTAAAGGAATAATGTATCTTTAATTATTAGTCCGACATATTTTTTATAACTTCTAAATATTTGCCTTAAAGAACTATTGCTGCCTAAATACGGAGAATATATTTATATATGTATTTTTAAACAATTCAACCAAGCAAGGCGATAATGCCACTAAGACGCTTCTGGGTGTGAAAGAGAATAAGATTTTAGCAGGAACTGGAAACCCAATCCTAAAAAGGAAATAAAGATAAACCTCTATTCATGTTCAAAAGACCGGGGAGGAGTATCAACCAGACGATATATATATATATATATATATATATATATATATATATATATATATATATATATATATATATATATATATATATATATTGGATGTTGGAATAATGAAAACTATCCCACCATTTGTTTTATAAATATTATTTTCGTCAAACACTTGAAGACTTCGATATGTAGTTCGGCCATCTACGAATGAACATAGAGAATAGCATTCAAGTACTTTAATGCAGATAATTGGTCTGGTTGGGTTTGTTTTGTTTTACGGTATATCAACCTCAATGGGTTATTTAATGCCGACAAGATTTTTATTGTTGATAATATTTTTTTCCAAGAATCTATTCCTGGTAATATTTTTCTTGAAATATGTATTACTGGTAATACTTTTTAAAAAAAATGTATAGCTGGAAATATTTTTATTCTTTATTTTTTCAAAAATGTATAGCTAGTAATGTTTTTTTTGTTTTTTCAAAAATGTATTGCTGGTAATATATATATATATTTAATGTAAATTGCTAGTAATAATTTTTTACTAAGTATTTCTGAATTTAAAAACTATTTTTTACACTTTCTTGGTCTGTTTTGACCATAGTCTTTTGGGAGGTAAATATCTGCACATAGCTGGAACCCTAACAGGTGCTACCACCCCAGGTCAGGGTGGACCTGGGAACACCAGCAAATAAGAGGTGGTTCCACGCTCCCCAAAACCTCCTGATCAGAGGCCATGCTGTTGGACGTAGTTTATCGTCATACCCAGGACAGTAAGGCAGAAAAAAAGAAAAGACTAGAGACTACAAGGAAACCTGATAACAGTTAGTAAAGGCAGGTGAGTTATTTTGGGATACAGCATGACGAAGGGAGCCTTGGAGAGTTTAACGCTCAAAGGACACATCAACGGTAAAAAGTGAGCAACTAATTTGACGAGTTTGTGTAAATGAATGAAACAACTTTGTTTTTATGTGCCATGTCCTTTCAGATCATGGCTCGCCACCTCCTCCCTCTATCCCTTGCAGTTCTCAGCAATCTCCTTCCCCCTGCTTCCCCCCCCCAGACCACGTTCTGTCATCCACCTGCTGAACCTCGTCAGGTATGTCACGCGATGCTTTCCCTTGTCTATCTTGCCCTCTATTTGCAACGTGAGTATCACATTCTCCAGGACTTTCTTTCTCATTATGTGTCCCAGAAACTTCAGCTGCCTCTTCCTTATGGTAAGTATAAGCCTCCTCCTTAACAAACACATTAATCAATCAATGAAAATGGTGAATTAGTCCAAAATGCTTACCAAACAAGGAAGTAAAGTTACCAAATCCAGGAAAAAATAGAATAAGACAACAATAATTAGAGAACTATGTCCAAAATGCTGTCATTTTTAAATGGTTCTTGTAAGCGCCACACGGCCCACATGTTCAAAATACTGGCTCTCCATCTCCCTCTATCCCTTGCAGCTCTCAACAAGCTCCTTTCTTCTGCTTCCTCCCCCAGACCACGTTCTGTTATTCACCCGCTCAAGCTCGTCAGGTATGTCACGCGATGCTTTCCCTTGTCCCTCTTTCCCTCTATTCGACCCGTGAGTATAAGATTCTCCAGGCTCTCCTTCCTCAATTAAGTGTCCCAGGAACTTCAGCTGCCTCTTTCTGATGTTAAGTATAAGCCTTCTCCTTGTTTGCAACCTCTCTAACATCTCATCGTTGCTTACATGTTCGGTCCATGATATCCTTAGCATCCTTCTGTAGAACCACATCTCCGTCGCCTCGAGTCTCTTCCTCATCCTTGAGGAAATCGTCCAACATTCGCTGCCGTAAAGAAGAACATAGCCCTAAAAAGAAAGAGGAGTCATAATCGAGCAAGTATTATTGTTAATATTATTTTAATCATTTCACCCCAAGCAAGACAATAAAGCCGCTCTATAAGAATATGAGAAAATGAAATCATTATTAAGAACAATAAAAGAAAATGATTAAGGAGACGGAAGATAACCATTGACATTGCATTTAAATTTTTGAAGATTAAAGTTGGCTGGAAAGTAAGAGGCAGGAATTGATTTCCACAAGCGAGAAGTGTGATAGAAGAAACTGTTAGCATAGAACTTACGGTTACATTTAACCATTTCAACTCTAAAATGATGGGACCTTTTCACCAATCTAATATCTGCGCTTAAATTCCTGAAGTTTAGGTACCATAGAGGACAGTTCATCGGAACAATTACCTCATAAGTATTTATAGAAAAGGCACAGGGAGGCTACGTTATGGCGGTGGTAAAATGACTAAAGCCGAGATGCCGTGTCAAGATCTATAACATTGCAAATTCTTCGGATTTTATCAAGAATCTCTAAATATATAGCAAGATTATTGTATGTATTATGTAGTTTAGGGTCAAATTCATTTTAAAATATTCCCTCTCGATATGATTTATAGAAAATGCACAGGGGAGCTACATGACGGCGGTAAGAAAGAGTAGCAAAAATTGAGGAGGTAGTGGAGGGTCGTGGAAAAACTTTCTGAAGGGATATGAGAGAGAGAGAGAGAGAGAGAGAAAGAGAGAGAGATTGAGTGAGATGGAGAGTTTCGCATAGTCTTATTAACACTTTTCGACGTTTGGCTGCTGTGACTGGCAGCCATCTTGAGACTATTAGGTGAAATAATCCCTGACAAATGTCGACGCTGTCATAGAATCTGACCGCTGTTTGTTCGACATGTCTTTAATGTGCGACTCAACTTTCAAGAACTCAGCAAATACAAATCTCTCATTGTGGCCTAAGACATCGGAGGGAGAAATGATTGATCGTCTTCGTCGTCTGATAGCGCGGATCGTTAAGCGAGCCGAGCGGTTGTGGCGAGACGCTCGGATCGTCGTCGTCTTAAGCTCCCGCCAACTTCCGTCGTTCTGATCGCTGCCGACCGAGGCAATCAAAACGTCAGTCTTGTCAGTTAGACGAGCGAAGGACGTCGTCGGTCAACACTTGCAGTTTTACCGCAATCGCTTAAGGACATGACAAAAAGACAGGAAGAAAATGAAGAAAATCAGGGGAACGTCTGTTTGAATTTGTTTTTATGTCGCTTGCGGTAATGTGTAGCTGTTTACACATTTCCCGGTCTTGCCCCACGGAAAGACAACATTAGGCAGGGAAGAGAAAAGAGGAGGGTTCAAAGATGGAAAGAAGGGAGTACAAAATTGATAGAAGGGGAGAATAAAGGAAGGCGAAAGTGGGGAAGATGAAGAAACAAGCGCGGGAAAAGGAACCAAAAGAGATGAAAAAAAAAAAAAAAAGCATTTGTCAATAACCAAAAGACCAAGAAAGCGAATTTACAAAGTAATCAAAATCCTTACATGAACTAATCTGTTATTGTTATACGGAAAAAACAAACAGAAAAGAAGACGAATAGAAAAGAAAGAAAAAAACTCAAACAAATAAGACAAACAGTAACATCTAAAAGAGATTAAATACAAGAAAAGTTTTAAGAAAAAGTTTAAAAAAAAACAAAATGAAAAATACCCATTTTGCTGTATTTTGATTGTAATATCTGTAACATTTTCTGTAATAGAGTTATCTTCAAGGACACATGGCACAGTGGATAAAGGCGTTAGTTAGATCCAGTGACAGTACCCCAAAAGTGTGAATTCAGTACCTGGTTAAGGCGGTGGAGTACTTGTAGAGGGGAATTAACAGGAGATAACTGATAACTGACATCCATTAGACATGGCACGTGGAACTAGAACAGTCTACCCCAGTGAGCGAAATAAAGGGTTCAGTTCGACATTCCAACCACCTGAAGAAGGCCGGAGCGTACAAAGGCGGAAACGTTTTGTTAAATATGGCAACAAAGATGAGGACGACAGTCCGAACAATGTAAATAGTGTACATAATATCTCATCTCAGAAATATAGACAGATACAGTTATCCCTTTGTCTACAGAATTATCTAAGTTTGCATTGGCGGTGTCACGTGATAGTGTCATTTTTTTATGAAAATTTGTGGCTGGATGTGTGGGTTGTGTAATGAGAAATTAGAGAGCCGAGTTCGAAATCCAGTCACGTTCGTTACATTCACTTACGTGCAAATACACTTAGGAAGGGTATGGAGACCCCCATCTGTAGGTTAAATAGTAGGAGTTGTATCTAGAAAAATCACTGTTATTCTCAAAAGGTTATTAACTCAATATTCAGTAAAATTGTACGTACCCGCCAAAAAATTAGGTACCCGCAAAAAAATCGGTGTTTCATAAAGACAGTTTTTCTCTTGACGCCGCTATTATTGTATATTACCGAAACTCCCACGACAATATTTATTTTTAAGGCAAACGGTGTTTCAAAAGGACAGTTTTTCTGTTGACACCGCTATTACCTTATACTACCGAGACTCCCTCGGCAATATTTATTTTCAAGTTAAAATGGTGTTTCAAAAGGACAGTTTTTCTGCTGACACCGCTATGACTGTTTACTACCGAGACTCCTTCGACAATATTTAATTACAAGATCATAAAAATAGGGTAATCAATGCGACATCTATTATTTATCATTTTCTACAGAAATAAATTTAAAAAGAAATATTTTACAAAATATTTAATGTATATGAACCTAATACAATGCAATATTTATTAATTACTGCTTTAGAAATAAATAACTATGAAAACAAGTATTTGTGCATAATGTTATAAAATTATCTATAAACTATAGATCAAGAAAATTTAAATAAATATGAGTTTTCCGGACATTATACATTTTCATCTTAAATTATTTAGTATATCAGATTACTTTTTCTTTAAATTTTTCCAAATTTTTATATTCGTGATCGAAGATCAAGGGGGCCTAATCAATAAAAATCTAAGGCCAGAAACTAGCAATTATCGGTTATCCCACTTCCTACTTTTAAATTAAAAATTAAAAAAAAAAAAGTTGCTAATTTTTCTAAAAATACCGAGAATATCTGCCAATAAATTATTGATTTACAGCCAAGTGCTGACAGATGAAGAAACCTTAAATGAAGAGTGAGCTCTAAGAACCTTGACTAAAGCAATTGACGAAGCTGGCAAAATGTGTTCTTTGGAATGGTTGGCAAAACAGCAGTTAATTGCTAATCAATTCGAACTTTATAAAATGGTAAATAATAAGGATTTAATTATAATTGGTACACATATTTTTATAATTTGGTAATTTTTATAAATTTATGAATAAAAATTTGTTTTCATACTTATTTCTTCATAAATTAGTAAATGATAAACATTGCATTGTGTTTGATGGTTCGCAATTTTAGACTGAAACAATCTAGTGAATAGTGTTTACTACTTTTGTTGCAAATTCTAAATAACAAAGAAAATGTATAAATATGTTTGTTTTTAATAAAATAATAATAACCGGCTTTTAAAACTATAAACAATGCCGAGGGAGTGACGGCTTTATTAAAGCGGTGTCCAGGAAAAAAACGCTCCTTTTGACACGACTTTTTTGCTGGTACGAAAATTAAACTTGCCCAATATTCACTTGTGGAAAAAAGATTATTCTTACAATCCAAAACATGTTTCCGATTTAAATACCCAACAAACGTTTGATATTTCCCAAAACAAACACATTAATCAATCAATGAAAATGGTGAATTAGTCCAAAATGCTTACCAAACAAGGAAGTAAAGTTACCAAATCCGGGAAAGAATAGAATATGACAACAATAATTAGAGAACTATGTCCAAAATGCTGTCATTTTTAAATGGTTCTTGTAAGCGCCACACGGCCCACATGTTCAAAATACTGGCTCTCCATCTCCCTCTATCCCTTGCAGCTCTCAACAAGCTCCTTCCCTCTGCTTCCTCCCCCAGACCACGTTCTGTTATTCACCCGCTCAAGCTCGTCAGGTATGTCATGCGATGCTTTCCCTTGTCTCTCTTTCCCTTTATTCGACCCGTGAGTATCAGATTCTCCAGGCTCTCCTTCCTCAATTAAGTGTCCCAGAAACTTCATTTGCCTCTTTCTGATGTTAAGTATAAGCCTTCTCCTTGTTTGCAACCTCTCTAAGATCTCATCGTTGCTCACATGTTCGGTCCATGATATCCTTAGCATTCTTCTGTAGAACCACATCTCCGTCGCCTCGAGTCTCTTCCTCATCCTTGAGGAAATCGTCCAACATTCGCTGCCGTAAAGAAGAACATAACCCTAAAAAGAAAGAGGAGTCATAATCGAGCAAGTATTATTGTTAATATTATTTTAATCATTTCACCCCAAGCAAGGCAATAAAGCCACTAAGACGCAGTGGGGGGTTACTCTGTATAAGAATATGAGAAAATGAAAACATTATTAAGAACAATAAAAGAAAATGATTAAGGAGACGGAAGATAATCATTGACATTGCATTTAAATTTTTTAAGATTAAAGTTGGCTGGAAAGTAAGAGGTAGGAGTTGATTTCCATAAGCGAGAAGTGTGATAGGAGAAACTGTCAGCATAGAAGTTATGGTTCCATCTAGCCATTTCACCTGATCAAGCCCGTCAGGTATGCTGCTTTCCCTCGTCTCTCCTTCCCTCTATTCGACTCGCGAGTATCAGATTCTTCAGTCTCTACTTCCTCATTATATGTCCAAGAAATTTCAGCTGCCTCTTTCTGATGTTACGTATAAGACTTTTCCTTGTTTGTAATCAATCTAAGACCTCATCGTTGCTTACATGCTCGGACCATGATATCCTTAGCATCCTTCTGTGGAACCACATCTCCGTCGATTGGAGTCTATTCTTCATCTTTGAGGAAATCGTCCAACATTCGCTGCCGTAAAGAACATTATCTATACAATTTCTTAATGCAACTGATTCTATAATCTTAACAGATATTTATTTTGCTGGTTAGGTGAGACTCGATAAACACAAAAAATCACATATATATATATTTTAAATAGCAAATTTGTGACGATAACAATTCAAGGTGTTTTAATTGGTAGTTATTTAATCCAGAAGAACCTAGAGGAAATAAATTATAAAAATTGTCGACGGGTCTTAGATAATGCCGACTACACATTATAATAGGGCGGGGGTAAGAATACCCCAAAAGGATCACCAACCAAGTAAACTAAAATATAAACGACCAATATTTATCAATCATCGAATCGAGTAAACGCTTATAGACTCAGAAAATAAACGATAATAATTTACCAACACCCAAGATTAGTAAATGGATAAAGATTAAAATATAATATTTATCTATCTTTGAAACGTATAAATACTTACACACTAACATGTAAACGACCAATATTTAATTATCCTCGAACCAAATAATTGCTTACAAACTAAAATATAATAAATAATATTTAATTATCCAAGTAATTGTATACAGACTAAAATATAATCGACCAGTATTTAATTATCCTCGAACCAAGTAATTGTATACAGACTAATATATAATCGACCAGTATTTAATTATCTTCGAACCAAGTAATTGTATACAGACTAATATATAATCGACCAGTATTTAATTATCCTCGAACCAAGTTATTGTATACAGACTAATATATAATCGACCAGTATTTAATTATCTTCGAACCAAGTAATTGTATACAGACTAATATATAATCGACCAGTATTTAATTATCTTCGAACCAAGTAATTGTATACAGACTAATATATAATCGACCAGTATTTAATTATCCTCGAACCAAGTTATTGTATACAGACTAATATATAATCGACCAGTATTTAATTATCTTCGAACCAAGTTATTGTATACAGACTAAAATATAATCGACCAGTATTTAATTATCTTCGAACCAAGTAATTGTATACAGACTAATATATAATCGACCAGTATTTAATTATCTTCGAACCAAGTAATTGTATACAGACTAATATATAATCGACCAGTATTTAATTATCCTCGAACCAAGTTATTGTATACAGACTAATATATAATCGACCAGTATTTAATTATCTTCGAACCAAGTAATTGTATACAGACTAAAATATAATCGACCAGTATTTAATTATCTTCGAACCAAGTAATTGTATACAGACTAATATATAATCGACCAGTATTTAATTATCTTCGAACCAAGTAATTGTATACAGACTAATATATAATCGACCAGTATTTAATTATCCTCGAACCAAGTTATTGTATACAGACTAATATATAATCGACCAGTATTTAATTATCTTCGAACCAAGTTATTGTATACAGACTAAAATATAATCGACCAGTATTTAATTATCTTCGAACCAAGTAATTGTATACAGACTAATATATAATCGACCAGTATTTAATTATCTTCGAACCAAGTAATTGTATACAGACTAATATATAATCGACCAGTATTTAATTATCCTCGAACCAAGTTATTGTATACAGACTAATATATAATCGACCAGTATTTAATTATCTTCGAACCAAGTAATTGTATACAGACTAATATATAATCGACCAGTATTTAATTATCCTCGAACCAAGTTATTGTATACAGACTAATATATAATCGACCAGTATTTAATTATCTTCGAACCAAGTTATTGTATACAGACTAAAATATAATCGACCAGTATTTAATTATCTTCGAACCAAGTAATTGTATACAGACTAATATATAATCGACCAGTATTTAATTATCTTCGAACCAAGTAATTGTATACAGACTAATATATAATCGACCAGTATTTAATTATCCTCGAACCAAGTTATTGTATACAGACTAATATATAATCGACCAGTATTTAATTATCTTCGAACCAAGTAATTGTATACAGACTAATATATAATGGACTAGTATTTAATTATCCTCGAACCAAGTAATTGTTTATAGACGGTTATTTAATCGACCAATACCTAATTATACTCTCACCAAATAATTTTTTACGGACGAAAATTTTATCCAAGAATATATAATTATCCTCGAACCAAGTAATTGTTTACAGACTAAAATTTAATCGAACAATATTTAATTATACTCGACCCAAGTAATTGATTCGAGCCGAAAATTTAATCGAACAATATTAATTATCCTCGAAATGAGTTATTGCTTACAGACAAAAATTTAATCGACCAATATTTAATTATACTCGACCCAAGTAAATGCATACAGACAAAAACTTAATCGACCAACATTTAATTATCCTCGAACCAAGTAATTTTTTATAACATTTTTATAACATTTTTATAACATTTTATTCTACTCTGAAAAATTTATTGTTTACAGACGAAAATTTAATCAAGTAATATTTAAATATATTCGAACCAATCAATTGGTTAAAGTATAAAATTTAATCGACTAATATTTAATTATCCGGCAACCAAGTAATTGTTTACAGACGGAAATTTAATCAACCAATATTTATTTATACTCGGACCAATCAATTAGATAAAGTAGAAAATTTAATCGATTATTAATTAATTATCCTCGAACCAAGTAATTGTTTACAGACGGAAATTTAATCTTCCAATATGTAATTATCCTCGAACCAAGTAATTGTTTACCGACGAAAATTTAATCGAACAATATTTAATTATCCTCAAACGAAGTAATTGTTGGCAGACTAAAATTTCCTCGACCAATATTTAGTAATGCTCTTAACAAGTAATTTTCTACAGAGGAAAATTAAATCGAGTAATATTTAATAATACTCGAACCAATCAATTGTTTAAATATGAAAATTTAACCGACTAATATTTAATTATCCTCAGACTAAGTAACTGTTTAGAGACTAAAATTTAATCGACCAATATTTAATAATCCTCTAACCAAGTAATTGTTTACAGACGAAATTTAATTGAAGAATATTTAATTATCCTCGAACCAAATAATTGCTTTCAGACTAAAATTTAATCTACCAATATTTAATTATCCTCGAACCAAGTAATTGTATACAGAGAAAATGTAATCGAAGAATTTTTAATTATCCTCGAACCAAGTAATCGTTTATAGACGGAATTTGATGGATTAATATTTAATTATACTCTGAACAATAATTGTCTCCAGAGGAAAATTTAATCAAGTAATATTTAATTATACTCGAACGAAGCAATTGCTTAAAGATGAAAATTTAATCGACTAATATTTAATTATCCTCAAACAAAGTAATTGTTTAGGAACTAAAATTTAATCGACAAATATTTAACTATACTCGTATCAAGTAATTGTATACAGAAAAAAAATTAATCAAAGAATATTTAGTTATCCTCGAGCCAAGTAATTGCTTACAGACTAAAATTTAATCGACCAATATTTATTTCTCCTCGAGCCAAATTATTGCTTACAAATTAAAATTTAATCGACCAATACGGGATTATCCTCGAATCAAATAATTGTTTACAGTGGAAAATTTGATCGATTAATATTTAATTACACTTTGACCAAGTATATTAATTGTAACTGATTTTTAAATTTTTTCTTCTAAAATAGCTGATTCGTACCCTTCTTTTAGTTGTCTTTCATCGCAATGTAATTTTCTGAATTAAAATTTTTTCAAAAAATACAATATACTTTTCTGAAACTTTATTTGAAGAATATTAACTGATTTAAAGTATAATTAATCTGATTTGAAAAATACTTTAAAATAATAGAGAAATGGATTCTCAGTAGTGGTGATTTTTAAACGACAGCACCCATTCGTACTTAATTAACGAGCGGTGACAATTGCTGATAAGGTGCTGACAGTTGTTCTACGGAGACTTTATTTGTTACAACATAATTTAAGAAAGTCACGGTTGAGCCACTTTTTTTTTTTTATAATTACTCAGTAATCTTAAAAATGTTGGAAAATATTCTCCGAAATCTAAATTTAGAAATATTGACTTTAAATTGACTATACTCATCGCTCTTATTTTCTGATAATTTCATGCATGGTCGACCATACTTTCAAAAATGGGCACGTTACATAATATCTTGGTGCAAAGTGATATTTATTAAGCTTTTCAATTTTTGATTAATAAATTTAGTTTTTATTTAATAACAATATTACCTAACCGGATTAAGGTAATACAGAATTTTAAAAGATTTATATATTATAAATTATTATTAAAATGAAAAAAAATGAAAAACAAATTTTTGTAAAAATTGATTATTCACCGAATTTTTTTCTTAAGACAATAGTGTCATTAATATATCTTATGTATAAAAAGAAATAAAAGCTTTTCTAATTAAATAATGTCACAGTTTTACTGCATTTTTTATTTTACGATTCGGAGCAGATTTTCGGGAAATGAGTTTGAAAAAAAATGTTTGATTTACATTGTCCAAGGAATCCTGATTTTTTACTAATAAAAATATTTTCGGATAAAAATTTAATTTCTCGAAATTTCATGAAATTAAGTAAGTCGGGGGTAACATGTAAAAAAAAAAAAAATTACCAACATTTTCTATAAAAAAAATTAACAAATAATTTCATACATTTGCAAATAAAAAAAAATAAAATCAGACAATTATTTAATATTTGCAAGAATTTCCCAATCACTGTTTTTTTACACCGGAAAAAAAAATATGCTAAAACACTAAATGTAAATATTTCGTCGATCGGTGACGCAAAAAAAAAAAAAAAAAATTTAACCAAAATTTTGAACATGCTAGAATAGATTAAAAAATTTAATAAAATAATAAAAAATACTTTGGTCTTTTCTCTTAATAATAATATAAACATTTTGACGATAAAACTTTGTTTTTTATTAAGTTTGGTGCACTTTTTCATCATGCTACACCGTTTTCTCAGCGAAAAGTGGAGGTGCTTACTCTGTGGCTCTATATGTGCACCCGATATTGTCGTCCATTTGCCTTTTCATTACTCATTCAGTTCTAGTCGGTCTATTGTCAAAGAAAAATGGTTTGGAACAAAATTGTAACATTTTATAGGCCCCAAATTAAAGCTCAACATCACCTGAGTTTTAGTTTTATTGTCGAAGACCCTGAACTCGATTATTTTGTTTTCTTGTCGTTGGTATATATGACGCTTACATTCACCGATGAACAAATTTTCTTTATATCGTCTGACAACTGACAAGAGACGATCCGCCTTGCTTAAACAATTCACCATTACATTTTTTTTCAAATAAAAGGGGGACTCTTATGCCGACGGAATGATACGTTCCAAGCGTGTCTAGCAGTGATGATGAACACCACGTCAAAATAGCTAACGTCTAGGAAACATTGGGGCTCAATACGTTCTTAGTTTGGCTTCTCTTGAAAACAGTGTTTGTTTGCGATGCAGATTGAATTAAGGCAATTCTCCGTAATTCACGATAGAACGGCGCCATCAGTCGAGACACGGAAGCCTCTGTGGCAACAGTTAAAAACCATTATCAGCACAATCAAAGCGATTTACTCTCTTGAGAGCAAATAGAATTCGTGAATTACAAATATACTTTCCTATGCAAAGGCCATGTGCATCTTTTATACGAGTCGGAAATTGCTGTTCTCAAAAAGAAATCGATTTACATAAATAAGGCGTATTTAAGCTTTGCATCTCCTTTACCCTTCTTGCTCTCCCCACTCCCCCCGGTGTCTGTTTTTCTCAATGAATTTCGGCCATCTCCCAGCCATAAGCAAATATTCACATCCATCTTGTCTAATACGTTGAATAATTTCTACACAGGATTGTTCAGTGTAACGACATAAAACATCCCTGCTAATTGCAACCTTGGGAATAGCAGTGATAAAACAAATGTCCAAATGAAATTACGACTAATGACGTTGGATTTCTAGATTAGAACGAGCCGCCATTTATAGCGAAACACTTCAAGTCGCGATTGGTTCGATAGAATTAAGGAGGCTGACCAGCTGTTTGATCAAGACAATTACATTGATCAATATTCGGAACGGTGTAGGTTGAAGTTATCACTCAGAGACATCCACAGTCGGCGATATTACGAGACCCGAATTGTATACTGTTCAGCAACACTTCTCTGAGAATATAGCCAGCACTATTTCTTAATATCTTCGAAGGCTCGCAGTCGCCATTTCTGCCTTGTAGAACGAAATGGGAAGACAGATTTTTCCTTAATTTGTTAGCATTAGGAGTTCAAAGTTCAAAAGAAAAAAAAATCAGAAGATGCTCTCAGATGATGGAGAGTGTGAATTTTTGTCCATAGATCATGCGGGCTAACATCAAAAGACTTTTGTTGTTTTTTGTTTTTTTCACAGTATTTCAAACGAGATATTCTTCGGTCTTCCTCAACTGTGTTTTTATTTAGCAATCGAAGAGGGTTGGTTAAACAGAAAACACACACACACACACACACACACACACACACACACACACACACATATATATATATATACATATAATTAAATTAGATACGAGCACACAGCGATAGATCGATAAACAATATAGAGACGAGCAGGCTGCAGACAGGTAGACAAGCAGAGGGCTAGAATAGATAGATAAAAAGAGATACATAGAAGCATAGAGTGGACTAGCTAACTATATATATATATATATATATATATATATATATATATATATATATATAGATAGATAGATAGATAGATAGATATGAACAGACCGCGATAGATAGATAGATAGATACAACAGGCTGAGATAAATTAATCGATCCGAACGCACATAAACAGTACAGATCGATACGAACATAGATAGATAGATTGATAGATAGATTGATAGATAGATAGATAGATAGAAACATACAGTTATAATAGTTAGATACCAATATATCTTATACACACACACACACACACACACACACACACACACACATATATATATATATATATATATATATATATATATATATATATATATATACACACATATATCTTACATTGATTGCACAACTCGGATTTTCATACGTTCTGCATCCTTCAGGTGCAATTTTTTGAGTTAACACCGCTTCTATAATATTTCTGTTTATCGCGAGATATTTTATTTTAGGTGTGGGTTATTATTGTCGTTAAAATATTTAAATGAATTGTAGTTTAATTTCGGATTTGAATTCAGGCCAGATTAACATTTAAGATTGAAAATAAGGGTGGAAATAAGAATCATAAATTCTAATTTAAAGAGACGGTGATGTAATCGAAAAGAATGAATAAGAAAAAACAAATCCGAATATCAAAGGAGGCAAATCTATTTTTTCATGAACATTAATAAAGTAATTAATATTAATAATATTAATATTAATAAACTAAATAATAGTAGTGATATCAATAATAATTAAATATGCCATAAGATAAAATAAAAATTGAAGTACTAATAAAATAATACAATGAAAATAAAATAAAATAAAAACATATAAATATGCTAATAAATAAAGCAAATAAATAAAAATAATACACGCAAATAAAAATAAATAAATAAAAACGCTACTAATAGTAAGACTAAAGTTAGGAGAAAAAGACAAAAAGAGAAAACAATAAAAATAAAAATGGATTATCAAAAATGTTAAAATAGTTTAATATTAACAATAGCTGTACAGTAAAGGTAGCAAAAAGTATATATATTATCAATACTAGTATATGTGCCCGACTAGACTATACTAATCTGGGTCAACGTGTTTGATCAGAAAATTGAATCTAGGTAGGCTCATTAACTAACTTCTTTTGCTTAATAAATTAGGATTGATTATACTTTTAAATAGCTCAGTTAACATTGAGCACTGTTTTCTTACATTATATATATATATATTTTTGTCATCCACAGACAGACTGTTTCGCTGACGTCCGGTAGCCTCTAGCTAGGATCGAAACCAGACTGAACTTGCGTCAGTCCGAACTTCTACCCGCTAAGCCATCAGCGTACGGTACGGAATGAAGGTGAATTTTAGCGTGTTTATTTTTAGATTCGGATAAACACACAGTGACTGACAGTGACTCAATTCTGCCGGAGAGTCGTGCAGCGATTGTTCGCACACACACACACACACACACACACACACACACACACACATATATATATATATATATATATATATATATATATATATATATATATATATACATCATGAAAATGGACTAAGTCCTACAATTATTTTAATATATTTTACTGTTACACGTTATTTATATAGACACAAATATTTAAGCAAATGCTCTGTTTATAATAAACAGTATTAATAATATTTACCAGCGTGAATGTTCGAGAAACTTCATAGAAAATATACATCCTCCGACAGTAATTCGACCTTGCTAACCGGGCGCTTCCTTCATAGCTAAACTGGTATAGCACGCCAGGCAATATGACGGTCCCGTGTAAGACACATGTTCGATTTTTCTCAGAGGACGCATATTTTCTATGCAATTTCTCGGACATTCACGCCGGTAAATGTTATTAATACTGTTTATTGTAATCGGAACATTTACTTAAATAATTGTGTCTATATAAATAACGTATAACAATAATATATATATATATATATATATATATATATATATATATATATATATATATATATATATTGATAATATTAGTGGAAAATATACACATACATATGCAATCATATATCTAAAATATATAAATAAATATACATACATACATACACATAGATATAATAATTCCAAGAGGATAGAATCCAGGTAGAACTCAATGTCTAGGACAGAGTAAAGATATAATAAAAAGACTTAAACACTAATATTCCATGGTCATAATTTATTCCATTGGAATCGTGAAAACGATCCAATTCATCTGACCTACAAATTCAAAAAGAAAACAGAAAAAACAACTCCAGGAAAAAAAAATGAGTGAGAGTGTATGTATTAGAGTGTGGGACGAACGCTAGAGCAAATGAGATCTGTTGAGAGGGGTAACAGACGAGAGAAGAACAGGAAGGTCTAAAGATGAAGGGGGGCTAAGATTTAACAGAGAGAAGTTCTAAAGAGGGGGTGAAAGACGGTTTAAGTGAGAAAAATATGCATATTTTCAAATGTCCAAAGATACACCGGAAAAGTGTATACATTTCTTGGTGACATACACACACAATAGACGATATAATCTTAAATCTCAGAAGATGAGAGAAATAGAGGAAAATACACACACACACACACATATATATATATATAGATAGATAGATATGAACAGACTAATATGTATGTGTGAGTGTTTGTTTAGGTGTGTGTGTGTGTGTGTGTGTGTGTGTCTGTGTGTCTGTGTGTGTCTGTGTGTGTGTACTTGAAAGACATTTTCCAAGATAGAAATGTAAAAAAAAAGCAGTAGAATATGAATGATTAAAAATAAAGTACAAACTTATTCGTTTCTTTCTCAGATTTTGCCTTTTGAGAAATGGCCGCCCATTTTGTATTTACATAGACTCTATGAACGATTTCAAATGTAAATAAAGCACGGAAAAATAATCAATTCGTATCTAAACAATTAAGATATAAACAAATTAAATTTGTGAACAATTACAATATAAAAAAATTTAATATTGAACAATACAAATATGAAAGAAAGCAATCAAATATGAATGTACTCTGACATTAGAATTCGTTTTTATTTTATTTTTAATCTTCTGAATATAATTTATAACGGAAAATAACTAAAAAGAACAAACATTTGATTTCAATCTTTTCCTAAAGAACGCTGTTGTTTTATTAAACAAACTGACATTTCATCCTAGTGAATATGAAAATGACTTGCTTGGCTCATAAAATGTCGTAAAAAACATATAAAAGCCAATATCTTATTTGCAAGAAAAGATTTTATGCTAATGGCTTCGGAGGAAATCGATATTCATTTCGATTTAACACTCATCTTTATTTCTTTGGCGTTAAAAGAATGAATTGATAAAGAACACGCGTTTTCCTGATGGGAAATCAAAGTATTCATTGATGGACAATTTGCAAGTTCTTGCTTTGCATCTTTCAGCCCTAACCTGCCGGCCCAGATCAAACAGAAAAGTGGTTTTCCTTGAAGGGAGAACGGCCGAGTAAGTGGCAAAAAGATGGCCCAGCCTTGTAATTTGTACCACAGCCTCTTGTTGATGAAGCGGGCCACTTAAGGAAAGAGTGGTGTTGAAGATTCGAAGAAATATGAGGCGTTTTATGGCATGATTGCCTGAAGGCGTTTTGATGGCGAGCCGGCGGCAGGAATTTGGTAATGTCTTTGAAAGTTGGCTTTAAGCAGACGGTAAATGAAGAAAGAAAGTCCAGCTTTTAATGCAACGTGATTGATATAATTAGAGAACAATAAACACGGACGCTTGGGTAGAAAGGAAGAGACGCACATACAATGTGCTCAGAAATAAATTGAAAGCGAGGCTGCTTAAAAAAATGGATAATTTTCTATTACTTTACAAGCAAAAATCTGTTTAAGTATACGAGATCTGACCAAAAAGAAAAAGAAAAAGAAACAGAAAACTACAACACATATCAATTCGACATTTAATTTTCTTCCAAGTAGTCAGCTTCTGATGCCAGTGTCGTTTCCATTGATGGAAACATTCCTGGAACCCATTTTTGTGGAAAGCGAGCAACTGTTTCGTCATATTTTCTTGGATTTCCTCGACGTTTTGAAATCTTGTTTTTTTTTTGTTTTTTTTTAAGTGGGATTTGATTTTTGAAGAGGAAAAAGTTGCAGGGGGGGAGGTATGGGGGAATATGGTGGTTGTCGGACCTGGGGAATGTCGTGATTGGCCAACCACTGCTGCACAAGCAACAGTCACTGATGGAACCTTTGTGATGTGGTGAGACGACCACACTCTACGCACTTTCCTTCCAAACACTGCTAAAAACAACAGAAATGAACAAGAATGTTATAACTGAATATGTACACACGACAGAGTTCACGATCAATCTGCCAAGCGGCATCACTCTGCGTACTTTAACGCCGTTAC
>OZ038507.1:36901696-36911696 GCA_964036315.1 Acanthosepion esculentum | reverse complement strand
GCCTGACTGTTGTGTCTCTAGGAATCGACTCGGAGCAAGGATATTTTTTTACAGTAAAGTTCATACTGTACATTCGAGGTAGAAGGTTACGTTAAGGGGTAGTCTCATGGATAGACGGGGAAGATAACGGTTGACTGTAAAGTTGTACAGGTTAAGATTGTACTAATCGGGTAAACATCCTCTTGGGAGTCGGTTTCTCAGGGTAGTGGTTCGTGGAATGAAGTTGTTTGACTGGAACTTCTCGCCGATGGAATACGGAGGGAATATGGCTGTTTTGATACATTGTAAGTGGCATAGCGGGTCTTAGCCGTGAAGGGTATAACCAAGGAATGTAGTTCGTCCGAGCACTTTCCATGGTAGTAGTGATAGAGCTGTGAGAAACTCGCCAACGGAAAAATTTAAAATTTTTAAATAATTATAATAGACCGTGTTCACGCGCGTTTTTTTTTTTTTTTTTTTTTTTAAATCGCCATCACAGTGATCATAGTTATAATAAGTTTGTCTTTGAAATTCAGCCCTGAGGATGATCTTGGAGAAAACCAAAAGTACTTGGGTAGGAAAAAACTACGGCGCCTTACTTGATGAATTTCATCTTAACATCAAGGAAGTGATTAGAGAACTGGAAAGTGTTATTATTATAAAATAAGTAGACACAACATGTATATATTATTCAATGAAACATGTTTGACTGAAGATATGCTGCCTATATATATATATATATATATATATATATATATATATATATATATATATATATATTTACTTAAATATTTGTATCTATTAAAAGAACGTATAAACATAAAAAAATGTCTTAATATATATATATATATATATATATATATATATATATATAATGGGATCAAATACAAGTTTAATCTGGATTCGGAATCTACAAGAATGATAAGATGAAAACAAGATGTTTCGCATTCAGGAAAGCTTCATCAGAGAATGAGATATGGAGACAATTTCTATTATTTTTTATTTTCGCATTGTTTGATTTTCCTGGCTTAAGCTGACTTCGCGTCATTTCGCGCGCACACACACACACACACACACACACACACACACACACACACACACACGTATATACATTATCACCCGATTCCCGAAGAAACAAACTACCATTATGACTAGTTAAATGCCTGACTAATCAAATGACTGCCTGAGTAGTCAAATACAAGTGAAGTCTGCTTAAACAATGAAAATCAAACAACACAATCGTAACTCGTGTCATTCTGGTAGATTCCGATCCATATTTGTCCCGTAGTTAATCCTAATTCATATTCACACATATATATATATATATATATATATATATATATATATATATATATATATATATATATATATATATATATATATATATATATTGTTTACATTATTCGGGCTGTTATCCTCAACTTCATGTCTTCATGCCCATATTCGTAACGTTTCGGCCGTTGTATACTCTGGTCTTCTTCAGGTGATTGGAATTTCGATCGACCCGCCCCTTTATTCCGCCCACCGTAGTAGATTGTTCTAGTTCCATATGCCGTGCCTCTTCCGGATGTCTCAGTTATTTCCCTTTAACTCGACTCTCCAAGTTTTTTGATCCACCACTTGCTCAAGGACATATGACTCAGCGGATAAAGATGTTGGTTAGTGTTATATAGGAATAAACACTGGAGTTTGAACACAGATCACCAGAGAGCAAAGACAGGTGATCTCCTTTTTGAATAAGCAGATTACGTGATGGCAAAGGAAATGTATATCTGGGAATTAGCGTCTAATTGATCACTATTCCTGTTCTATCTTCTACTACTATACGGATCACTCTTTCTAATCTGTCCTCTATCACTATATGGATAGCTACTCTCTATACTATTCACTATACTATTTCTCTATACGGACCAATACACGGATTACTATTCGGTGGTTACTTTTCGAGCGAGTGTTATCGAGTAAGTACTATTAGCGCGAGTGTTATTCGAAGGCGTCTGGCACCAGTATTGTTCAACGGCGTCACTATAGTTGTATTTGCGATTACAAAGTCTCTACTACAAAAAAGTGAACAACGAGTATTCGTTGACATCACATAAGTTAGATCCAGTGACTAGACCTAAAGTATTGTGTGTTCAATACCAGGCTACAGCAGTGGTGAACCCCAAAATTTGGAGAGTTTTTTTTTTTTAAAGCTCTTCACCCCAAGCAAGGCTGGAAGCCACTAGCACGCAAGGGGTTACAGAAGGTTTGGAGGAAGAGCAGATAGGAGTGGTAAAGGAGAAGATGCGGAGAAAGATAGTGGATCGATCAAGGCAAGGGGGGGGGTTACAGAAGATTTGCAGCGAGAGCAGATAGGAATGAAAGGGGGAAAGGATGGGGAGAAGGGAAGTGGATAGATCAAGGCACCCGGAAGAGGCATGGCACGTGGAACTAGAACAATCTGCCCCGGTGGGCGAAATAAAGTGTTCAATTCGAAATTCCAATCACCTGAAGAAAGCTGGCGCGTGCGATGGACAAAACGTTGTGAATCTGGCAATGAAAATGAGGATAACAGTCCGAATAATATAAATAATGTAAATAATCATAATACCTCGTCTCATATATATATATATATATATATATATATATATATATATATATATATATATATATATATATATATATATAATTGAGGCATGTGTTATTGAAGACTACGGAACTTTTTCGTTTAATAATCTTCCTTTCAATTTTTTCTTGCTTTCTCGCAAGTTTCTTTGTAATTGGGTCTAAGTTGTTGAAAAAAGACCCCATTCTTTGGAGTGTTGTTGAGCGCTTTCGGTTGTCTTCAACCGTCATTATGGCTGTATGTTTTGGGTTTTAAGTGGGTTACTTTTTATTCTTAAATGCAACACTTTTAGGCATTCAGGTCGTGTTGTTTGATTAGTTCATTAGAGATTTAGGAGTGGGTTAAATATATTTAAGATGTTTTTGCAAGTATTAAATCCGATTTCATTTATGTTGGGTTTTTGCTTTTTAATTGTGATGGCCTCCAGAATTTGTAAGCGTTTTTGCATTTCTTTTTGGACATGATTTGGTAATGTTGATTAGAATTTGTCTTATTTCGGAGAATTTAAATCTGTTATTAGTGGTACAGTGTGTTATTTTAAGGTGATTTTTTATGGCACAGGTGTCATTAAGATGGTATATAAGGCGATGTGAGAGAGTTGTAGTTGTGTGTGCGATGTATGTGCTAAGAAAACACTCGGGCATGTAAACCTGTACAATACATTGGTTTTTATTGAGGAACGGTTTGGGGGAGTAGTAGTATTTTGGACAGTTAGTTTTAAGTTTTATATTTGGTTGCAGTATATTATTACATTAATTTGTTTGTGTTTTTAAAAATGAAAACCAACGCACTTCAAATCAAAGATATACAATCATGATGACAGTTGACGACAACCGAAAGAGCTCGGCAAAACACCAAAAACTGGGGCCTTTTTTTCAACAACTTAGAGATAGATAGAAAGAAACTTACGAGAAAGCAAGAAAAAATCGAAAGGAAGATTATTAAACGAAAATCAATAACACAAGCCTCAATAATTACCTACTGCCAATATATATATATATATATATATATATATATATATATATATATATATATATATATATATATATATATAATGATGTGTATGCATATAAATATATATATGCAATATTTTATAGATATTATTTATATATTATATATACGCGGTACTTATTGGAAAGCGCTCAATATCAGTGATAGAGCTAACATATTTAGTTGGATTGATGTTTCACGCTATTTGCGATCGTCAGACAAAAATCAAGAGTTTGTCTGACAATCGCAAATTGGGTGAAACCCAGGGCCAAAAACTCACATCAATTCAACTAAATATATATATATATATATATATATATATATATATATATATATATATATATATATATATAATGATAAAAACTAGTAACATTCAACCGACACGACTCATTAGGTGGGGTGGTAAATAATAAACTTTGCGCTAAAAATTAAACATATAGTGAGGAAGTGGGGCAACGTAATAAAAATAAAACATTACTCTTGCGTACATAGTTATCCTGGCTCATACAAATTTAATGTGTTTTTATTAGTGTGTCTACACTTAGGCATAATCTCAGATCTTTCGTTCAAGAGCTCCTCTTTGTTCGGGTATGTTACAATAGCGAGATTCTCCATTTGTCACAACCTACAAACGCCACTGTTGAAGCTACAGGACTTAACTCTTCTCAAGGTACTCCACTTAATGTGCGGGCTCCTGTTCCATTTACATTTGAAATTCCACACGTGGTTTGATAGCTTGGTATTTAAATTTTACTGCTGTCCGCGACTAAAAGTTTCATATGGAAGTAAAGGTGGTTAATGTTACTGTTACACAAACTTTAGGCGGACAGCAGTAAAATTTAACTACTATTTTTCCATATAAAGGGTGTTTCATTAAGACGGATTATATATAATGGTGTTTCATTAAGACGGATCAAAGTCAGCAGTAAATAAATCAGTGTTATTGTGAAAATTTATTTATTTCTCTATTGGATCATGTTATTTAAGTCATGGCAATTATGTGTGAAAAATAACACCGCCCAAATGTCCGCCAAATCTGAAAGAAAAAGAAAAAAATCATTAGACGCTTAAACTTAATTCACATTAAAATCGGTCCAAGTTATTGGAACACCCATTATTATATATATATGATATATATATTTAAGCATGTCTGAGTGAATAAATTGCAGACATTATGTCTGCTAATTTTTAACAAAATCCGTTCATACTCACGAATAACCTTACGTGTATTGATGTTAAATGATGGGAGAAATGTGCTATAACTGTTTAATTTTTTATATTTTCATTTCCCAAGTACTTTCGATCTTCCTCTAAGATCATATTCAGCGGTGCAAGTAGTACAAAACTAAATGCTGTTCATTAGTACAAGTATTTATACAAAGTTGTGCGTTGTTATCAATTACCGTAATAGTTTTGTACTACTTGTACTCCTGAAGATGATCTTGGAAGAAAATCAAAAGTACTTGGGAAATGAAAATAAAAGAAATGAAACAGCTATAGCACATTTCTATCATCCTTTAACATCAATACGTGATTATGAACGTTTTTTGTTAAAATTTAGCAAACATAATATCTGTAATTTATTCAATCAGACATGCCTAAAAGAGAATTTTTTGCCTAAAATCACAAATATATATATATATATATATATATATATATATATATATATATATATATATATATATATATATATAATCACGCAAGATTAATAAAGAAAAATTAATGAAAAATATGATTACATTAGTTCATTACCGTTAGTAAATTGTAGTATGTTTTAATTCTGATTCTACAATGTTGATCAAGCGATTTTTAGCTTTGAGCTAATTCTGTACTTGTTCATGTACATCAGTTAAACTCGTGTGTATCAGATGGATTCTCGTAGAAGTTCGAAATATCCAATTAGTATTCACTCTGCAGTTTTCTTTACAATTGGTCAGCATTTGATTGATGACAATATTCTTATCTCATTGCCAGAAGTAGATAATGGCGCCAGCATCGGCTTTACAATAATACGAGGTTTTTCATCTGAACATTTCATGATAAAGTCAAACGACTTGATTTTTGTCTTTGCAATTGCAGGTGTAGCTGAATGATTGAAGCACGGGCTTGCGACTTCAAGTACTAGTTAATTTAAGAAAAGATGATGTCTCCTTTTATGTAATCGGGTGTTTTGTCTTTGAGAGTACAAACAAAATTCAGTTCCGTTCGAAAATCCCTGAAGTTAACCCGGATCGAGAAAAACCTGAAAAAGGAGCGAAGGCTGAAACGTTGTGATAATACCAACAAAGAGGAGGCCATTGGCCTGAATACAAATAATGTAAATGCATTTCGTTTTCATTGCTAGCCTTGATAAAGTCGGAAGACAAAACGCGTCGGCAAAAACTAAGGATTATTTCAAATTGTCATTTTTAAACCAATTTGTTTTAACTTCAGAATTATTCTCGGAAATTTAACTATATTGTCGACATGGAAAAAAAAACTCTTAGTAAAATGAAAGTTACATATATCCAGAAAGAGGCTTACGTAGGAGCGTCTTTTTTAAAATATTTTGGATCTGATGTAACTATGGCTAAAAAAAGATTTCGCTTTCATTTTTTTGCCTCGATAAATTCGGAAGACGACACACGTCGGCAGGAACTATGTATTTTTCCAATCATCGTTTTTAAACCAGTAAATACATAGACAAAATATTGTACGTCACGTCACGATGTCTATTCATTATTTCTTAAAGATGTAGCTACTGGAAATATAAAAACACATTATAATTTTAAACTGGACTATTTTTGGACTCTGGCCCTATGTATGCGCGGAGCTCCTCCATTTAAAAGTCCATGCGACATTATCGGAATGAAAGAACGTTCTGTTAAATATATTCTAAAAAAAAAAATAAAACTCTGGTCCTATATCACAACGATAAACATAGGAAAATCTGTGAACACCTGATGATGGTCAAGTGGTATTTCGTTGAAACGTTATATAAATAATAACATCAAACCATATAATAATTATCAACGTGTATTTATTTATATATTTTCTGTCTCATCTGTAGTGGAAAGGAGGGGTAAATAATCTTTTAACGTTAGTAAATTATTGAGATTCCCTGAATGAAAATGCGAACACTACTTTGAATAAATTAAACTATATTGTTTATGATGCTATTTTCAGAAAACTTTGTTTTAGAAAATATTTCACACGTCTCTTATAATTATTTGCATTAAGGAATATCAAATGAATTGAGGTGGGACTATAAGATTTTATGAAATGACTACTGTATCCGTGCCGTCAAAAATGACAGCAATTGTTAGGTTTTAATGGTAAGATGTCAGTTATGTGCCATGCGCGATACACGCTTAGGCGATCATATATTTTTAGATCCAGTTGCCATCCAAGGATACAGGATCCAGTCTGTCCTACTATTTACCCATAGCTAGGGGGAGAAGAAGAGGATTCATATCTTTCCGAAGGGTATTAGCATGTAAGTGAATGTAATGGATTACAAGTGGAATTCGAACTCGACTCTCCGAATCCTCAACCCGATCCGCTATCCATTACTCCACCGTGACTGGGAACCAGCAGAGCGAGATAAAGTACTTACAACTAAAAGAGAGGTCAATGAGCCGTTTAATTAATCCATTCCCTTTATATTATTTATGACGCTCCGTGGCATCTCTAATTCCTGGCAGTATATAAATCGCATTTTGCTCAATATTTTTTCATGTTAAAAAAATTCACGTGTTTAACGGAAGTATAATAGAAATATCTTTCGGAAGAAAAATATTAGCAATAGAATGACAAAGACGGCGACGACAAAGTCTCTTTCAAGACCAAGTTGAAGCGAGACGAACACTTAATAGACAAAGGTTTCTGAGTGCCTCACATGAAAGGCTTGAACAAATAAGACTTCAATCTAATACGCGTAGCAGTAAAAGGACTGATTTATTAAACGGAACTTATTTTGTCTGAATTCAGATAAATGTTTTATTTGTACAGATTATTATAATAATATCTGTTGAAATGATAAACAAAATAATGTAACGAATAAATATTATATTACTAGTGTAACCGTGCTGTCAAAAACGATAGCAATTATTAGAAGTTTTTGTAGTGAGATGCAATGAAACAAAAATCTTGAAACAATGTACTGCGATTCAATAAAGTGGAGATAAAGAATTCCCAACTGAAACAGAGGCCAATGAACCGTTTAATTAATCCGTTCCTTTTATGTTTTTTACATGTTCAATGGTATCTTTGATTCACTGTTTATTCCTAGTATTATATAAATCGCTTTGTGGTCAATATCTTTTCATGTTAAAAATTTTATGTGTTTAATATAACAGTGAAATGGAAATATCTCTTGGAAGAAAAAGATTAGCAGCAGATCAACAAAAATGGCTACGACAAAGCCTATTTCAAGCTTAACTTGAAGCAAGACGATTATTTAATAAACAAAGGTATCTGAGTGCCTCACACTGAACAAATAAGACTGCAATCTAAGAAATGTAGGCGAAAACGAAATTACTTAAACAATTCATTTTGCTCGGGAAGTAATTTTGTCAAAATGCAGATAAATATTTTATTTGTATATATTATTAAAACGACCAAGGAAAATAATCACTTATTAAATTTAAGTTGATTTACCACTCTTCTCACTACAGATGGCACAGGAAATATAAAAATTAATAGAGAGAATAAATTCACATTTATAATTTTTATATGGTTTCATTCTTACAGGTTTGCAAGAAAACCTGTGATACATAAATCTATCACAATGGTGTTTGTGTTTAATTATAATAAAATATCTAAAGCCACAACCCTCGCCATTCTTGCCTAAATGTTGATAGATAAATTCAGTAATAACCGTTAACATATTCTCACATTTCCTGATGATTTCAACGCGGCTTTTCTTTTTGTCAGCTATATTTCGTCCTTTGATTTTTTAGTATAAGGTCAGGAAAAAATAAACGTCAAAAGTTCTTTTCACAAAAAAAAAAAAAAAAAAAGTAGTGAAAAATTTAAGTTGCGAATAAAAACAAATAAAAAATTGTTCATGTGTATAAAGAGATATTTTTCTGAAAGATGAAAATATTTCCAACGAAATATATTTGAGAGTGGCTGTCAAATTTTCCTGAAAAACCTTTAAGAAAATAACATTATTTGTTGAATTGATTCACCTTGTATTCAATTGGAGTAACGGAGGCAGCAACTTCAACACCTAAATCCATGTTTCATTACGGATTTCTTTGATATAGATTTCTTCTTCTATGTGTTGTATCCCTTTATAACTTTGATTTGGAGATTTGCAGTCAACATTTCTGTAAAAAGCAGTAAGAAAATAACAATATTTATTGAATTGTTTCACCTTCTATTCAATTGAAGGAACAGAGGCAGCAACTTAAACATTCGAATCCTTATGTTTCATTACGCTTTGATTTAAACTTCTTCTGTGTCCCTTAAAACCTTTGGTGAACATGGCTCTCCACAATTTCCTGTTCATTGCAGCTCTGAATAAATTTTGCCTTTTTTGTTAAAGCTTGTTCCGCCGTGCTCACTAGGTAAGTTATGCGTTGCTTTACGCTATAACACTTGCCTTCAGTCTCCCTTGTGAGTATCAAATCTTCAAAGCACTCTTTCCTCTTTATGTTCCCTACAAATATTTCAACACTCCTTGATGTTAAGTATGAGTGTCCATTTTCTTTCCTTTTTTTATTTATAAAACTTCGTTGTTGCTCACATGTTCGATCCATGGTATTCGCACCATACTTCTATAGAACAATTTCTGTTGCTTCAAGTCTCTTCTTCATGAGTTCGGAAAATGCCCATCATTCACTGCCATATAGGAGGGCTGATATTACATAACAGTTTAGGACTTTTCTTTGTAGAAGCACATTTCTATTGCTTCAAGTCTCTTCTACATCCGTGAGTAAATTGTCCAGCATTCGCTGCCATATAGGAGGACTGATATTACATAACAGTTCAGAACACTTCTTTGTAGAAGCACATTTCTATTGCTTCAAATCTCTTCTTCATCCGTGAGTAAATTGTCCAGCATTCGCTGCCATATCGGAGGACAGATATTTCATGACAGTTCAGGATTTTTCTTTGTAGAAGCACATTTCTGTTGCTTCCAGTCCCTTCTTCATCCGTGAGTAAATTGTCCAGCATTCGCTGCCATATATGAGGACTGATATTACATAAAAGTTCAGGTTTTTCTTTTTAGAAGCACATTTCTATTCCTTCAAGTCTCTTCTTTATCCGTGAGGAAATTGTCCATCATTCACTGCTATACAGGAGGACTGATATTACATAAAAGTTCAGGACTTTTCTTTGTAGAAGCACATTTCTGTTGCTTCAAGTCTCTTCATTTGTGAGGAGATTGTCCAGCATTCGCTGCCATATAGGATGACTGATATTACATAACAGTTC